>VYXB01006401.1:774731-810361 GCA_013397135.1 Pachyramphus minor | reverse complement strand
GGCGCGTGCGGCCGGCCGGGAGAGGCGCCGGGCCGGGGTCGGGCGGGCTCTGCTCCCGCGGGCCTCCGCCGAACGCAGGCCGGGGCATCCTGCTCCGAATGGGCGGGTGTTGGCGGAACGGGAATGCTGAGCCTTCCTGCCCGAAGGAGCCTGGAGCTGCGGTGTGGCCCGTGCCCGGGCGAGCACGTGTGGCAGCCCGGCGCGCGGAGCCCCGTTACTGCTGCTGTGCCGGGGTGCCGTGACCTTGGGCAGCGGAGTCACGGCCTGCCCGTGCGGGCTATGGCAAGAAGCAGGACTGCCTTCTGGGTTTAGCTGCTCGGTGTTGGGAGAAGGCATCAGCAGAGAGAAACTTCTGGGGCTGCGGGCAGAGGACCCATCAGGACCTGTTACACTGAGTAATGCTTCTGTGTTTCCAGATTTGAGGCTTGGGTTCGCTTTGGAAGTAATAGAGCAGTTGCTGCCTTGCTTTGTCTACAAGCAGCTTTTAATCTGTTAGTGTTATTACAAATAAAAAAAACATAGGTATGTACATATATAATATTGGTTTAGTTTTGACTAAGACTTAAATATTCTGAAAGTGACACTGTGATGGTATGGATCAGGCAACTAGACTTCCTTGGCTCTTAAAGTCCATGTTTTTATAGGCTTTTTTTTTTTTCCTTCTGCTGCCAAGTTTTCTGTGGGTGATTTGGCATGTGCTCCCTTTGGGGACTGGCACAAGTCGATAAGCACTCAGCATGATGAAAGCAGTGTATATTTTACTGAACACAAGCAGTTGTTGCTCTCTAGTAATTTCCTTCATTCAAAGTCTGTCTCACTGATCTGTTGTTCTTTTCCTCTAAATTAGGTGCAAACCTGCGGAGTGCTGTGCGAACGCTGATGAGGTATATAGGATAACAAAGTGCAATTTGGCCTTGGAGTCTCCATTTTGAAATATGCTGTGCCGGGCTATGCTGTCAGTAGCAAAGCAGTTCAAATCTGAAGCCACAATTTGGAAACTGAATGTGTTAGTGCCATTTATTACAAGAGTAATTATTTATTTTGTTTTAAACCCATTATGTTTAGATCTATGCTGCACATCCTAAACAGATTGGATGGGTAAAGTCACTCAGTGATAGTACTTGGCCTACTGGAGTATTTTTTAAGGTTCAGGAATAATAAATCTGTTTAGAGACAGAATTTCTTAAAGCCTCACTTGTATTCAAGTATCTGTGCTTCTTGTACAAAGGACATGGTTTATACAGTGTGATTTTTTAATTATCCTTTCAATGTAGCCTACTGAAAATTGTTTCCCATTTGTATTACCCCAAAATATATTTTGAGAGGTAACAGGCTTCAAAAGAAGTACTACAGTAGGTAGAAGAGTGAAAATTGTTCTGTTTACTGAGGTACTGTGCTTGAAGCCAGGCTTAAAAGTCAATGAGGCGCTGATTCACACGTGTATTTGTGTGGTAAATTTTAAGACTCATGCAGCTTTTTGACAGCACTGCGAGCCAAGTGTCTCACTCAGCAGCATGGTTCTGAAACAGTTGGAGCTCTTTTGCCCCAGATATATAAGCTTGTTTTAACTGCTCGCCCAGTGTACCTTGCTGCAAATCCGACAACTGAATTAATTTGAATGCTTTATTTCAAAGTATCACCTTTGTATTTCTGCTTTCCAGCTACCTTACTGAGAGATGAAGTGCAATTCTTATTTATAATATGCTGGTGTGTGGAACTTGCACTGGGAACATGACAGCCAGACACAATTCAAGACGTTCATGTTCATTTCCATTCTACTCATCTTTTGAGAACCACTTAATGTACCTGTATCATCATGGATAGTTTTTTTACCTACTTTTGCCATGAGGAGAGGAGATTCTATGTTTTGCTTTATAGGTGAGGAGCTGAGACAGGGGTGAAATATTCTTGCCAGGTAGCCTTAGACACCTGATGTGATTCTATGCTTCCATAATTGGTGTAAAGGTAATGCTCAGCACTGTTTCCTGGATGTACTCTTTGCTTTTATTTGAGATATCCAGGGAGATTAGAAGCTGGAAAGCCCAAGGAAGATGAAGCTAGGTGTAATACTCCAGGAGAGTATTACATGCTTAATGCAGCAAAATTTCAAAATACAAATATGCTAAGTCTCATTGCTGGGCACAAGAAGTTTTTGTCTCTAAATGGATGAGTGGATGTGAAAGCATTCCTGTGATGCTTCTGCCTGTCAAGTTATTGTAAATTGTATATCTTTCTCTTCCCTCAGAAGACAACTATCTCCATACCTACCAGGAAACCGGAGACTTTGCTCTGAAGTAACTGATAAACAAGTGTGAAGCATGAGGATCAACTCTGCTATTCAGGCTGCTATTGACCTCACAGCAGGAGCTGCAGGTAATGCTGTAGAGAGCTTAATTGCACAAAACTTCTGAGAGACAGTTTTAATGCCTTTGACTAATGTAAAAACAGTTTTCTTTTGCTATAAAAAGCCTCACCTTCTGTACTTTAAGGATACACAGGTGAAGCAGTGACCTTAGCCAGTGTTGTAACTGTATCACTATTGCTCTTCCCTAGTAAAACCCCTGCCACACAGCAAAGGCATAACCCCTTATTTCAGACTAATCATCTTCTGTGAGGAGTTTTAAGTTCTCCTGTTTACATGAATTCAAGAATCAGTCACAAGCAGAGTTTTGGAATGAAGTCAGTGCATGAGTGATTGAGGTGCTGCTTTTGTCACAGCAGCCCTCTCTAACTGAAAGGGACAAGAAGTTATCCAAAGGGTTGCTGGCTCAGACAACATCCTGAGGTGATTCTCTAAATGCTGTGAAGCTCAGTAGTAGAACTGATGATGAATTCACTTAACTGACTTCCCCTTCAGTATAGTCTGTGCTATAAAGTTTTGCTGGACCAGTTATGTGGAAATGGTTGTATTGTCTTGCTGACATTGCCATGTTGGTAATGTCTGTGTCTGAGGGATGTGGCCTTTAATTCTGCCATGGAAAAGGGTCTTTTTTGACATTTCTAAGCCAACAGTGTTTATACAGAAAATGTGGAACATTTGTCTAATTTACTGTTGTAACAAGTTTGACAATTTTATGGATTTTTTTCTTTCCCATAAACAACTATTACAGTCAGTCCTTTTATGACTGTGTTAATGCTGTGAATATGACAGTATTAATAATGTTAGGTGTGTTCACTGGTAGTTATTTGGGGTCATTTGTCAGAGTGGAGTTTACAGTGCAGTGAGAAAGCAAGGGGTGACAGATAGCACAAGTCCAGTGTGGCAGTCTCTGCACCCTCTAGAAGATGTATCTAAGTAAGCAAACAGCTTGTTCTTCCAGCAAATTCATAACCTGGTTTTACCTTCCTCTCCAAATACAAGTCTTGACTACCTCTTAAGTAACGACACATTGGGGCAAGTAAATTCCAAACAAGAATAAATAAGTCATTTGGCTGTCTGTGGGTCATAGTCCTTTGCCTAGGATCTAAGCAACGTGTAATCACTTCTTTGATTAATAGGGCTCTTTTCCCATTATTGCTGTGTTGTTATTAGGACTACACTTGTCTAAATGTTCGAACATATTTGCCTTTTTTGCTTTTCTTGTTTGTGTTTGTTTTGTAGTTGGGTTGGGTTTTTTATGACTCTTTACTGCTGGCTGGAAGAATTATTTTTTTGTTTAATATTTTAGATAATAACTGGGACCCTTGGTCTTTATCTTAGAGCTTACAAAGTTCTTTGCTGTAGTTTACTAGGTTTTTTTGTACCACCTCCAATGACAGTCTTTTTGGAACACCACTCTCTGTCAACTCCCAGTTTTTCAGCTTTACATTTCCAAGACCATTCCTGGTTTTCCTGGGCAGCAGCCATTATTTTATTACAGGAACCTAGCATTTGTCCTGTAGATTAATATCTATCTGACTTCCCTGCAAATGCCATTGGCTGAGCCTTTCCAGCTCTGCTTTTCATTTGAAGCTTACATGGGTGTTACTGGTCTGAACCAGCTACTTTTCTCCGTGGTTATCCTTCCAGAACAGGAAACTCTTCATGCTTCCTTGCATGATTTGCTCTGAAGCTTTTAGCCATCTGGTTGAGAATGAGGTTTTATGGCATCTAGATCTTGAATTTCTCCAAAAAGCCTAAAGCACCTCTTTGCAGAGGAGCAAGAACAATGTAACACATATGTGTTGCAAAGAGTAAAACAGATCATAAATAACATTCCTTAAACAAACACTTGCTGACTCTTCTCCCCACATAAAAGAAACAGAAGTAATCTTAACTGGATTCACACATTTTTTTTCCATTTCAGTTATTTTGTTATCTCCATTTATAGATAATTTAAGGTATATGCATGTCAAACGTGCTTTGGCTAAAGATGAACTTCTGTTTTAGGATGGTTCTTCTCTCTTGCTAAAAAAAGCAAACCCATAAAAAAAGCAAAACCTATATAAGGCACATGTATCATGTGATTCCAGGCAGGTGTCTGCTTCCAATAGATTGCTATCACTGTACACTGTTTCTTACTGAAAAAGTGTAACATTAGCTCTTTCTGCAGACTACTGAATTGAGTTAGGTCTTGTGGAGGGACACTGCACTGTGAGCAAAGTGGTTACTGATGACGTTGATGGAAATATCTCACAAGTTTTCAGGGTATTGACCTTGCAGTTCAGTTTGGAAAAGATATCATGTTGAGAAACTTTGCCCTTTTGTCCTTTTTCAGCTTATACTCAACACTTTCTTCCAGTATGTGGAAATAAATGTACTTAAGAGCCATCTGGAGTTTTGAAATAAAGGGTTTGAGTCTTTGGTTATCAACTTATTATATATGATCAGTTTAGCACTCTCAGCGGTGTTCGTTTTGCCCTGGAGCAAAAACTTGATTACTAATCTGTCAGGGGTTTTTTGTTTTTTATTATTGGAATGTAAAATCAGATGGCTTCTGAACCACAGCATTAATAAGCAAAGGAAAATGCTACTCAACTCATTGACACAAGTGACTTGATTGCAGAACAATACTTCTAATTCAGCACAGGTTTATACAAGTGAGCTGATTGATTTAGATGCTTTCTTTCCATAAGGTAAAGAAATGTTTAATGATAATCATGCTCTTACTGTTCCTTTGCCTGATTTTTTTTTTTTTTAGGGTAACTAAATTCACCACTGACAATTGATGCCATTGTGCTAAAATCAGTGCACTTTTCTTTTCCTACAGAGAATTAAATTCATCTTTGCTTTTTGTGTGATTTTGATGCTTGAGTATAGATGTCAAAGTTGTGATAACCTTCAGCCACCCTCTTAACTTCCACTGTTTGTTAGGTGGGACGGCATGCGTGGTGACTGGCCAGCCCTTTGACACCGCAAAGGTGAAGATGCAGACGTTCCCCAACATGTACAAAGGACTTGTTGACTGTTTTGTGAAAACCTATAAGCAAGTGGGGTTTCGAGGCTTCTACAAGGGAACCACACCAGCACTTCTAGCCAACATCGCAGAGAACTCTGTTCTGTTCATGTGCTATGGATTCTGCCAACAAATTGTGAGAAGAATTGTTGGAGTAGACAGGAAAACAAAGCTCAGGTTAGTAATAAAAATCTGGCTTGTATTTTAAAATAGATAAATAAAAAATCATGCCATGGCTACTTGCCAGTACTGTATTGTCGGGGTGTAAGTGATGTCACAGGCCTTTCTCTGCCAGTATAAAGTGGAATATAGACCTTTGTGTGATGATATGGTGTCTAAATACAATAGAGCGACCTACTAACCAGTCACTATAGTTGGCTGGTTTAGATAATTACAACTTAACTGGAGTATTCAAGACCTGGAACATTTTTATCGATGGGACCGAACATTGCAACACCTGAAAGTTAGTATTCCCTTGATGTCTAAGTTGTTCTGATTTTGCAGGGGAGGTAGTGGTTCTTCTTACAGGGAGGCATACTAAGGGGAAAGGACAGTTTTCTAATATTGCCTTGCTTTTAAAAATTATTTGTTTAAGTTTCAAAAGCTTGACTGTAATGGTGGTTAGAAGAAAGGCCTCATTTTGAACAGTGTCTACAACGCTGGCAAAAAGTAATTGCCTAAAGAATAAGAAAGAAGTGTTTAATACTGCTGAGTCCTCAGGTTTTGTTCTTAGTTCAGAGGACTTCTTCATTCTCGTTTGATGCAGTCGGTGACTTTGGATCTTTTGAAGACTTGTCCAGTTTCCTCTTGATTTCTTCTAATTACCTTGCTTCTGAAGTACACTTTGGCAGGGAGCCATGCAGATGATAGCCATTAACTCCATAACCTTTGATCCTTACCCACTGTCTTCACGCTACCTGGGATTTTGTAGCTCTCTGTCCATTACTCCATGCCCCTCTTCGCCACCTGAATTTTTTCTTATATGGGAGAATTGCAGCCCTCCTAATCAATGAGCAGTCTGAAGCTGTTCCTTTAGCTGTCATCACTGTCTTTCTCTGAAACTCCTGTAATTCTAATCTGTCTGGGGATTTAGCTTTTGAGACCAGAGTTGTGCAGAGTATTCAAGATGTGAACAGGTTGTGGATTTATGCACTGGCACAATGATTATGATCTTCTAGCTAGGATGGCTGTTCTCCAGATGCATCACTTTAGAGCTGTCAGTGGTCCAGCAGTCTCAGTGTGCCTTACTGTTATGCATTTCCTAAGGTATGTCTGCTGTGCAGCACTAAGATTAGCTGCACCTTCTCCATCCTTGTGCTGTGCCCCAGGGTGCAAAAGACTTCTCCTATTGTCCTAACTCCATTCATTCAAAGGGCGATGCAAGGTTAACCACATTCAGCTTTGCATTAATAGCTTTGTTCTGCCTCTGTCACTTGTATCTCCAGTGGAAGTAGCAGGGGAGGCCATGATTCTGCATTTGAGGTCTGACATGGTATGGGTGACTTCCTAAGTGCAAGACAATTATCTAAAAGTGACATTAAGTGAGGTGTTCTCCTGTCACACTAAGATGTGCTGTGTCTTAAAACTTAGGCCTGCTATAAGGGGAATATGAAGTAATGATGAAATAAATTATATTATTTCTACTTGCATTCTTTTTCACTGTTTTCTGACAGTTGGGATCCATCAGCTGAGACAGGATTGTTTTCACCTTTCCTTGTTGCTTTCTTAAATCCGGGCCTTTCTGCTTGCTCAGCTTACCTTTTCCTATCCACTAAAATGTTGGAGGTAGGCCTACCAGTCTTCTTTTGTGATCATCCTGGGAGGTAGATCACAGATGTGCAGAGGTCCTAGGATCATCTCATGTGACTGAGACATGTTTATGCTTGTGTGCAAGGGAGGTAGTGCAGGAAACTTTGAACAATACATTGGTGTGCTACTGTCTTTGGAGTCAGATACAGAATGGAAATGTAATTTGAGTATGTAACAATAGCAAGTGCATTTGGCAACTGATCCTTCTTTCCTTGGTACTTCCTTTTCAGATCCAGGATGGCTGCTTAATGTCTTGTTGATTCAAGATTAGATAGTGTGACTGTATAGCTGTCACTGCCATATCTGATTATGTCATGAGCTTTGCTTCATGTCACAACTTTAGTTTCATAATGCTTCTGCAAGGTGAAAAACTGTAGCTTTAATCTCTGATACTGTAGATGTATCAAACTGCTGGACACAGGGCAAACATCTCCCTTGTATAGAAAGAATTTCTGTGCTGCAATGAGGTCAGTCTCAGCTGTGCTGACTCCCCAGGTTCTGAAAGAAGGGAGAAGCTCTGCTTCTTCTATGCTGTTGTGCAGCTCCTGTCTATCACTATCTGAAGGAGCCTGTTTAAAATGCATCATAAAGCAGTATGACCCTCAAATACCAGCCTTTTGAGTCTTGGCAGTTTAGCAACCCCAGAATTTGTGGTATGTGTAAAATCAACACAAAGTAAGCCCTAGTTTTGGAATACTGTGAGTCATTGCAGATGACATTGCTCTCTTGTTCAGTGTTGTGGTTTATATTTGTCTGTGCTATCTCTGATTCACATGGTTGCATTCATGGCAACACATCCATAGAAAGATTACAGTGATCCATTGTGTCTTGCTTTCGGTTTTCTAGCATCTTCCACTGAAAGCCTGTATTAATACTGGTAAAGTGAATTTGAAAACACTGACATCTATCTATATCAGGTGATTGTTGTTTCTGTTCTCTTTGAGGAACTAGTACCCAAAAGTTGCCCAGTAAAACAAGTCTATGGAAATCTTTATAAAAGCCAAGAAGGGGAATATTTGATGGTGTTTATTCTGCTGCGATCACTGAAGTATGGCAAAAAGGGTAGAGATTGCAATATATCTTCTCAGGTGTCAAAAGGATGTTTTTGTGTTGCATAAGAAGATAGGATGATCTAGTTTTTTGCTCTATTTCAAGTAATTGCCCTTTTCCCTTGAGACTCTTTCCACCAAGATTTTTCTTGATGATATTTTGAGTACAGGTTCAGGAAGCTGATTGCTGGTGTGGTGGCTCCAGTGCACTAAAGGTCATTGCCCAAATACCTTCTGCAGTTTCTTTCTTGCAGTGATCTGCAGAACGCTGCTGCAGGCTCCTTCGCCTCTGCCTTTGCCACCCTTGTCCTCTGCCCCACAGAGCTGGTGAAGTGCCGGCTACAGGCCATGCATGAAATGCAGTTGTCAGGAAAGATAATCCAGGGACACAAGTAAGTATACACCCTGCCCCATATCTCTGAAACCATTTTATGTGTATTATTACTTCAAATTCTGTATTGGCTCAGTGTCACACTTGTAGTGCTTTGCTAATCAGAGCAGAGTTGTGGCTGGAAGGGTCACAGCCTGCAGGCCTTTTGAGTACTAGTAAAGCTGAATGCCAGTGAAGGGCTGCCAGCAGAATCTTGTAATAAATCTTATTTTAATTCTGTTGTTTACAGAATGGGTCTAGCCCTTAATTGTCACTGCAGTTGTCTTTGTTCTGTAACCTCTCATTATCTGACTATTAAGCATCACTAACTGGATCAACCTCTCTATCAGTACAGTTTGGTCAGTAGTGAAGGGTGTTATTCAAAAGGATGGCCCCCTTGGATTTTACCGTGGTCTGTCAAGCACTTTGCTGCGGGAAGTCCCAGGCTATTTCTTCTTCTTTGGAGGGTATGAACTGAGCCGGACGTTTTTTGCCTCTGGGAGATCAAAAGATGATTTAGGTATGGTGACTCTTTTTCCAGGTGTTTTAGCATGTTGTTATGGGGGACATAAGGGAGGGCATATCTTCCATGAAGATACACTAACGATGCACAGCAGTTGTAAAATACATGTAAAATGAAGGAAACTGGGCATATTAAATATGGAGGTCTGCATTTTGTGTATATATAGTGATGAATTATTGAAATGACCACTTTCTAATGAAGCAGGATGTATTTTAAATGGAAAATTAATACAGTGAGCTAACAGTACAAAACTGCTGAAATATCTGACCCTACAGTGTAACACAACTCTGAACTATTTCATTTCAGCGATTATTTAGAGTGATTTTGAAGTATTTAGCTGCATTCTCTTGAACAGCATGCTCAAGTGTATGCTGAAATGTATGCTGACCATCAGATGTAATTATGCTGATAGTAAGAGAACACTGAGATTGAAAATTAGACATGAAAAAAATGTGGCAATGCCAGAATAAAGATTGACTATGTCCTGTTGAAAGACTGAACAGTAATACTTTGTCTTATTGGGAGTCAGGATTTCAGCTGCATGCACTGTGGACTGGCTTGTTACAAAATGTTATAAACATCTGATCTGAAATACAAAATCGGGGTACGTCATGAAACAATGACTGATCACAAAATACCTCACTCTGCTGTACCAAATAAATCTCTGTATAGGTGATTAGTAACACTATATGACATAAGTCTAAACCATTTCACAATTAACCTTGGAAAGTGGTTACAAGTGTTAAAGCAGTAAACTTAGTTAATACAGACAAGACAGAATTATGAGTTATGGTTTTTTAGCATGACAAATAATCTAAGAGGTACTCTTTATAACCTTTGAGCTTCTACTTAAACTTGTAATTTACCAGTGGCTTAAAATTAACTTAAAGGTTTGGGAGGGAGAAGAAACTGCTCTTTTGTCATAAGCAGGTTGCTCTGTTCTCTTTGACTTTTGTAGATGAAATAATGTTATATTTGTGCTGGTGAATATTGTGGTGTGTATAAAAGGTTATTTGTTAACTTTAGGTCCCATTCCTTTGCTACTAAGTGGAGGTTTTGGAGGCAGCTGTCTGTGGATTGCTGTGTATCCTGTGGACTGTGTCAAATCTAGAATTCAGGTTCTTTCAATGGCTGGAAAACAGGCAGGATTTATGGGAACATTTGTAACTGTTGTGAGAACTGAAGGTGAGTACGCAAGCAGAACAGCTGAATGTTATAGGGCTACAGACTGAAATCTATACTCTTCAACACCTGAAATTGCTTAAGAAATCTAGTCCAAAGACAATGTGTTAGAGACAGACAATAACAGTTCCCTAGCAAACAGAAATATTAATGCTTCATGTAGTTTGGAAACCTTGCAATCTAGGAATTGAGACCTACTGCATCTGCCCTGCTTCTTGGTTTAGGAGATTATTCACTTAAAGCTAACAAAAGCTCAGGATGTATTAAAAGTAGATAAAGGAATGAGCTCCATTACCTATGACCAAACCTAGGTTACATGAAAATTGAAGGAACTGGGTAAGTTCCATGCAGAATTTTACTTCACCTCTAGAAGTGGTGTAATAGAATGCGGCTGATCATTGATGTACCAAACAGCCCTGTCCAGCCTGGCATGGAGGCATCTACCTCAGCATCTCATCTCTGGAAAAGGCCTGTTTTGTTTTTTTTTGGAATATAGTCTAAGAACATATATGGCAGCAAATATGAATCCTGGCCCCATTGCTAGGGAAGATGCTCCTCAGAACTTAAGTTTTACTTGGGGCACAGCCCCAATATAGTCCTGCTGTTTTTTCTGTACTCCTTGCCAGCTGTGGTATATCTGCTGTGAAGTTTATCTCAGGTGATCAGGACCTTGTCATACCTGAAGAAAGCTTCTAACATAAGCACTTACATGGCTAAACTCCTATTACAGTGCCAGATGCTCCTATATCAATATCCAGTAACACTGTGTTAACAGCTACACCAGTGGGTTCAGCTCTGTGTTCATACTCCTCTAAGCAGAAGCATTGCTTCAGTATCCCTCAAAAGTGGTTGATGCAGACAGCCAATGTATTAAATTACTAACTGGCTCTGATTTCATTTCCAGGTGTGCTTGCCTTGTATTCTGGACTAACGCCAACTATGATCCGTGCGTTCCTGGCCAACGGGGCACTGTTCCTTGCCTATGAGTACAGCCGGAAACTTATGATGAAACAAATAGGTTCTTACTGATACCTTCCAGCAGATAAAGAACAAAAGATTATTTAAGGGTCATTTAAATAAATGATCAAAAATATGTAGATCATGTGATGATCTGAGCAGGGCCAAATCAGTGACCCAATTTTAGGAGCTCAACTCTAGTCTAGGATTTGTAATCTTTCAAAATCAGGTGATTTTATAGAGCTGTGTACATACTGTTTGAATTGCACAAGCAGAACTATCTCCATCTTGCAGATTCTGCACTAGGTACATTGCATGTCATAAATGTATTTCCTGACCTGTAATGGTGCTAAAAAGACTTATTAACCTGTGGAGTTTAACATAACATGCAACAGTAGGCTATGATTTGCCTACAGCAAAGCACTGGTTTTACATCGCTGCTGTGGTAGTGACCTTTCCCAGTTGTCGCTGGTGTGTGACTCAATATCAGTCTTGTCTAATCATGCTGATTAGGGATGACTTGGACATATCCCTCAACTAGACCTCTGTCCTTCTCCAGCTCCCAACTGCTCTGTGACTTGCCAAGGTCATGGCAGATGACGTCTGACTTACACACTGTGTCGTAGTGAATGGGTGTATAAAAGTAGGAAGTGTTCAGCCCCTGCTACCTTGTACAAAAGATATGCATGCATTTTTGGTAAAAGAAACCCAGTAACAATGATAAGAAATCTATGCAGCATTTCATTGTTTACTAAATCCTTTCAGGAAGTGGTAGAATATGCTAAGCATTGCTTAACATAAGGGACACTGCTGGAAATAGCTGCTGGCTCTGAGCACAGAATTTAACTTTGTGCAGGCTCTTGTTTGGGTCACCTTGTCATGAATGAGTCCATTTGCTGGAAGGACAGGAAGCTGAAGAGGAGCAGAGAGCTGGAGCTGTTCTTAAAGACACCTGACACCATGGTCTCTGCTGTAGTACACTCTTACTTGGGCTGAGTCCTGGCACTTGCTGTGACTCTTCAGCTGAGTGGAAAAAGCTCATATGACTGGATAGCTTGTATCACCTTCAGGCCTAGAGGGCATGCCTGCTTAGTCATGTTACTTGATTAAATGTGTAGTTAGTAAGTATTACCCAAAATGATGGAGTGATACCTATTTCTAGATGCTATTTTTGTTCCTGAGGTAGATCATTCTTTGTACAAGCATGCTCTGCCTTGTAAGAAGCAGTTATTGTCTTATCCTGGAATAAATCCAAGCAGGTCTCAGATCAGCACAAGGTTGGGCCTGGAGTTGTACAGCAATACTGTGTGCTGTAAGTGCAGCCCATCAGGGGCAGGGTGGGGGGGGCACAGACAGAGCCCTTTGACTCCTTGATGTCATCACAGCTACACAGAGAGTAGCAGCTCTTGCCACAGCAAACACATTTGTCAGAGCTGAAACAGCCTTATTTTGGATGTTACAGCCTCCCTTTCAGATCACAGAAACAGTGAAAAGCTTTAGGCACAGATGAAATCATCTCAATACCTGCTGCCTCTTGCACTGGAACCAGGGTGCACTTAAGCTGGCTAATTTCTTGCATTGTTGCAGCCTCCTTGATGGAAGGTGGTTGCTGCAGTTCCACAAACTCTTCTTGCTCCTCCAGCTTTCGAGTGCAGAAGGAACAATTCATCTCCCTTTCATACACCATCAGAAAAGGCAGTTAAAGCAGGGCATGGCTGAAGAATCTTAAGTGTAAAGCACCACTTTACCTTGATTGACCAGTACAGTAGGAGCAGCAATACTCTGCAGTGCCAGTACTTTAAAAGGAATTTGTACCAAATGTTTAAATAATTAAGGTAGGAGGGTGAGGGTTTAAGAGTTGTTAGACTTCTCCTTTTCAAAGTTGTCTAGCTAAGAGAAATAGGATATTTGTACACGTTTTGAATAGTTACAAAAAGGTGAGGACTGACTCCACATCAGTGGAATACTTCAATCTATTTCTTAGATTTGTCTTTGCTTTCATTTTTTAAAGCTCATGGTTACAGTTTTTAATACAGAAGTGGAAGCTTCAAGAGAAGCAGGATATTTAAAACTGAACCTACAGCAAGAAGCTGGTAACATTTTTGAGAGTTTACCTTCTGAAGTTGATGTAAGCAGTAATTTTTCTATTCACAGCTGCTTAAGCTGTACACATGTATCAGTTGTTCAGCTAAGAACTTCATAATGGTGTAGGAATTCATGGGAATAAAGTTTCATTTGATTTACTGAGTACCTGATGATTGTTTATGCAACACCATTTAACAAGCTCATCTAGCTGAGAAACAAAGAGATTGGAGTCATCACCACCACGGCTGTAGAATTAAAGGAAAAGACTTTTTACAACCAGTGAATGTATAAAGCCCTTAAAACTGAAGGGAAGGTCAGCTGGAGCAAGGTGCTGAGAAACAACTGCTAGTTTTAGATCTTCCACTATGGAAAATGAAGCCCATGGTTCAGTGCTTGGCCTGTTGCTTCATTAGTACCAAGTCAGTTCTAACATTAAGGTTCACTTCAACTTCCAGGTTTCTACATTACCATGATATAGGCTATAAGGTTTCCTTCAGAAGAATGCCAGGAGTCAGCATACGTCACAAATCCACATATGTAATGGATGAGTGTCCACTACCCTGAACCCAGTGAAGGTCAGTGCAACAGGGAATGGTAACCTATTGTTACCATCTCCTGAGCAGTGTCGCTTGGATGGCCCAAGAGAAATGTAGTATATCCCTTAAACAGCTATTTTGTTCCTCATTCCTGCTTACACAATCATTTTACTTAACTGCATGTGCTTCAGCTAGGAAAATCTGACTTGCTGTTACAGCCTTTGCTGCTGCTACCTGAGAAAACTGGCTTACTCCATAAGCAGGAAGAGGGATCACCCTAATTGCCCTGCCAACTATTAGAAAGGGCATAAGCTAGTAGAAGGGGTATCCTAGGACAGTGGTATCCAATTGCCTGAGCTAAGCCAAAATGAACTTCGTCATCAGTCATTTCTAGCTGCAATAAAAGGGCATCCTCTTCCAGCCCCAAGCACATTCATGGGGACACTGAGACCTTACATGCCTGCTTGCCCTGTTGCCCTCTAGTGCTGCAGCTGGGATCTCACAACTACATAACTGGGTATTTCTTCCTTTTCTCAAGCTAGAGATGAGAGGGTTGTATTAACCTCGCCAGCACCACTTAACCCTGAGGGGCAATTAACTCCAAAGCAACACCACAGATTGAGGAACAGCATTGCAGAAGTTGAACATGAGCCAGCACACCCTTACAGCAAATACTAGGCTGCTAGAGCTGGCACTGGAGCCAGCAGGTAAGGCAGTTCTGACCCTCCAGTCATACCTCTCACAGCTGTCAGAGCAGATGTGGAATACCACATCCAAATTCTTGCTCTCCAGTACAAGAAAGGCTGTGACAGACTACAGCAAGTTAAGCAGAGGTCAGTGAGAATAGATGGTGGAGAAAACAGAGTTTTTTCACCCATAACAGAAAGCTGAAGAGTCTACAGTTACCTCATTCATGGGAGGGGACAGAGCCAGGCTCTCTGCAGAGGCTTACAGGGCAGGACAAGATGCAACAGGTACAACTTGGCATCAGGGAAATTCCAAGTAGGAACGAACAGTAGTTATAAGATTAAGTACTGTGTGGAAAATACTATTTGTGGAGATACATAGAACTGAACTAGATTGGGTGATCCAGCTCTACCTGGGCCTTTTTTGCACAGGAGCTTGGACTACATGTGCTTAAGTGACCCATGGGCTCACTCTGTCCTCCACCTAAGACTGCAAACAAGTGATGGGACTGTTGGTCATTCAAGACAGGCTTCAGCCTCCATACTTAAAGTACAGTGCTGATAGAAGCAGCTTCCAAGAGCCCAGCTCCTACGTACTAGATAATTACACAATGGCAAAAGTTCAGTCCACACAGGTACTTCATAGTACACCACTAACCCCCAAGTGAGCACAGGGGAGGTATGTGACCTCTGCTCACCCTGTTAACTGGAAAGCTACCTCACTCCCCTTCCACTCTTGTTCCTAACAATATAAAGACTAAGGAAGAAACAGAACCAAGAAGTTAACACCTGAACATATTTCACACTGAGGAAGATATAATCTCCATAGAGGAGCTGCACTGCTGAGAACAGTTGGAAGCAGAATAAGTCTCCTGGAAATTTGTGAATTACAGGTCTTAGTACAGCTCAAGATGGGTCAGTGAGCATTTGCACCATCACTCAAACAGGCAGGTGCACAGATCAAACCCACCACATGCAGGTATTAAGGCAAGCCTCACTAAGTGATCCCAGGCAGCTGACATGCTCATGAGCTGACGAGATGCTGACTTAAGTCTTAGCACATGTGGCCATCCCAGCCCTCTGTGGGGAAGTACAGCAGTAGAAAAGCAGCTCTGCAGTCTCCAACCCCCACAGGCAGCTCCCAGGACAGGTGTTGCTCAAACCCCTACATCAATGGTTCCTGATGAAGAGCAGTTTAATACCAAGGCTTCTACTCAAGCAGGAGTAATCTGACACAGGAAGACTTGTATTTCTCCCTCAAAATTCCCATATTCCACTGATCTGTGGAAAACCCTAGTGCTGAGGGAGGTGTGTCAGATTTTTTCAGTCTCATGCAGATTCCTTGTCTTCACCCACCCTTGGGTTAATGCTCTTGCCTAGAGACCAGCAATTAGCTTAGATTACTAAAACAGGAATTACCTGTACACAGAGATACCTAAGCTCCTAAGGATGATCTGACAATCAGCTGACACTAAGTAACTCTTCAAGGTATTATTGCCCTGCACAACAGAACTTCATGTAACTTTATTTGAGAAGTTGTATCTACACAGAAATACATTAAGTACACGAAAATTTGACTGCTTCACTTTATACTGAAACAGCAAGACATTCTCCAGGAAAGAGATGAGTTTTACATGTTTCCCTTCTTTCAAATTTCCCTTATGAATCAATGAAGTTCACCTCCACAGCAAATGTCTCACTATACACTTTCCAAGTTTTAGACTTGTGAGGGTTATCCAGCTCATTCCTGGGAAGGTAGAGTCTGAAAAACAAAATTCAGTAGTATATCTTAAAGCCTAAGACATGCTTTTCCTTTCAGCCATTTGCAAAAGTTTCAAGCTTAGTGCTGGACTGTTAAATGTAGCCCCAGATCTTAAATTGAAACAGACATCAACCATGCCTGCACAACACTTTGCATCTGAAGTAGTCTGAGAAACAAATTCAACATGATGGGTTTGTGGGTTGGTTCCACACACCCCTCCCAGAGCCCCACAATGCAAGACTGTTAGAGTGAAATTAATGTTGCATTCAGCTCAAGGCCTCCTGATGGAATGCAAGTATCACTAATTTAACTGATCTTCCTAAAGGTAAGGATTCGATTCAGTACTCAACTTCATCAGGCATGCTCCCCAGTTTTAATGTTTACCAAATTTATGTCCAGTTATCATTTGAAAGCACTTGCACATCAGCTATTGCTGAATTAGAGATATAGAAACAGAAGCACTGCCTTAAGAGCTGTTTCACTTCTGATCAGACCTAGTTCACTTCAGGTCTACCAGAATTCTCTGGGCAGGAATGAAGAAATGAAGGCCTGGTGGGGCATCCTCCCTAGTCCTGAAGGAAACAAAGCACTTCAGCAAAACTCTCAAAATGGCAGTGTTTCAGGGTTGTCAAACAGTAGGCATACACTTCTCCTGACACTGGCTTGGTCTAACAAAGTGTCTGCACCTAGATAGCATTGTTGGTTCAGCATAATAAGTTTACAGTTACAAACAGACTAGAGGCTACCTCTCCTCATACTGACAGGATCAGTTCAGTAAAAATTGTTTCCTTTCTATTTCAGTCATGGAGAACACAGTAATTTTATTTCTATGTCAAGTTCACTGTTCCTCTGCCTAAATCTGTCAAAGCAGGTTAGACAGAAGATAAGGATCTTCTGTCTCTGTGTTTCTACATCACTCCTCAGGCAAGACAGACAAGCCCAACTTTCACTGGCTGGAGCTTCCCCAGGAGTTCTAGTCTCAGCAAGCAAAACCACAGTAATTTCTAACTTGATCAAAAACACAAGAAGCCATAAGAGGGCCTTTCTTTGGGATCCCAAGCATCAGTACTTCTACATGTGGTATTAGTGTTTGCCTGCTAAGCTACTGAGTGAGTTCCAGCCTCTCAGGCAGCCATACTATAGAGGACAGCAGATTTGAATAGTTAGCATTAGATTTTTGACTTAAAATTCATTAACAATGCTTAGAGCACTGAGGAAATTATCTGGTGGCTTCAGATAAAAAGCTCACATATGTTAAAATACTTAGCACAGTGCAAGAAGCTGCCTGCTCACAAGTTACAGTTGATGACTTGGAAGTTAAAACAGCTGGCTCAACAAGCCTATCTCAGCTTTACTATGTTTATGAACTTCCAGCTTGGTTCAGACACCAGAAGTTAAGATTGAAGACAATGATCACTTACCTGTTATTTTCAATAAAGGAAGTGTTGAACCAGAAGAAGAATGGGCAGTCATCATAGCCTTTTGGGAGATCCTAAACACAAAGGATTAAGGTCTTGTTTAAGGACTGTGTTAGATAACAGGAGTCTTCTTGCAGAGCAAGAGTACCCACCTGTCCTCAGTAGTTTGGTTTACAAAGCCACAGTGCTAGAGTCAGTACACTTGAAGATCCCAGTATCACACACAGATGCAATTATTTCAGTACTAGGTCACTCAATACAATGAGGTAAGAGCCTCATGTTAGAAGCAGCAGGTGCTCAACTAAAATGTCTTGATTACACTGCTGCATGAACAGCCAGATGACTCCCCTGCTTGCCTAGGCTGAAGTAACACCACTTGCTGCATCCCTCACTGCACAGTGAGACCACCCTACACAGCAGGAGTCCCTGATGAAAAACAGATTGTGTCCCACACCACACAGCCTGCCAGGACCCAGCTGCAGTGGGCACTGCAGCTCCCCCCCATACCAAAGTGAAGGTTTCACACTGTTATACTTACAGAATCTGATTCAAATCTGACTTTCACATCACCACTTATAACAGGGCAGTCTTCCAAGCCAATGACTACAGAGTCACTTTCAGAATCAAAGAAGAGCTGGGTAACAGAATAAAGTTGTTTTATGAGAAGTTACTGCAGAATGACAAGGAACCAATTCATGACAACATCTAGCTACTCATTCATGGTATACAAATACAACAGCAGTGCTAGAATAATAGCCAACAGTTTAAGTTACTCAGGAGAGAGTGAGCTATTTGTGTTTAAGTGACTCCTAGGGAAAACTTCACTGTCTTAATACTACTTTTCCTAGGATTTAGCAAAGCTTAGCTTTTTCATCCTCTCAGAATCGACCTCATCCATTTTGTTACATAGTTTTATGTCCAGGATTCAACTTCTGCACAAAGACATTTTTGACCTGTAAGTCAGCTTCCAGCTTCTGTGACTCAACTGATGTGATTTTATAGTACTCACCCTGCAGTTTTGTTGACTGGCACATACACATTCTAGCACAACTTGCTTTCTCGTTATTATCTGCACCTTCATATCAGTTCCATTACCCTTCCCAACTCCTAGGAAGAAAGCATTGCATTATACTAGAGCACACATATTACCTAGAAGTGTAAAAGTGGTCATCAAAACGAAGTGCAACCCCATTCAAAAGTGCCTTCTTTCTAGACTGCCTTGTGAAAGACTCTAGAGAACTCAAATGCTAAAGGTAACTCAGGATTCAGTGGTTGAAAATTGTATACTGAAGTAGCAGTGAACACTAGGGGAACAGGCTAATGTAGAGTCTGGTTTCACTGACTAAACAAGAACTGCAGTTTGAAGTCCTCTAGAACAACAAGGGATGAACTTCCAGCCTCTGATTAAGATTACCTGTACACATGTAGAGAAACAGGCATTTTTATAAAAGCTGAGAAACATTCGTGAATCCAGTTTGACGTGTGGAGTTAATGTAACTTGAAAAGTGATTGTCTTTCCAAAACAGAGCAGGTTATACGTGAGCCATCATTCGACCAGACACCCAGAAACCAAAACACTCTTCATTGTATTCTGTGTCATTTAAATTCTCAAATCCAAGTAAATCTACATTCCTATCATAGGCTTAGCAAGAGAGACAGTAGATATTAGCTGACTGTAATAGGAAACAATTACCAGATAGAGGAATGCCCAAATTCAAGAGTTCTTACCATGTATAGTGTGGATTTTGAGGTTTTTTATTTTGAGTTGTCTCTCTGGTGGGAGTTTCAAGTTATACTTGTTTTTCAGGATCTCATAATACCCAACATACCTACTCTGTAATGCAAAAAACCCAGACACATTATGTAGTTTCTGTACCCAAAACAGATTAATTCTAGGCAGAAGTAGGATTTAAATAGATCTTCCACTGCCAAGTTTTTAGCTCTCCAAAGCCCAAAAATAAGAAGAAAGCCATTTGTTATCCTTCCCCTCCCCAGTTCAAACAATCCTCTTGACAGATTTAACATCTACATTTGTAATCAGCATTTAAATTTCACATTTTGAGGAATTATGTGCTTTTTAGTTCAGCAAGAAGTGAGGAGCTTTTATATTGTAGTTTTAAGAGGCTGAATGTTTAAAAGACAAGATATTTATATTTTATTGAAGTACATTCTGAAGGACAGTTGTACTTTTATTTTATACCATCAACTAAAGTACCTCTGTCACCAGATTCACTTCACACCCCTACATCACACCATACAGTGAATTAGGATGAGCAAAGCCCCAAACTACAGTCTGAGGCAAAAAAACTTGTATAGTATTTCCCAGTGAATGCAGTCTGTAGAGAATGCATTCCTCCACCCAGCCACATCTGTGCCATGGCCCCATCCCAGGCTAGGCTGCAGGCTCCTGTGCATCCTTGATAAACAGCCCAATTGTCTTACAGTGTCATGCTCCTGTGAGGGTGCCCAGACATGTTGTGGAGTCTCCATCTGTGCAGATATTCTACACCTGACCGGACACATCCATAGGCAACCTTCTCCAGCTCACCCTGCTTGAACAGTGGGGTTGGACTGAAAGCTTTTCTAATCTCAAGAATTTTGTTATCTTAGATACTATACTTCAGATTTGATGTTAGTATGAAGAGAAAGGCATAACGGGAGGGGGAAAGATGCAGTGCAACCCTATCAGTTGTTAGACTTACAACTCTTATGGAAAGAATAAAAAAGAGTACAGAAAGTTCAGGAAGTAGCAGAAACCTACAACTCTCCAAAAAGGCAGTGGATGTGGAGCAGCACAAGCACTCAAAAGGTTAGCATTGGTTTGGCTACTGTTACTGAACCTGCTCAAGCTTACCTGGGATGGAGTTTCAACTCCTTGAAACTTAGTACTTGTGCTTCTATCAGTTCTTCTCTCCCCAAAGTAGTCCAAACTTTCCTACACAGGAAAAAAAAATTCAAGGGTTAAGATATTCCTCCCACCACTATTCCTCTTCCTGAAATGTGGGTTTTAAACTAGAAGTACACTATTGAAGTCTAATATGGGAATGTAAGCAAAAATATGCAATAGTTGTTTTGGTACCTTCTAAAGGAGACTTTTAACTAGAATAAGAAAGCACTAATTAGGAAACCAGATACATTAAGTCTGTCACCCATGAAAGAGTGAAGGAGCACAATATGACTTCTAAGCAATTTCTTTAGAACCATCTATATGTCTCAAGTGGTCTGTGGCAGACAAAGCCAAACATTAGTTCAGATCTTCACAAACCAGACTCTGAGGAAAACAAGCGTGATTAAATGAATACAGTCTGCCCAGACCACCTTGAGTGACCTGGGCCTGCTGAATCTCAAGTCTCCAGACTGATATACTAGACCTGGTATATTAAAGCAGCATAAGCACCTGTCCTGGCTGCAACTTGCTGATCTTTTTCCCTTTCCCCAGAAGGACTTTGTACTGGTTGTCAAGGCAAGTTAAGTCTTGATGCCTCACACTACTTGGAGGGAGACTGGGAAAAAAAAATTGCTTAAGATCACATAAGAACAGTGACACTATCAAACTCTAGTAGAGTTTGTTCAGAAGTCACCTACAGTTTACATTGTTGCTCAAGGCCCTAGGTCTACTATGCCTCCAAAAAGAGTGCTTCAAGCTGTTATCCTGTGAAATGCTACTTTTCCAGTTCTTGCTGATCAAGAATAGACTGCATCACAATTTATGCAGTAGTAAGATTTGCAAGAACTTTTATTAAAAAAACATTTTTCACTGAATCCTTTTTTTAGTATAGAATTTTCTGCAGACTATTATTGCATTTCACCAATTCAGTAGATTCTAAAGAGCATTTTGTATACTAAACAAAAATAAACAGCTTTTACCTTTGCGCTTTCAAACTGGTCACTGTCTATGAGCCAAGTACAAACCATTGTTCCAGTCCTGCCTATATTAGAAGTATGAGACAAGTTAAATTACAGCCGTTCAAAGATATTTGAGATTATTTTTGTGAAGGTGAAGTCGTCTCCTGTGATCTCATCTATTTCAAGAGTTGTGACAGTCAAGTGTCTGTATTTCAGAGAATAATGAGTTAAAGACAAGATACTACAGTTTGTTAACTCGTTCTTTGAAAGCAGTCTCCACATTTCTTTGTAGTATTACTAGAGACACTTAGGATACTGGTCAGTATCTGTCTTCTCCATTGAGCAGGGGATAGAACATAGCACTCTATTAAACAAAGCTATAAACTGGCACTTCCCAGTGCCACAAGTCCCACAGTTGTTTCTCTGCCCCAGTATTTTCCCACAACCCTAATAAGAAGCCATCAAGTTTGCTAGCATGAAAATCCTGTATAGTTTTAGTTTTTAATTTAAAATTTCAGAGGTCAAGTCACCCTCCCTACACTTGTTCTTCAAGCTCTAGCTTCAATATTCAAACTTTTAAAACAGAGCTTCACCTCAGGGCAACTTTTTTAACGTTAAGGAACCACCTGTCTTAAGCCAAGTATTTGCTTAACAGATAGTAACAGCAGGTGCTTGGCATATGCTTACAGGGAAGTTTGGCTTACTTGCAGTTATTTATGCATTTCAACAGCTCCCACACTACTACTGGTTGCAGATAGCACCTGCAGGTTAGCTCATATGAGGTAGCTTTGACTATTTTTTTCCATAAGACTTCATTGTACTATATCACCCAATACTGTGTGTATCTTAAGATCCAGCAGCACCCAGAACATTTTAGGGGGGTAAGGTTATGGAGGAGATCATCTTGAGTGCCATCACACAACATACACAGAACAACCAGGGAATCAGGCCCAGCCAGCATGGGTTTATGAAGGGCAGGTCCTGCTTGATCAACATGATCTCCTTCTATGAGAAGGTGACCTGCTTAATAGATGAAGGAAAGGCTGTGGATGTTACCTACTTGGATGTTAGTAAAGCCTCTGACACCATATCCCACAGCATTCTCCTGGAGAAACTGGCTGCTCATGGCTCAGACAAATGCACTCATCACTGGCTGAAAAACTGGCTGGATGATCAGGCCCAGGGAGTGGTGGTGAATGGAGTTACATCCAGTGGCAGCCAGTCACCATTGGTGTCTGCAGGCCCCAGTACTGGGGCCAGTTCTGTTTAACACCTCTACCAATGATCTGGACAAGGGGATTGAGTGCATCCTACAGGTTTTGTAATACTAAACACAGTATTATATTGTTTTATTATACAATGACTGCAGACACTGTAGTCAGTGTCTGCAGAATTTGTCAAGTTACACTGTAACCCCATTTCACAGTACAGTTTAAGGCCATACATCAAAGAAGCTATAATAACAGTGAAGTGCAATTTGTAGCATACACAGATTACACATGAGAAATTCTACCTTTGCCTCCTTTACAATGAATTGCTACAATGTTCTTTTCATCTTGACTCATCCATTCACGGACACTGCCAGTGAATTTCAGCATGTCCCTAAATAAGAGGAAAATCAGTGTATCAACATAAACGCCTATGCAGAACTAATGCAATGTATGTATTTCTTGACAAGACTCACTGTAGTGCTGGGACATTGTGGTCATCAATAAAGATCCTTTCCACCCTGTAGTGAAAGTACTTGGGATCATAGCCTTTTTCACCTACAGGAAAAGATCCGAAGTTATGCCAGGAAGGGGAAGAGGATTGCAGAGGAAGTGGCTTGTGACACACAGCTGCTGGTCTGAGCATATACTGGTTTCTAAAGTAGAGTTGTGTAAATAGACAGATCAAAGTTACCTCACACCTGTGAGGTAATTAGGCTACAGCCATGATTGTTTAGCTTCTAGTTTCACATTTCTCACTTAAAAATTATCTCCAGGCCCAGAGGGTCATTCCTTTTTAGGGAGATTACTTGGGATCTAAAAGTTCTGATGTAGTGTCAGGCTCAGCCACAGCAACAACCTGCAGGCAAAGTGGTAAAAAGCCACTAATAACACATCCCCCATCTCACCTCCCCCCTCTATCCCTCAGCTGGCCAGAGGACAGTTTTACTTTTTAATGACTTCAAGTATCAATGCTTTTAGAACATGCCTTGCTTCCAGCTCTGACACACTGCTGTGAAGCAGAAACCGCAAAATAGTTGTTTGTGAAGGATTTTTTTTAGCCACTTATAAACAGAAGAGCTTTTAACTATTCTCTACCTCCTTCTTCTAAGCCTTCATTAGAAGATTCTCCAACACTACTTCAAGTTTTAGCCCAGGTTTAGTTTTCAACTTTTATTTTTAATAATAACTTTGGAACACTGAAGCAACTTCTCAGTATGAACAAGGAAGTCTAAACTGCAAGACATCCAGTATCTCCTTTGCAAGCTTCAGTACAATATTAGATTAGCTTTACAAGCTCTGGTACAGTCAGTAGCCACATTCAGGACAGAACGTAGTCAGAGACAGATATGCACTTTTGATTGGATATACATTTTTTTGAGATCTGCTATTGTCAGCAGAATACCTTGAAGAGATGCATTTCTATTTACCAATGTTTTGATAGTCAGCAGCTTAATGTACTTACTGCAGAGATTGTAGACTTTATAGTGGTCTGGATGTTTGGTGTCCAAAAATCTTGCAACTTCCTAAGCAATAACAAGATAAGAGTTCAGACTAGTTTGTGCTCTACTCCTTATTTCCACTGCCACCTCAACCCCCACACGGGATCAGCAACTGCATTCACAAACAGCCCTTGGACAGTAAGCCTTTCCAACTCAGGTTCTTGTCTGGAATAAAAGTAATTCTGCAACTATCTTCCTTGCCCTATATATGTTTCTACAATATCAGGCAGCACATCTCTAAAAAGGACATTATGCAGACGTTTTAAGCAACTTTTAGCTGAATAGATCTTATCACTATTAGTAGCCTGAGACAGGACTCCCTTGATTCTCCAATGCATTCCCAAGGAATGGGAGCATCAGAATGCCAATGTGTCCACACTGAGATACATCCCACTAGGCTTAGCTGAGACATTACAACACAAACAGCACAGTGGAGACCATCAGTCAGTCATTCCAACCAGCCACACCAGCAGAACTGCGACCGACACGATCTAGTCCACATATAAGTTAGTAGGAATCTATAAAAGAAATGGGTTTCAGAAAGAGTGAACTTCATAGATGAGATTTTTACCTTTATGGGGTTCCTGTAGAACGACTGCTTCCCAGAAGATGGAAATGACATTGCAATGATTCGATCTGTGGAGAAGACAGCAAATCAGCAGTAACAGCAGAAAGCCCCTCTACATGTATAAACTACATGATTGAGGAACATCCTTATAAAATGTCTTATTCCCCCCCTAATTATAAGAACAACCTACCCATTTCTGAGAGGCTTTCCTCTACATTTAGCATAGCTAGAGCAAGATAAATAGTGCTTCCCAAAGCATCAGATACCATTAATGTCAGTCTCCACAGAATCAGAAGTAAAAATACTCTAAGTCAATAGTTTCTCAGCTCTGATTCCCTAGGCCTCAGGAGATTTTCTATCATTACACACAGCATGTACAACTCTCTCCCAGAGGGATAATTCTTGAGAACAGTGCCAGAGTCAGGAATCCATACTTCAAAATCCCACAGAAAAAGAGTAGGCCTGCTTTGACTTCATGCATAAGTTTCCTTAGTCTAAAACATTGGCTGTATGTCACATCAAACTCTTGTTAAGTGAAGAACCCGTCTTAGCAGGATTAACATGCTGCAAAGTGACATTTGTTTATACAAACCAGTAATATAAGTGAGATCCAGATCAAAGCCATCTTTCATATAACGCCTTTTGTTTTCAGAGACCTGACAAAAAAAAGGAGTTAGTCTTCCACAGGAATGCCAAAGATCACCAAGTATTGCCTGTTACTAGGAAAAACCAGCCATCAGCTAGACTCAGAAGTTAAGCCTGAGCAGCAGAGCCTCATTTTGCTATAGCGAAGTGCACAGGATTAGCTGACAGTAACATTTATTGTATTAGCTCTGTATAGAGTTTTTACCCTGAAGTATCAAAGTTTATTCTAGAAAAAAAGAACACTGCAAATTCTTTACAGACTGCAGCTTGAATCTGTCATTGTTATTTGAGTGTTTGGAGGCTGAAGGAAGAAAGAATAAAGTTAAGGGCAGCATAACTAATACTGCTTATTGCTAACCAATAGGATATCCTTGAAGCTTACAAGTATCACTTCAATGCTCCTGATGAAAATAAGAGGTATTTACAATGGATAGGGCTTCAAGTAAGGTTGTTTTGTTTTCACCCAAAATAAAGCATCAGAAGCATTAAAATTCCCACCTTCCCCCAAATGTGGGGAAACAGTCCATGCACCACACAAGCTAGAAATTGTTAGTTGAGACACGTGGTGGTGTTGCAATCACTTTGCTATGCCAGCCTTTCAGGTGAATTTTCTGCTTACTTGAGCAA
The DNA here is from genome assembly GCA_013397135.1 of Pachyramphus minor. Taxonomy (NCBI): domain Eukaryota; kingdom Metazoa; phylum Chordata; class Aves; order Passeriformes; family Tyrannidae; genus Pachyramphus; species Pachyramphus minor. The sequence continues at coordinate 784,213 of VYXB01006401.1, read as the reverse complement.
AGTTAAGAAGGACTAGCTCTGCTGAAGTCAGAGACAAAGCTCTGGTACCCTGTCAGGGAAACTGAACAGACGTGCTGCTTGGGCAATACTATCAATAGCAGAGCAATAGGCTGTGGCCAGTTCTGCTACTTACCATTGATGGCTGCCTGGAGAAAGAGCTAGAGTTGGAAACAGCAGTGATAGCCTAGATATATTAAGAGTCAAACTTACCATTCTCCTGGTCACCATTTCAAGTTGCTTCTTTTGTGAAGCCAGGCGAAATATTCTTATCAAGATGACAATTCTCAGAACTCGGAGGAAAGTAACCATTCTAGATGCCAGATTCACCATGAAAGAAAACAAAGAGAACCAAACTTAGAGGCAAAGATTAAAGCTATTTAAAAACTGTTTCAGAGACAGCTTAAAGCAGTGTTTCACATATTGAATTAGGACTCCTCAGGCTGATTTTGAAGAAAGTACTATGCTTAAAGAATACCATGGTTCTATTGTTAAGGGTTTCAGGGAGTACATGTTCTGAACAGCCAAGAGAACTAGGAAATCCCCTACTTGCTAAAACAGACTTCCACAGGCACCTCTGGCCAGCAAGCAACTAATTCCATTAACATTACTTATCATAACGTAATTCTTGTTCCTTGAAGCTTATTCTCAGCTCTACATTTAAGTGTATGTAGCCACCTGAAAAATTACTGAAAAAAGAAGCTAGGCAGTCTATGTACATCATGATGATTAAAAAAAATCTGAGAACAGATTAGTATATATCCTGTGTTTAATCATTCAGCAACTTGAACACTTGGTTTGGGGAACTTTGAACTGCTGTTGAACTTTGAAGCAGGCAAGATGCTTAGGTGAGTGGTTCTATCAAAGCAACAGGGGCAGTTGCTTTCCCATACCCCTAGGGACTAGGGCAAACATTAATTTCATTCCTTAAGCAGGCATGTGAGCAAATACCTTTAAGCAGCACACACACACATTTTTTACGTTTTGATACACTTGTGTAAGAATCCTGGTAACAGGATTCAACAGTAAGGGAGACAGTCTGCTCTACACTGATGTAGAGCTTAAAGTCAGCAAGACTAGGTTGCCCTGGACACCTGGAGGAAAGTTTTAGTTTTCCCCTGAGTGTCTCCCTAACTCAGCATCACCCTCCTCTGTTGAAAACAGAATTCCATTGGAGCTAGCAGCAAATTATATGAATTACCACTAGGGTGAAAACTCCACAGCCCCTCTCCCCAGCCTGAACCACAACTTTAAGAAGCAACTCTCCAAGATAAAAGCAGTTTGCATTCTGCCCTTTAGGAAGTCAGCCAGTTAAGCATTAGCTCCCAGACTGATACCCAGCTCTCATTCCTCAATGTCCTTTTATAGGTTAGACTTCAAGGAAGGAGTTAACTCATCCCAACACAAACCCAGTTAGACTAGATTAGAAATAGAAACCATACTCCTCTGTCAGGGCATGTTACCTCTATGGACTGTCACTGAAGTGTCACTTGTCACATATTGGTTCTTGCCCATATAAAAGCTGCTCAAATTCTAATTATTCTAAAATGTATCAGATGCTTTAAGACTGCTGTTTGCTTCTTGAGGAAGGGCTACGAGGAAAAGAAAGTTATAAACCCCACATAGGCTACTGGGAATTAGCTGGATTATGTAGACACTACTGGAATGTTAAGTGGGAAGACCATCCTCATCTCAAAATTTGGGATTTGGTCAAATTTGAGGTATCATCTAGTGTCAGGTAGTAATATTTTGATCAGAACAGGATTTAAGAATCTTTAATAAGAGAAGCCTTACAGAGGGCCTCAAGCTTTGAACAGGTGAGATGGTAGGCCTCAGCTGAGTGTCTTCTGAGAGCATCAGTGTGAACTCCTTTTTATGCAGTCAAAAGCCTATTCTAAATTCCCATCAACTTCAGCAAGTCAGAATACAAGGAACTTGCACACACCAATCTATAACCGGATGGGTCTGCAAAATCAGGCCTCCTACTACCACAGCCTAGTAAAGACAGCAGTGCACATTACCCTGTCACAGCACTCTTTCTCCTACCTTTAACTGGATGCTGCCATAAGATGAAAGCTGCTTTAGAAAAATGTGGTCATAGAAATGGGAATTAATCATTAAAAACTCAGATGAATGTTTAAGACAACCTAGAAGGAAAGAGCCTTTATGACTGACGCTGCAAGAGCTATTCTTTGACAGTTTTACTTTCGAAAACTGAGATTAGACAGCATTTGAAGAGACAACTAGTACTTACAGATGTGTGTCCAACACTGGATTCTTCAATAACTAAACTTTGAGTTGGTTTCTTCTGGAATAATGTTCCCCCCTTATGCCAATTAGTCAGCTGAATTTGGGGGGTGTTTAATTTTTTTTTAAAGAGCTCAACTTCTTTCCCTGGCTGATGCAAGCAAGTTTCACTAAATCAAACTTAGTGCAGATAAACTAATCTTAAAGCTGTAGTTCTGCTCCATCAGGAACGGATTCCTCTCACAAGTTATCTGATTCAAGCTACAGAAATCAGAAGGAAATAGGACTTGAATTAGCTTATGCACATAAACAGCATGTTTTCTCTCCATAGGGTATGGCTGAAAAATCCAACATATATTACCATAAGGACTTTCAGAAAGCAAAGTTAAGGAAACCAGATAGTTTGGCAACTCTTTCTGTTTCAAGACCCATTAGATGGAGATTCTCCCTCAGTTGTCTGTTCCATTTCCTATTACAATCCAACTTTTCTTTCTGGCCTTCAGACCCTCTCTATCAGGGCTGCTGAACACCTTTCCCCAAAAATTACTCAAGTCATTTTATGGCCTCACTACTCACTTTTAGTTACCCCAACTGCTATGTTCATATCACCTCTGAATATGAGACAGGGACAGTCTACAATATAACCATGGACCAAAGTTACACGTGTCTATCCTTCATTACAGCCTTGAAACACTATCAGTCATATTTGTGATCTAGTATGCACATATCTAGCTTAAAGGTGCCCAAGAAAATTCTTAGAAGACTATCAAGAAAAGAGCTCACGCTTACCAGCTGCCATACCATTCTTACCTTGGTATCTGATCTGCTGCAGCAAGGTCAGAGAAGGAGTACGTCATATTAATTAACAGAGTGCCCACCACTATGAATGCATCCAAAATATTCAGTTTGGACCGGAAATAGTTCCTGAAGCTAAAACCAAGGAGAGTTTTAGACAGGTGCCCAAAGACTGAAATACATCTTCAGGAAGAAAATCATCTATACAGAGCTACAGCTGGAGAGAAGTTCCCCTGAACTAGTTCTTAGCGCTAAGTACTAAAGTCTCACTAAAAGTAATCTTGCACCTGATTTACATATGTAAGGTATGTCAAAGCTGATGCAGTTTCCAATCACTCACTTACACCGAAAGCACTTACAGATTATTCTATAGAAGGGTAACAGCCAAAAAACACAGCCAAGAAAAACGTGGCTATTGCCTACAAGGCATCCATGTTCATAGCTCTAGCTTGAACTTTCGCTTCGTTTCTAGCCTGAGGATTTGCCATTCTGACTTAATTTTTGCTCATGTCTTACCCTTCAACAAACACTCTCAGAAGAACATCGATGAGAAAGAAGAGCGCTATTGCCAGAGAAACACCTTCAAGAATCTCTCTAACACCCTTCTTTTTCTCACTGATAGCCAGATCCACAATCACGACTGTAATGTCCACAATGATAAGTACTACTCCAAATACTCTGCAAAGAGAAAAATACAAGTCAACCTGAGAGGTAGGAATGAATTTCTGACATTTATCAACTGAACAGCACAATCCCAGATTTTTCCTAAGCTGTTCCAGCAAGAGTTTGTCCTCTTACATAGATTAAAGCCTGCTTCATTAGCAGCTAAAGGATTCCAATTGAATTTTTAAGTGATCTGCACAGAACGCATCATCCATGTGGAACCCTACATTTACCTCAGATGCAGCTGTACTTATCACCTTATAATTCTATAACTACCTAGAAACAGTGCAAACCTGAACGCTTTAAGGCACACAAGTATCAGTGCTTTCATCTTACTCAGTTTCCTTCCCACTCATTACTTAATTCAGTTCCTTAGGAATAACTGTCTTTAATGCCTTACCTTGTTCCAGCACACAGACTGCATACAGCTGACCAACTGCTTGCTCAAAGGCTGCCAGCCTAGAATAAGCTGTTACAGACATTTTATCCCAGTCAATAGCATTTTCAGTTCTGACTTTCAGCTCTCCTTGGAGAATGCAGTCATATCTTTTGAAGACTTATTTTTCAATTTCAGTACTTGTCTCAAGTCACCTTTCTGGGGGTGACAGGGCATTCAGTACTTTTCAGAAAAGCAAGCTGGAGTTATTGTTATAACTCTCCAAGTTCTTACACTACAAACGAGGACTATTTTCACCTTGCCCCTATATCATTACAAGCATGAGCTTTTACCTGAATCCAAATGACATCACAAACGGGGAAATTCTTCTCCTAATTGCACTGCAAGACAAGAGAACTGACATCAAGACAAGTGACATTTTGCTACAGTTATCAGCCATAAGAGCACTGTTACACACTTTTGTTCCTGTTCTTTTGGTTTTAGTATTCTGTATAGTAGTGGTTTCTTTAAGAAGAGATTATTCAGTTGCATTCATGAAGTATACAGGTTAAGAGAGCACTTGATAACAATGCTTTGACTACTTGTTAGAAAAAGTATTAATCAGTTTACAGACCCTAGAAGCACAGCAGTCTGTAACATTATTCAGTGTCACAACTCCACTGACACTAGAAGTCTGGCTTAATAAGCTATAAGAAGTGGGTTTATATAATAACTTCTGGTCAAGAGGAAGATTGGAGGTTAAACATCTCTTTAGGGATCTTGTTTGATATATGAGGTCATTGTATCAAACAATTTTTTTTTCCTAGGTCTGGAAAAAGCTGCACTTGTTAATAGCTCCTGTGCTCTTGGAATAGAGGAATACAAATCCCACTTCTACCTTTAAAAGGAAATATCAGTTTGGCTTTCAGGTTGAAAACCCAAGTGCCTTTTAAGAAAGTTCCTGAAGCCAAATTCTTCCAATTGTGAGAGTTCTCTTCAATCACAGCTCCCATTTTCAGTTACAGTAGATTTTGTTGCCTCTTTGGTTTGCTTTAAGACCTCTGGTGTAGAGCTAGGCCTTTATGTAACTCTCTCATTGACAGGAAGTCTCTTTAGGTTACACTGAGAACTAAGGTAGAAGTTCTTGGTGTAGAACCTGGAAACCCCTAGTTCTGAGAGTTCAAAAAACAGATTGCCAGTCTAAGTAATCCCAAGATTACTTTACTGCAAGCACCAAGTTTTTTCTTAGACACTTAAAAGAAAACAGCTTTTCCAAGCCTATTATTAATAGCAGGACTTATGATAAGTACTAGCATACTGACAAAAAGTACTGGTAGATTTCTTTTGCACTGTTACAAGAAGTTTTTGTCTGCTCAGTAATGCACATTGCACCTCAGTGATCCTGTCAAAGATACTTGTTTCCTCTAGGATAACTTAAGCATTGCATTTCACTTGGTCCACCTCAATAACTCAGTTAAGACACAGCTATATACCTTTGAAGTTTTGAGGCAGCATCTTGCCAGGGCTACTGAATTCACCCCACAGTTTTCATTATTAGGTTCTTATTTTAAACTAAGGTACAAGGTCTAACCAGTAAACATCTACATCCTTAAGCAGGAAGGACATACTTGGTTGTAGTACCCATTGTTCTTACAGAAGTCAAGGATGTTACAACATGCTTTGTCCTGGAAGCAGCTTTGCATATAGAAAGTTTTCCTTGCATTTATGTATGTCAAATATCTAAGGAAACACTGCAATAATTACACTAGCTGTTTGTTGGTCTATGTCTTTGTCCAGTCAACTCAGAATGCAATTGAAGTAGGTACACTAAGACTGCAGCTTCCACAGTCTATGGACAAGTACCTCTACTAGGTACACTACAGACTGAAATATATATACATACAACTCCAACCTGGCCTGCCAACATCTTAAACCAGTTGAAGAAAACATGGCACATTTGCTTACATTTTTAGGTTAAAGCTTTTGTGAAATACATTTGTAAGTGTCAACTCCTGAAATCTGGAAAAACACGTCACATAGAATAACTAAGATAACAGGCTGTTACCTTGCTGTTCTTGAGCTGCAGGAACAGAGAAACAAGTCCTTGACTTGTCACTGGCTTGACTAAGTTTGCTAAAAGAGTCAATAACATGGTGATATGAACTAAACACTGTTAGAAAATAACTATTTCAAGAACAGAGTCACCTACTAGAAAGTTCAGACAGTTTAGTCTTGATAAGGGCCACAAGGCTTATTGCTTACTCCAGATACTCATTCACCTCATTTTCTCACCAGCACTTATTCTTCTGTGCTCCCACAAACTCATTCCTTTGGGAAAACTTTATCAATGTAGTTTGGACTACCCATTCTCCACGATATGATGAACTTGGGTCCTGGGGTTGGGCTTTCATCTCCACAGGCATAAAGAAGCTTCCTCAACTTACTTGTCTTAACTATGTACTAGAACAAATATCAATATCAAGCATTTTACTGGGCTTATCTTTACTTCAGAAAGCCATCTGCCTTCTTATTTTGGCGCTGCAGACTCCACTTTTGCGGGTAAGCAAGTATTTTAGCATATCATTAGCTTACTTGGAACAGCTGTCAGGTTCGTTATCCTCATCACGACCATCATCAATCTTTACTGTGGGCTCTTCTGCTGTTGGAGAGCTGTAAATGAATAATACAAGTCACAGAGTGATACAGACATCAGCTCAATATATTGCTACTACCTGTTGTTCCAGAGAAAAGAATTAACTGTCACCTGGGCAGTGAGCAGCAGCTCCTGCCAGAGTATAGGCCTAGCACCAGGGGAAGAAAGACTTTGCCCATGTTGACACAGCAGAATCCCTTGGCTTTTAGTGACCTATTTCCCATTAGCAATCCATCTCTCAAAAATTTTCCCTTTTTCCCTCCAAAAGAGACAGGCATGTTCAGCAGTAGGATAAAGGGCTTTAAAACAGGGCATTCAAGAATCCACTAAGGACTTAACGCTCCAGGCTCTAGAAGTGCCGGAAATGTACATATGAAAAATGGCTTCAGAGAGCCCAAGTGACACTATTGCTATTGCAGTAAACTTCTTGTTCAGAGAATGAATGTTTTCACCAGGAAAAGCCATAGCACAGAGATGTTTTTGTACAGAGCAGGATACCAGACCGGAAACTGGAAGACAAGAGTAGCAGCTGAGCTAGTGCTAGAACAGCATATTTTTGGGGTAGTGTCTGCTTGCCATAACTTCCTTAAAAGGGTCTCTTTAGATCAAGGTTTTGTTTTTTGAAGGCCACATGACAACTTCAGAGAAAAAGCATAACCTCCAAACCCAGAAGTTTTTATTTCAGCCTTTTTCACAGAAATACCATGGTGTATAATAGGACAGCCACTGTGTTTGCTGAGGCTCTGCCTCTGGTATCATTGATTCTTCGGCAGGAACAGCCACACAAACATATTCAATACTGATGTTTCCACACTGTTCTGAGGCAGCCTAGCATGCCTGAAGCATTAGTGTGGATTCAAGTATTCTTCATCCTCCACTGCCTCTGCAGTCTGGCCTAACCACCTTTTAAAGCAGGAAGTTCAATGATGCTTCTCCTACAGTTTCAGCAGCCAGCACTGATGTTTTGCCACCTGCACTCAGTACCAGGCTCAACAGAGGAGTGATTCTAACACAACAATTTCAGTATTTATGCCTAATTTTTTAGCTCCAGTATCTCCAGATGCCAGTGTCCTCATTTTGCTCCTAGAGCCAAAGCAAAGCTCTAGTGATGTGTAGCTATTCAGGTTTGCTTCCCAGCTATTCTTATGGAATATTCACTCAGGCATTTACACTTACAGAACAGCAGAAATACTTGACTTATTAAAGCATGTTACTGCTGTTGCTACAGCAATTTTGCTGCAGGTCACTTGCTTATACTTGTGGACACATGAAATGCACTAAATGCCACCTTCTTATCCTCTACTGTGAATAAAATAAGCCACAATAAGAACGAGAAACAGAAGTGTTTTGAGTTAGGAAGACAATCTTTCACACAACAACAAGACAGAAGCCAAGTCCGAGTACAGTGTTTCCATTGTGCTTGCACACAAGAATTCAGTTCTAGATAATGCTTTCCTCAGAGGGAGTTTGTTTTGCTGATCATTCTACATCTGCTTGTCCAAGCCAGAACAAGCTCTCTGCCACAAGCTACTACAGTTAGCCTTAGACTACTGGGGTGGGAGAGAAAAAAAGGAGGACATAGCAGAAACTATTTCCTTCACACACATACTCTTTCTACAGAGCATAAGCTTTTCTGTCTGCTCACAGGCAAAGGCAACTTCAGACCTGAGGCTTTTAAAGAGAGCAGAACAAGAGCATCTTGCTCGACAAGAAACCTTGACAGTCTCTGGGAAGTCTCTTGACAGTCTGGATGCTAAAAAAGAGCAGACTTTACTGCCATGAGCTTATTATACCAAGGGTGGATATTCTGCACTCATTAGTCACTTACTAACTACTTACAAGAAGTCAATCACAGCAGTATATTTCTCTCAAAGATATCCTTCCTCTCAGACAACAGCATTGCCAAGCAGCTGGGGGGTGAAGGGGAGGAGGGAAGAGGAAGAGGACATGAAAAGGCTATACCCTATATAAACTCCAAACACTGCATCATTATTCCCTTTGTTATATTTGAAGCACTAAGAAACTAGAGACAGGGGACCACACATATTGAATATAGGCATATTCAATCCCAAATCCCCACACTGGCACAGTTGATTTCACTCACCCGAATGCTTCTGTTGGCTCTGTCCCTTGTTCATACCTCACAGCTGTCATTTTGCCAGTTGTTGCCCCGCTAGTCTTAAGCACACCTAGTTAGAGAGATGATTACAAGAAGCAGTGAACACCAGTACCCCATAGGAGCCTAACACTTCCATAACCAGAGTGAGGCTTCAGCCTAATTTTCAACTATTTCCTCCCTACAGTTGACAAAGCTCAATCTTTAAGAGTAGTGAGAGCCAGTGCATTCAGCACTGTGATGAAGGTTTTCTGACCATACAAAATATGCCACAATGATAACAGCATCTTTACCTCGCGATTAAACATTTCCCCCTGCTTATAACACAGAAGAGCCCCAGCCAGCACCTCTAGAAGAGCTGCAGGCCCAGGCTGCTCCAGCAAGCGCAGTCTGAACCCGGGGAGCGGGTCCAGGAGCTCCCTCCCTGCTCACGCAGATCCCTCCGGAACTCTGTCCCCCCCACCCACCCCACCTCATCTCACCTCAGCGCGGCTGCCGGGCTCAAAGTCGAGCCCGGACACCCGCCCCCGGCGCCCCGCGGACTCAGCGGAAAGTTGTGTTAAGCTTCCTGAGGGCTGTTCCCCAGCCCTCCCACCTCCCGGCCGGGCCGCCACCTCACTCACCCACCAAGCCGA
>VYXB01006401.1:726003-765982 GCA_013397135.1 Pachyramphus minor | reverse complement strand
TTTTTTTTTTCTTTTCCACTAATGACCTTGTTTGTGTTAACAGGCAAATCTAATCATGCAGCTCAGAGGAGAGTTACACAACTACAAACCTCCTGAGATTTCAGTCTAATAGCAAATCTTGCTTAATACCCCTGTGTTCACTTCTTGCTTCAGATTTGCTGCTCCTTTGGCATTACAGCTGTGCTCTTATAAAACAGATTAAATAGCAAAAGGAATGTTGAATGGAAAAACTGTATTATTTCTACCTTTCAGGACTTGGTGAAATGAGCCTGGCTGTGTTAAAACATGAGCTAAAACTCCCACTGGGAGCATTAGACTGAGTGATTCATATACACACTTGAAGAAGTCAGCCTTGGTCGAGCTTCCTAGTCAAACAAGGTGGGTAATAGTACATAAGCAGCAGAGACCTTCTCCCCCCTCCTTTGGAGAGCAGTGTTGACAGAAGCCTACTGTCATTTATTCTCCCTGGGAAGCAAGATTGACTGTATCATACAACAAAAACCCGGGATTTGGGTAACTTTCCCATGAGGAATTGCGAGTATCTCTTCTGTGAAACTGCCTAGTGCTGTGAAACATTCTTCATCTGTGCCCTTGATGTGAGCCTTCTGGAGAGGAAAATCTCATCAACCTCTAGAAAAGCAGTCAGGTTTATGATCACTTTCTTTTGCAGCTGACTTTTAAGGGTGATAATCTTATCAGAAAATGGTGTGAAGAAAGGTAAGTTACAGTTATGTTCACTTCATGTGTGTTGATAAAGGCATAGATGGAGTTGCTTTCTTTCCCTCTGCTCTGCACTGTTTGGTTTTCAGGAGCTGTCGCTCAAACCCATCCTTCCTGCTAGCTTTTTTCCTCCACCCATGTGCTCTGTGTGTGGCCTGATTCTGACCTCAGGACCAGTGCTGCAGCCACCGGCATGGCTGTGGGGGGTGTGAACAGCACTAGTGGTTGTGGGATGGCAGTGATCCCTTGTTGTAATATTGAACTCTGTTCTCTGTGAGCTGAAAAATTGCCATTTGCTGGGACACACTCCTGCACAACGTCTTTTACAGGTGACTTCCATGGAGATCTTCCCTTGGCTTGCCGTGGGCCCTGCCTGCCCATCTTGGCAGAGGAGTCCTCTGTTGCTGGCTCTGGAAGCAGCTCTAGCATCAGCCGCTGCAGGGATGCTAGTAGAGCCATAGCTGGAACAAAGCATGTTGCTCAGAGAATAGAGCTGGGTAGCCAAGTTTCTGCAGCACTTCCAGATGTGAAAGCAGGGGAGTCGGGTTTAGCCTATTTTTCTTTTTTTTCTTTCTCTCTAAGTTTTGTTGGTTTTTTTTTAAAGCATCATGCAAGCACACTGGGAACAATTTGTACTGTTCACTCACACTGAGCTGCATGTTCCCAGTTTAAGCACTTATCATTTTTTTTCTAGCTAAAACTCTCCAACCCAAGTCACATCTGTGTGTTGAGGCAGATTGGCAGCAGAGATCTTTTCCACTGAAATCCAAGAAAAAACTACCCTATTCCACTCGGTCATATGTGTGACTTCTGCCCTTGGCCTTCAAGGTAATCCTGTCCTGACAGACCACTCCAAGGACTGAGGAGGGGCAATGTCCATTGTCACTCAACCCAGGAGGCAAAATTCTTCTCAACTTTGGGGAAGTTGAACTGAATAAACACTGTATGATTTTAGCAAGAAGCTCCAAGAAGGCATGATTGCTAAGTAACTTCCCAAGTGTGTGGGCACTTGGGAGAAGTGGCAGAGGCTGCTGGAAAGTCACATGGGGTTTTATTTCTACAGGGAATCAGGAGCTCAGACGTAAGGCTTGATGCCCCTGTCAGCATGCTGCACTGGTGCTTTAGCTTTGCCTTTATATGGATCTTTCCTCTGATTTTGTCCTGCCTGTAGTTTCAAGCAACCTCCTTAACAAAGCCTTTGCATTTTCTAGGGAATTAAACATGACTGTGAGGGGGATTAGGTTGTGAGAGGAACTAAAGAAACCTCCAGTGCAGCTTATCTTTTCTTCTTTTCAGGTGATAAGAAGTGAGTGTCACGATGCACAGGTTGCTGCTGCTCCTTCTCCTGGTCAGCTTCAGCTCACCTGCACCCAGGTTTTCCGTGAGTATCTTTCAGTTAGTGTCAGTACAATCTCTCAACGGTTCGTCATTCCCAGTCATACAGAGATGGATGCTCTCTTACAAGAGGGATGGAGATCTGCAAGAGTAGAGCAAGAAAGCATCTGCCTGCAGCTGAAGGAATGTCACTCTTCTTGTACTGATAATACAGGGGTTTCACAGCATTAAGGGCTGTGCTGTTGTCTGGGTGACAGAATCGACATTGCTAAGAATTAAAAACAACAACAAGCTCTTTTTTAAAAATTATGTATTTTTGTATCCAAAATATCAGCTCTTTTATCTTCAAGTTTTACACAAAGATGATTCTGGAAACTTGCTGGTTTGCCCTGTCTGCAGCGCAAGAGCTGAGTTTTCTCCCTCTTATCAATCTGAGCATTTTCATAGTCTGCAAACCTTCCCTTTGAGCTCATTTAATGGGGTCAAGACAAATTACTTTTGTCCAAAGTAAGTTTTTGTGCATCTGATCATATTCTGGCATGCCCTGATCAACGCCAAGGCTGTTGTAGAAACAGCATTTTCACTGGATTCAACTCAACAGCTCATGCTGTGCAAGATTTGTGTATCTTAGCAAGATACCACCATAAAATCATTTTGATCCACAGAGGCAATGTGATATGTTAGGGTCAAGAGGAGACAGATGCTCCTCTCTCTGCCTCTCTGTACTTACCACTGACCAAAGCATGGGGGGCATTGTTTCATTTTCTCCGTAGGACAAAGATGTCTGCCTCCTAGACAACAATAAATTAAGACAAAGGTTAAAACAGCTGCAAGACTTGCTTTACTTATACGACCTGCAACTAAAGGACATCCTGGAGAACACTTACCACAGAACAAAAAGTGGACTCTTCTCAGGCAACAGGAGCGTGCAGCATGAGACGCTTTTACCCACAACCAGTGGAAATTTGATAGTTTATGACCAAGGTACAGCTTGCAGTAACATGCCACAATGTTTATTTCTCCCCGCAGGGTCTCATGTGTCATATTTGATTTCTGCTAAAAGTTTTAAATTTTTTTAAATGGATTGTATTTTAAAATGCAGATATGTGGGAAGGAGAAGAGTTGACTAGTGGGGCTAGAGTCAGCTGGCCCATCAGCTACCACCCAAGTATAACGTGGAAACCTGGAGCTGGGCTTCTCACCTGGGACTCTGCTGCAGAGAGGAACAGCCACCTTTCACGTTTTCCATTAGACTTACTTTAGGCATCTGCTTTGTGAAAAGCCAGACCCTGCTCTTGAAGAGCCTGTTTCCCCTGAGGGAAGCCCAGAGTGCCTGGCTAAGCTGCAGGCACTGAAACCTGTTTAGAGGAGCCAACCATTCCTGTTCCTCAGTTCCTCCATCACTTCTGCGGCACAGTAACAGGCATGCATGCTTTGTTCTTTGGTGTTACTTTGAGAACATGGTCATAAATGGCATCATCACCTGTGGCCAAGATTTTATCCTTTGTGGGCATTACATTGAAAGTGTGGAGCACTGAGGTCCTGAAAGGCTCTGTCCTGATACAGCCCTTGTGGAGCTGGTCGCAGGAGCTAAACCTCTTATTTTACAATTGTTGTTCCCTGATACTATCTGAAGTACAGCTGTTACCTTACCCGTCCACATGGAAATTAGCTTGCCTGCCAATGATCTTGCTGACAGAGACTGTTTCAGTCCTGCATCACTATAATGTTATAGCCTCAGCCAAAGCTGCAGCTGTCCTGTGTCTCACCAAAGACTCAGGAATGATTCCCCCAGAAGGTATGGCTGCAAAGGCTCTCAAGCCTTACTGCTCTTTGTCAGGCCCAACCATTTGTAAAATAGTGTTTCTACTACCTTGCTGAACCATTTGCTTTAATTTTCCAGGGCTTGCATAGCTATACACAGACTGGCCAAGTGTTCTTGTCCCACACAGCTTCTCAGTGATGTCTTCCCTTGGTGGCACATACCCCTTGGCTTTCACCCCCCCCACACACCGTTTAACAAACAGATACCACTCTGCCTAGATTGCTCTGCGGTGTATCGGAAGAAAACCAAAAGTGGCTACTACCGAATCAGGCCCAGAGCAGACCAAGAGCCTTTCCTGGCGTACTGTGACATGTCTGATGGAGGGGGGTGGACAGTCATCCAGCGGCGGAGTAACGGCAGAGAGAATTTCAACAGGTGGGTGCATCGTTGCTGCATCCAGAGGGCTTTCAGTCAGGCCAACAGCTCCCACCCGTGTCCTGCTGCCTGGCAAAACCCCACCCTTGAGAAACAGGATATGCAAAACTATATATTAGTGATGATTACTTAGGATTAGAGGAATCTGCTGGTACCATTTTCAAATTGGACCTATCATATCTTTTCCATAGTTTCTCTACATTTGAATGCATATTTGTTTTATCATTATTGGAGACTGTTGGAGGCTCCAAACTGGCAGGTATTTGCTGCCAGTGCAGAGGCTGAGACTTGTTGAACATATCAGTTCCCATACCAGGAATTATGTTCAGCATGTTGTAAGATTTATTACCATGTTTAGATAACCCAAAATTATGCCAAACCAGATTGTCCTTTCTCTATGCAAAGTCCCAGAGAGGTGACTTTCACACAGAAATTTACAGGAGGAGAGATGATCTGGTAGCATAGTAAAGAAGAAATGTCCCCAAACAGATCATTTCACTACCACAGCCCATGCAATTTCAGGGCATATCTGCCCATATATCAATTTCAGGGCATATCAGACTCTTAAAGTCTGAGGCACTAAGCCTCAACTGGCTCTAAGCTGGCTTGCCCAGAGAATAGTAGCTATCTGGCCATGGCAGTTCAGGTGAATGGAAAACATCCTGAAGAGGAGCATTGACTAGTATGTAGGTCAGGTAGAACCAATATCCATAATAACAACATGACAGAGGGAATAACACAGGGTTACTGAAACTGGAAATGATGATACACAGGAAATATATGTGAATATCAAAGATAATACATAAATCATGTGAATTATGACTTGCTGAAGAACAATATCAGGTATTTTGCTGAAGACCAATGTGACAGCTGCTGCCTTCCCTTTTCATCTAACTGACAACTTCATCCTGTGAGCACCACATCAGCCAGTTTGAAGGTTGGATCCCAACATATGTGGGTGCACAGGTTTAGCAGGAGAAAAAGTAAGCTGTGAGTTGTACTTACTTCTAAAGCAGAGCGACAAATCTCAGGTCAGCTTGTGATGAGTCAGATACTTTTAGAAAACAGTGCCTAGAAACAGAGGTGAAATTTTACTTGTTACCATACTCAAGTGTCACAAACTGTCTAATTCCCTCACATGCTGAAATTGATATTTGTATCTTACTGCAGGAAATGGGATGATTACAAACTGGGATTTGGGAGATTCCAGGGCAAGAATGATGAATACTGGCTCGGCAATGACCACATCTATGACCTGCTCGCTAGAGGTCCAAGTATTTTTCCTCTACAGATTTCCCTGTAATTTTCATTTGTTCAGTATTCATCTAACAGGACACAACTTTATGTTTAGGAGAGAGCTCATTAAAGATTGAACTGATGGACTGGCATGGGGAAAGACGTTATGCAGTCTATGAAAATTTCCAGCTTTCAAATGAGCAGGTAAGAAAGGGGGAGAGTGGTGATTTTCTTGTTTTGGTCTGTGAGGGTGGGGCATCTGCACATGCAGCATCAGACCAGTATCAGCTCTGCAAAAGTTATCTGCTGTGGTTCCCTGGGCTTCCTAGTTTGTCTGACTGACAAACAGCCCTGACAGCAGGGATATAAGCCTGGGATCCTTCCCTTACAACTGTAGAGTGTCAAAGTCACTGTCTGACAGAAATCTCGTGTGTGCTCTCTTGCTATCTCTGCTGCTGCACCAAGGGCAGCTCTATGTGGTGCATCTCTCTGCTGCAGGGCACAGAGAGATATGTTCTTGCCTCTGGTCTCATGATTAAAAAAGTCTGCTGTGAGTGAGAAGACCCTTAGGGTTTGAACCTCTGCAACAAAAGGGAATCCTGGTCTCCTGCTTCCTAAGAGAGTGTTTCAGACTGTCGCATAAAAGTCAAGAACCAGAACAAACCCTACCTTGTTTTAAAATAAAACAGTGAACTTTAATCAAAGCCTTGAAAGAGCAACTGTAAGTTCCTATCTTGAAAAGAGGTACCTGTAGCACTACACCTTGTGCTACAGACACAGAAAGCCCAAAGACAGAAATATCCTCTATTTCAATGTTTGCTTTCTAGCTGTAGACAGCATCCTGCTCTGTACAGGTGCTGTTCTTTGCACGCTTGCAAAAAGCCTGCAAAAGGGCTCTTCTGAACACCACATGCAAGTAGCCCAAATAACTAAGGACATGAGTTCTGTTGCATGGAGCACTCCTAGTACCAACTCCATCACTGTTCCAGAAATTTGTGCATTATGCTCAGTTTGTGATTAGAGCTTTCTTATTAAAAATTTGAACAGCTTCATTTTAATACCTATTGCCATTTTTCATAAAGAAGGGGGGACTATGATGACAGGAGAAAACCCACAACACAAAAGTAATCATCCATCTCATATCAAATGTCTCTTAGACCTGTTAGCTGTGCACAATGGAACTATTATTCTAATTATTCTCACCAGGACCAGACCATTTAGCTAGAAATCATATGGCTTCTATTCCATGGAAAATGCCTCAGCATTTATTCTAGCTGAACAACTGATCAGTTTATGAAGTCAACTACTTGGCATAGTTTTCTGCTAAGTTTGTTCTTGATCAGCTAGAAAGAGCCTTTCATCTTGCTGCAGGGTGTGTCAAGTGGTTGTTGAACCACAATAAACCTGAAGCCCTTTGTAGCAGCAGCAGTAATTAGCAATCCCTTCTGGAAGTTTAAATCCTTCATTGATCTGCACTAGGATCATTAAAGGATGGAGAAAAAAGTCACCCTTGGCTTCAGAAGTGGATAAAATGGCGAGAGTAAATTTCATCTCAAAAATGGGAGGAAGGGCAGAATAAGCTGATATCAAAGACATGTTTCACATATTTCTGTAGGACAACTACAGGTTATGGTTTGGCACCTATTCTGGTAACGCTGGCGACGCTCTGTCTGGTGGGAGCAATTTTGAAGATCAGTGGTCAGCCTCTCACAGAGGGATGCAGTTCACCACATTTGACAAGGATCACGATCGATTCCTGGCAGGCAACTGTGCTTCAGAGAATAAGGGTGGTTGGTGGTTTAACAGGTATGGAAAATAGCTGATTCCTCTCGGATGAGTCGGATGTGGGTGGCTGTACAGGTGAGAGGACTTGCCCGCCTTACTGGAGTTGGAGGTTGCTGTGTTCAATTGCCACCTTGTACAGCCAAACCTAAGATGTTCACACCTACAGATCCTCAAAGGAAAGCAAACTGCTTCTTTCATTATAACAAAGCAGGTAAGTTGAATTCATTTTAAGAAATGGGCCACAGGTAAGTTGCATTCATTTTAGGAAAATGGGTCAGAACAAATGCATAGGGGCCAATGATCTGGAAGGAAAAGAGCCCAATTAAAATTCCTAAAAGTGCTTTGGGTTATACTCCAGAAAAGAAAACAATTGTACCCATAGCAAGGTGAAGTGTGTACAAAGGACACTTTTCTATTGCAGAGCATGTCTAGGGGGTAAGTTCTCCATAACAGATGTGATGTTTTATTTGCTAGTTGGGCATATCCCACACACCAGTGGATAGGGACTCAGGTGCACCTGCCCCAGGACCATGGACACACCACTCTCAGTTTTTCTCTGGTTTAGTGCAGGATGAGCCCCTTTGACCAGATCCTCACCACATAACAACTGAAATCAGTGGAGCTACATCAGTAATAGGATGCACCTCAGTTAAAAGACATCTGCATTTTTGTCAATATGGAGCTGCCTACACTTTAGCTAGAGCCTAACAAATGGCACTACACCCCTGTTTAGGCAATATAGTTATAATGTCTGTAATTAATACACCTGAAGGAGTCTACAGGTTGAATTCTGAGACCAATGTATGTGTCTGCTTTAGGATGACCCACATACTTGTCTGGGTTCCACTAAGTGCATTAACCACCTCTCCATCCCACCCTGGTATTTCTAAATGTATGTTGTGTGAAAACTGTACAGCACTTCAGTGATGCAATATCTTCCCACACTAAGCATAATTCCCTTTTTCCCTCTCCTCTGTTACAAGGTGCCATGCCGTAAACCTCAATGGACGATACTACAGAACAGGAAGGTACAAGGGATCCCATGACGACGGCATGGTTTGGTCTACGTGGCATGGGATGTGGTACTCACTAAAATATTCAGCCATGAAAATCAGGGCTCCGTTCTTCATTGACAGCGAAAGTGGAGATGGAGAGAACAGTCAGGGCAGCTGAAACCTGCTGCTTTGGAAAGAAGAAAAGTACAGGCTGAAAAGAATAGTATAAGTTAATAGCCAGTTCTCTGCTGCTGCCAATTGCCAAACCTGCACTGTGATAACTGAAGTTTCACCTGCTTCTGTTACCTGAAGCTAACAGCATGAGTTGTTTGAGCATAGCCAGAAAAAAATTAATAGAAAACATATGGATCTCAGTCATGGGATAACCACAGATTTCTTTTTCAGTGGTTTTCAGGACTTTGTTGGAGAATGCTTAGTAAAAACTCTCTGAACTTCGAATGATCAAGCTAGTAACCATGGCAGGGTTGGGTTGGACTTGATGATCTTGGAGGTCTTTTCCAACTCAGTTGATTCTATAATTCTAAGCATGTCCCATAATCTATCTATACTCTTCAAGCTCTAAACTTTTCTCATTTTGATTTTAGCCATCAGCGCTTCAATTATGAGAACATCAGAATAGAAAGAACAAGGCGACGGGAAATTGGACTTCATCTGGTGTGCCTTTACTATTGCTTTCTTCTGCCTCAGGAGTTGTTTTTAAGCAACTCTCCCTATGGTTCTAAATTGCCACACTTCAGTATCAGAGTGACTCTGGAGTGTGTGAAACCAAACATGCGGATAGATGTGCTTCAACTGCTAACGTGCATCCAGACTAAGACTCCTTCAAAGTAAACCTCCACGATATGGACAATGTGGGCACTGGGTTCCATGGCCAACAGCTTCCTGCTGCAGATCCACTGCTACAGCACAGTGCAACACATTAATGCAAAGACAACCCCGCTGACCAGATTTAAGCCCCAGACTAAAATGAGGCAGATTTTAATACATTTAAGTTGAGCACAGATGTTCTTAGGAGTTCCTAAAACGCAGACATTATTCATTTATACATTCTCCTGTAATTTACCAGATGACTTTGAGTTAGTGAAAGGGAATCAGAAAGTAGAAAGTGGTTGAACCACAGGGCAAACTACTTTCATTGTCTCACTGGAGTGAAGCGAAAGAGCAACACAAATGACTGAAAGAAATGAAACACTGAAAGTTTATTTTCCACAAGTTGTTAAAAACAATAGTTAAAAATGAACAGCAGTATCAGCTTGATGCAAGTCATTTAACTATTGTGTTGTAGAATAAGACTAATTTTTTTCTGATTTACAATATTTTTTTAATCTGGTAGCTCTTTTCCATTTATTGGCATTTAGATCCATACATATTGTAATTTGTATACACATCCATAAAGGATGAAATAAAACCACCTGAGTAGAACTTAATACTTTTAATCTGTTTTTTAACAGTAGGAACTTGAACAGAAAGTTGGATTAAAATCTTGTGAAAGTCATAATATGAGAAAAGCATTCCTTTGGTATTGGCTCCAATTCTTTTCTACCTGCTGTCCTATGTAATTGAGGGTCTGCAATGTAAGTTTAATTTCCATGGCTCAAGCTGTCCAGGAGACAATGCAGAGACATGTAGTGAAGGTTCAGTATAAAATTTGGTTTGGTTACTCTGCTTTGTCAATAGTTAATGCCTCTGTCAACCCTGTTTTCACTGCTTCCTAGACATCCCAGTGATCACAAATGTGAACATTTGCTGCAGTGGGCAGCCCTCTAGGGAGCTGTGTTCCCAAAGTCTGTGCCCTTCACAAGACTGCACCCCCCCCTTTTCCCAAGCGTACTCACATGGAATGAAACGTGCACCTACCTGTCTGAAATGAGGTTGGCCTTGTGAAGAAAGAGCTGCAAAGAGCTAGCACTTGCTATTTCCCTTCTGACCAATATTTCTGTGTTTTACTGTGGTAAAATCTTAGTGCAAGGTTGTAACTGCATGTTGGGAACATAAGTAATGACTTTGCACACATTATAATTGTGTGGCCACTAATGAAGTGCTGAGGGCAGTAAGGACGGTTTTTGTCTGCCTTGAAGACACAGAGAAATGTGAGTGAAATCAGTTAATGCCTTCTGGGCAGTGATGCTAAATCCCATTTTTCAGTAGAGGGCTAAGGAAATGGTAAAGATCACAGACTGCAGAAACTACAGCACTGAAGGGACAACATTAGCAATTTCACAGTTCATTAAGCAGCCAATAACCCATCTGATAATGAAGTGTCAAGCTGGAGATAAAGTCAGCAGGACTTAGTCAGACAACTGCCACCCAGTCAAGTTCGCCAGTGAGTGAGCAATGAGCAATGTAGACTCCAGACTATGGAGCCTGTTTCAGTCTATGTCAATATGGAAAGGCAGGCATTATTGTTGGACTGCCTTCAG
Organism: Pachyramphus minor; assembly: GCA_013397135.1. NCBI lineage: Eukaryota > Metazoa > Chordata > Aves > Passeriformes > Tyrannidae > Pachyramphus > Pachyramphus minor. Next base: position 755,270 of record VYXB01006401.1, on the reverse strand, counting down.
CCAGCATCAGTGTTACGGTGCTTTTTTCTCTCTCTGAGAGAGAAAGAGGGGCCAAGGTATGACAACCTGGGAGGGAAGGGGTCTGCCTTGTTGGCTTTGTAAAGTGTACCTAAGTACATTTAATGCATTACAGGAGCTGTTCTGAAGACAGCCCGACACTGAGACAAGTTTGCAGGAAGCAGCATCTGATTTAGAGCGACACTCCCCCTTCTCCGCTCTCCTGTGGCACAGGGGACCCCCTCGGAGATGCAGGGGTCACAGGGCTTTGTGCAGGAGCCTTAAGGTCCCACAGCAAACCCCAGAAAGTATTTCAGAATTCCCTTTATCTCAATAAACAGGGCAAAATGCCCCTAGCTGAGTACTTATTTGATCTGAGGGCTACTGCCAAGCTCAAATCACTCCCACTAAAGGTTAGGGGAATGCTTGCTGAATGTTGCTGTGCTGTACATTTGATCTCCTCTTTCTCCAGGGTTTCCCATGCTGAGAGCTTCAACAAAGCTTAAATAGATACAGTAGCCCTGCAGCTCCAAGGCTGACAGATCTCTGCTTCAGGGCGAATGTGCTTCACACCGCAGAGTTTACCCTGCTACAGGGATGGTGAGTAACCTGAGCAGTAGTTGCTTCAGAGGTCTGATTTCCAGCTCATTTAAGTCAATTTAAAGACTCATTACATTTGACTGCCTTTGGATAACTCTTCAAGCGTGGACACGTTCTTACATGCTTTAAACAGCATTTCAAGCTGCCAGCTTATGGGAATGCATAGCCAGTGCTAATGCCACACTGGGCCAAAGGCTGAACACCAACAATGCGCCCTGTTGGCACAGCTCCTGGGAAAGAGGGAGCTCACATCACCCTGCGAGTCAGATCTGCTGCCCCAGCAGCAGCCTCAAAACTTCACCCATCAAGAAGGCCATTCAAACATCTGGGTTTTATTCTGGTAGCCAAATGCTGAGAGTCTTTTTGCTCCTAGATTGTCACAGCAAGTGACACTGTGTGCCTGTCAAGCTACCTGTTCATGCTTTGGACACTTCAGTGGGGTAACTGGCAGCTGACACACAGTGATGCTGCTCTTCCTTTAAAACTGCGGTTGCTTTGCGGGGGGTGGGGGAAGTGTGGGATTGGGAAACCTATCTTTCTGCTCAGAAGGCCCATTTTGAGAAAGATAGCACCTCCTTCCAGAGAAGGGAACACATGCTAATTTTTCCTTCACACCCATAAGGCAGGTTAAAGGGCATGTAGGGTTGGGCTCCTTATGGGACAGCCTAAACCCATCTTCTTTCACAGCAGCCTCCATGGGCAGCACCTCCTCTTTTCCTGCTTCTGTCCACTAGCATTACCTTGCTCTTTGCAAGTCCCTGGAGAGATGGTTACCTGAACAAATGGCAAGCAAAGTCTCTAAGTCATTCTTTCTGACCTGATCTCTGGCTCTGTTGTTAACCAGGGTTCCAACCCAACTCTGAATACTTGCAGCAACGTATAATGGCGAATTTGTGATCTCTGGTTTTAAAGCACAACAGATAAACCCATCATGTCTGTTGTACTTCACTGTTACCGCTCTCTACAACTACCTGAAAGGAGGTTGTAGCAAGGTGGGGGCTGGCCTCTTCTCCCAAGTAACAAGTCACGGGACCAGAGGAGATGGCCTCAAATTGTGCCAGGGGAGGCTTAGATTGAAGAGGCTTAGATGAAAAAAAAATTCTTCACTGAAAGGGTGGTCAGGCATCAGAACAGGCTGCCCAGGAAAGTGGTGGAATCACAGTCTCTGGAAGTGTTCAAAAGGCATGTGGATGTGGCACTCAGTGATATGGTTTAGTGGTAAACATGGTGGTGTTACGTTAATGGTTCAACTCGACGATTTTAGAAGTCTTTTCCAACCTAAATGATTCTATGAGTCCATAAGATTCTCTGGGAATCACCAGATGTTGTTGTAATTTTATTTTTAATTTTTGTTAACATAACAGTATTAACCAAATAATCTCGTTGTTTGCTGGTTTTGTTCAGAATTTATTTTGAGCTTGCTGTAGTAGTATTGTTGTCAATATATTTACATTTTTAAAATTTAATAAAGGAAAGGATAATTATGGAAAGGATTCATGATTCAACAGTTCTCAGTGCTTTTTACAGGTAACATTCTGCAGTAACATTTCTGCAAGGACTAAAATCTGATCATCTGTTTTCTATACCCTCCCTGTAGCATGTCTTTTCTACAAATTTCCTGCAAATATTTGTACATTATTGTTTTCTTGGCATAAATATTGACAGAAAGAAAATACCAAAGTCTTGAATGATGAAAAATGCCTCCTCAGTTTTAAATTCACTCTAAGTATTCAGCATCAATTGTTTGCACTTTCATGCAAGCTGCTAAAAAAATCCCACCGGATGACTTATATGAGCAACTACAACAGTTCAATGATGATTACCAGAAAAATGATGAAAACTGCTCACCACTACAAGCTTGTCCTTTCTAAATGGGAAATCATTCACTAATCAGGACAGATGGTTGAGGATGTTGGACAATGGATGCTTCAGTATGTCACAGTCTACTAGTACAGAGTCCACAAGGTGCAAAGGCTACATCAGTGGCACTCATCATCTTTGATTCATGAAACATGACTGCTTTAGGCAATAAAATCTATTGGCTATTTCTGGGTTATGCCTTCACTAACATGTGCTTTCCCAGGGTATTTTGTGTGTATTGTACACACATGCATACAAAAAAATATTATTTGAAAGCACTTTTCAGTAATTAGAAAGGAATATGTTCCCACAAGCCAGATCTGCGGCATTATTCCCTCCTGCTCCATGTGAAGGTAACGTGATTCCTGTTGCTTCTTCTACCAGAAGCCAACTGATCCTGCAGATTCTCTACCACTCATGCCCCTCCTGCAGGGCTGCAATGAGTCACTCAGATCACCAGCTTCTCAATGCTTAGAGTACTTGTTTCATCTTCTTCATTTGAACCAAAATACCCAGGGAGGTCGATCATCTGCTGCTCTGCCTCTGTTAAGCCAAAAGTACTGTTATCATAAAAGGCAAACTCAGGGTCCAAGGGGAAGCTCTGGCACTTGTCCCTACGGTGCTGGGCAGGGCTTACACTTAGGCCTCTCTGGGAATTATCTTTGCCATTTGAGCCTGTTTCTTTCCGCCACATGCCTCTGGGGTTAGGTGAAGGGCCCCTCTTACTTCGGCTGGGCTCAGGTTTTTCAGCTGCCTTCTCCTGACCAGCAGGCTGGCGGTCAGTGATCAGGTCCAGCTTCCTTACCGGGGGACCTGCCCTGTGGTGGGACTTTGTGCCATGGCCCTGAGGTTCGCACCCCAGCACAGTGTTGTGGGGCTGATCCAGCTTTTCACACACTGGATTAGCATTTCTTGATTTTGGCCGTGTCCTGTCCTCAAAACTCTGGTCCCATGTCCTGTTCCTGGAGTTGTAGAGAGGAGTCTGTCGGGGTGTGAGAGTGGACATGCTTCTTTCTCTGAAAGGTCTGGCCTTTTTAGTTTCATGGAAACTGGCTGTTCTTCTAAACTGTGAGTTTCTGTGACAGCCTCTCTCAGGCAAGTCTGCTCTGTTATCCTGGTGCTTGAAATGAGCTCTTCTTACCAGGGTTTGGGTAGGGCTCACTGCAGGATTGGCCTGTGAGAATGGAAAATCCAGCCTGGGGTGAGAGCTTTCCCCCAGGAATTTGTGCTGATTGGCTGGCTGGTCCAGAAACGGAGATTTGATCCGAAATTTGTTTGCCGCTACCTCCTCTTGGCTTTCCCCACTCAGGGGAAGCATCGCGGTGGCACCAACAACTGTGTCTGTGAGGGGATTCTGAGAGACATGGTACACCTTAGTGGTCTCCGTCAGGCCTTTCTTCTTCATCTCTTTCAGCTGCTGCTGTGCCAGGCGGTAGCTGAAAATTGGAGGGATTATTTTTTGGGCATTTGGCTGAAAGTTTTCACTTCCAGAGGCATCATCTTCTTGGGCAAACTGCAGGCTTCGCCTATAGGTCAGAGGAATGCTAACAGGAGCATCCCCTCCTTCAGCAAAGCTGTCCCGCTGCTTGTTGCCTTGACAAATGTTCTCCTCGTCGGAGTTTTTCCGGAAGCCAGGGGAATGGACAGAGTTTCGTCGGACAGCGGTGCTGCATTTCTGAGCTCTGCAGAGCTTCCTCCAGAGGGTGATGAGAACGGTGGTAAAGATGATAAACAAGCATACAGAGATACCTGTGATGGTAACTATATTATCTGCTTTCCGGTTCTCTCCTGGCTGGACAGGAGGCAGGGTGGGAGGCTTGGCAGCTGTAAGAGAGAGCACACACGTCTGTCAGAGTTGCAGCGGTATCAGCATTTTGGTACTTGAGGACGGGTATTTTACTACAAAGAAAAAATAAGCAATTAATACACTACAGGAAGTCTGCCACTAGAATTTGCTCACTGGATATGACTTACTACTGATGACTTCAAACTGGCCCAAACAGAGCTACTTACTTTAAACCAAGACGCCCTTTTAAATCCAGTCATGGCTTTTTCCTGTTTCACCATTTCCATAAGGCATTCCTAAATAAGTGTAAGATGGGATAACTCTATTTGCCTTTCTTTATGAAGTACTTTAGGATTGCCTGATAAAAAGTGCCATAAAAGAGGAAAAAAATAATCCAACTGAGGCTAGTACTTCAGTCATCACTTTAAAATTATTTTTAGGTGAGCTTAAGTGGGTGTGAGAATTGGAATGAGTTTGAAGAGCAGAGAGCCAGCACTAGCAGAGGCAGTGTAACTTTTCTAAGCATTCTTCTGAAGTGCTTCTCTCATCACTGTCTGGTGCTACAGCCCCAGAGGCCAAAACCTTAACGTGTCACAGGAAGCTCTCAACTGAAAAGGCCATTGCTCTGGTGTCCCTAGCATCCTAGGACTGACCCTCTTCTGTTGTGCACTGGAGAATACTCTGCAAACTTTTCTTCACTGAGAGGGTAGCAGTCACTGGAACAGGCTCCCCAGGGAAACTGTCATGGCACTAATCCTGACAGAGTTCAAGGACTGCCTGGATGACATTCTTAAGTCATATGGTTTAGCTTTATCTCATCCTGGGAGGGCAGGAAGTTGGACTCAATGATCTTTATAGGTAACTTCCAACTTGAGATATTTTATGATTCTAACCTGTAATGAGAACATCTCAGAACTGTCCGTAGCCCTATTTAAACCTCTCACCCACCCACTGCACCACATTACAGATGGCTGGACCAACAGGGAACTAATGATTCTTTTTTGAATGAGGTCTCTAGGATTTCAGTGGTAGCCTTAAGCAGAATACAGCATGGTTGAAAATGGATGAATTGGTCCAGCAGTTAATTTTAGTATCTGTTAGCAGTCCCCAATTTTTTGTAGTCAGACATCAACTCTGTAAACCCACAAAAATGTTGTTGGAGAGCAAGGCTGGTCAGTCGTACTTGACAAGAGCTGGCCCTGTGAACACTGAACCACCCTGCCCTAATCTCTTGTTTTATCCAGAAGCCAAAGCCTTCCATCAGAGTGATAGACAGTTGGTTGTAAAACTCAGGAGGTGTTCCTGCCTGCACAACAGCGACTGCCCAGGAACAGGAAATGCAATTGCAGAATAATGAGAAGTAGACACCACATACTTCCCGTAATTCAGAAAAAAACTATTCGACAGCAGGCTGCTAGTGCAGCTTTTAGGTGTGCAGGATGCATAAATACAGTGATGAACACAGGCCAGAAGGTCTCAGGCTGCTAAAAACAGAGATGCAGGGTGCTGGGTTGGGCAAGGAGATCCACTTCTTTGACTCAGAACTATCTGACAGCCCCAAGCTGCTTAAAAAATCCTGCCAATGGATAAACTTTGATCTTTGTGCCACTCTGAGAGCTTGAAACCAGCTTAAAGAACAAGACTGATGAATCTTTTAGGAAGATCTCTAAAATTTGCATTCAGCCTAAGGCTACCATGCCAGAGCCCAGAGCACTTCCGTTCTGGAGGCTTGATCAGGGAGTGAACAAGCTGACCTCAGGAAAGAAGGCAGGTCCAGCATTTGCTCTGTTAACTGCAGCAGAGCAATTAATTCATTTCTCATCCTTCTCTCAGTCGGTTGCTCACGGTTGTTTTCCAAATACTCTGTTCTCCATTTGTAATGCACACTGTGCTTCATCATTTGGAGCAGACGGATAACAGCTCAGCAAATGCCGAGGTTCAGAACAGGACTTTTGTCACTGTGGATCACCTCTCTCTGCACCTCATCTTTCCCCGCCCCCAAAACTCTGCTGGTCTCACTCATTCAGCCATTTGCTCCATCTGCTGGACTAATGACACTGAACACAAAGCTTGTCTGCTTTGGAAAGCTGCAGACAGCAGAGGTGGGAAGAGTCAAACTCCCAGCTTGAGATCAGGAGCAGATGAACACTGTGAAGTCACAGTGTCAAGTCACTTCTCAAGCAACCTAAGATTCAATGGGATGAAATCATACAGGTGATTCTGCAAAGGAAGTTGGGAACAGGAGGATGAGAAACCATGTGCAAGAGAGAAGCGAGGTATTTCCTCCAGATGATCCCACAGGGTACAGATGCAGGCCTCCTGTGCATCTGATTTTTATGTGTATATAAACCCTTCTTAGGGTTTGTAACCCAGAGACCTCACTGGAATTTGAGGACTGTCCAGACCTGCTGAGTGCTCTCATACTGTAACTCAAAGCAGACTGCCACAGGCATGTGAACAGTGTATGCACAGGATGATTGACCTTTCTGGCAACCATCACATACCTTGCACAGTTGCACACCTGCATGGGAAGAGTGACACCTCTGAGAAGAACCAGAGAGGCCTGTCACCTTCATGTAAAGCAAGGTGCACACACAACTCATGTGTCCAGCACATGCTCTGCACACATAGACCCCCTCTCTGGGGAGCTCTGTGCACCAGAACTACTCTCTGAGCTCCAGAGGAGGGCTGTGAACTGACTGGCAAGGAGCCAAACCAAATTATGTACTTACAGACATACCTCTCCAGCAGGTAACAGGAGGCATGGAATAGCACAGCTCAACATCAGCTTTAGAAAAACACTAACCACCCCACTGCACTTTGCTGGTGGCATTACTGCTGACAGCACTCTGATAGAGTTTGGCATAGGGAAAACAACCAGCTCTAAAGCAGGACATTAGTTTTAAGCTGCGGCCCAAAAACATCTGAGTTGTTCCTCTCTGCTTGAACTTACAGATTTACAAAATAAGCAAACCCACATGGCCAGCATTTTCAAGTCATTAAAAACATCAGACCCATTAAAAAAATTCCAAGTGCTGCACAAACACTGACAAAATGCAATCCCTGGCTTGATGGAATATAATTTTTAATATTTTCCCTTCACCCAAACTTTTGTTCAATACTACCCATTTCTTAAAGTGCTCCACAACACATTTCAGTCCTGTCTGTGTACTTCTGAGGCCTTCATACTCAGGCACCTTGAAGCTGGTTCAAGCCAACACCTCCATTAAAAACGTAGTCCTGCCCTCTTCTTGCTGCAGCTACACATTCTCTCCCCCTGCTGTCTGTCCTTCTTTTTTCAGTGGCACAAGCATTGCAGTGGCCACGTGCTAAACAATTTGCCCACATCCCCAAACTGTCTATTTTTTAGCTGGCTCCATTCCAGTTCTCCACACTGCACTTGTGCAAGCAGAAGGAAGTACATGCAAGCAGCCAAAGCAAAGGGTAAAGCATTGCTCACTATTTAATAACTTAAAATATCTGCTAAATTACAGCCTGAGAGCCTGGTAGCCTGCACAATTCCTGGGCACCTTTCCTCCCCAGTCCCTGCACCTTTGGCACCTGTGGGACACAGAAGCATGGGAGTTTATAGATCAACTTTCTGAGAAGGTGGATCTCTGGGGACCCTTGGCATCAGCACACTCCTTTGTAGCAGGGAGTTTTCAAGAAGCAGAAATTTTGCATGAACTGAGCACCAGCACCCCACTAAAAGGAGCACTCCTCATACCCCTCATGCTAACTGTAAGCACCCGACTATGGTGCTGGCACAGCCTCATGCAGCTGCTGGAACACCCCTCTCATCTTACAGGAGGCTCAGGTCTCTTGTAACTTCACCTACTTGCCACTCATCAGCAGTGTCCCAGCCTGCAATATCATGGGCCAACATCAGTGACAGGTTGGTGCTGGGGCAGTCCTGGCACTGCCACCTCAAAAAACTCACAGAATGAGAACCTCACAGCACTGGTCCCAGCTAGAACCAGTACTCGTTTAAATAGACTAACTTGAATAGATTCCCACTGTCTGGAGTGGCTTTCACTACTGAACACCTTCTGCTAGTCCCAAGATCTCTCTTTCAGTGCTTCTTCACTCCCTGGCCATGATGGAGGTTTTAAACTGCTTCCATGGCACCCACAGCACTTAGAAATCTTATGCCTTGGAGCACTATCTCCAGCTGTCCCATGAACGCATGGAGGCTTCCACCCTACTCCATTAAGCACAGATATGTGACAGCCCCCTGAATCAATGCGGCTGAAGGAGAGAGCAGGTGTCTCCATTTTACACAGCCCTTCTAACAACAGGCCCTGTGCTTTTCCCAGGGCAGTCACGCGACCAGGGAGAAGAGAACAGCAGAGGTACGTACACGCACACTCCTCCAGTGAACACAAGGAAGTCTCCCTCGGTGATCCAGCACAGCCTGGTTTTGCTGGCGAGGAGGTGAGGCACTCTCGGAAGCGCTCCCGGATGCCATCCCCACAGGTGACACTGCAAGGGCTCCAGGGCTGCCACGGGCTCCATGTTTCTACAAACACAAAAGCTCACAGCAATAAGGAATGTGTCTGCATCCTTACTTTTAAAGACACAGCCATTTGTCTTCTTTCTTAAGAAAACCAGCAATAAATAATCAAAAAATGCAAACAGCAAGACCAAAAGTGCATCCAGGGACCTCATTCCCATCCCCTCATTCCAGAGTCCTGTTCCCATCAGAGTCTGGGCCTAAGCTTCCACTTGTTGTTTTCCTTTTTTCACCCCAAGCCCCAGCCTGCAACACAGTGGTCAGTCAACTGGCAAGCAAGTTCTGCCTGGAACAATAGCAAAAGGAGATGAATCCACAGACCTTTGGAGTGGGCTGGTAATTTATATATTAATCCAATTTGCAGCAGGATAACTTCATTGACCTAAGTATAGTTATTGCTGATTTATATGACTGTGACAGGAGGATAAGTCTACAGGGCCTAATGAAATGGCAACATTGCCTTTTCTCTTTATTATCTTCTCAGCACATGAACATGTTATTGAATCATTCATTTGACAGTTTACAGGTCTCTTTGGTTTATTGCTTATGGTTAGGCAATTATCTCAAGATGAAAATTTGCATGTTCATTTATTTATTTCATGTGGAGACAGACTCAGGTTCTAATACTACCTCGAACATTATCAGTTTTTAATGTGTAATAAAATCCCTCTTTTTCTTAGACTACATCCTCATCCACTGTTCAACACTCAAACTTTACAGCAGTAAGAAACCAGAGAGAGAAAGGAGGGACCATTCCTACCCATATCTGACACCTGTGACACTGAAGCAGCACCACACCTTTAAATTCCAAACTAATGCATGAGTTCAGGTACAGTCTTAAAGAACAAAACCCCAGGGGACCCTGCTATGGCTCAGTTGACATGGTGATCTAGTTTTGAAATCTGTCTGAAAGAAAAACAATAGACTACTTAAGTTCATTTCACTGCTTGCAGATTAAGTAGAAACCCATCTGAATAATTTTTTTTTAAAAAGTAGACCAGTTTGTGAAAGTTTGCTCTTTTAAATAATTTATGGTGCTGCTACTGCCAACATAGGCCATGATTTTTAATTTTAGTACTGCTGCTAACATGCCCCTGAGCCCTTGAGCAAGTTATGATGTTAAAGGACTAGACAGCACTGCATGATTGAAAATGGCTTTATGATTTCATGTTATATTGGTTGCTGCATGGTTCATAGTCTGTTATTATTTTTAAGTATCTCTAACAATAATAAATACAGCTGTGTTTCAATAAACCTGAAATTTTAACTGCTTTGGGCCCTGTCCCACAAATTTTTGTGAGCATGCCAGTATGAGTAACACTAATGCGAGCAGCCCAACAGCCCCAGCAGGGCTGCTCTCCCGTATGCAGGTACTCACCTGCACTGCAGGATGGGGCACCGAGGTGTTGAGCTTACACTTGTGCTGTCAGCCAAGGCTGCAAAGCATGTGTGGGCACGTACTCAAGCACATTTGTGTCCATGCATGTTCCAGTGCATCTGCCTCACCTAATCCACAGTGGAGGTGGGCACGGCAAGACACCCCGGTGGTGCTGCGATTTTAAGCCTACACAACACCAAGTGACCTTCCCATCTGTTTGCCACTGACTCCACTACCCTACTGTGATATCCGTGATTCCAGGCTGTATTTCGCTTGTGCTCTTCATGCACCTCTCTGTTTTCACCCTTCTGTCTCTGAACTGGGGAGTTGCTACAGCAGGGGAGAGGAGCCCAAAGGCAGGCTGAGCTTTCACACTCCTCCTCCAGTTTGCAGCCATGCAAGCTCCCAGTAAGGTGCAAAATAGAGCAAGGTGGTGTGTGGTGTCAGGAGAAAAGGGAATCAGAGGATGTCAAGGAGGAGGGAACAGAGGAAGTTTTTTGGGGTAAGGAGCCCCACAAAGGTACAGGCCCTGGACAGATTGCAAAATCACATCAGTTAGCAAGCAAAGCTATTAGTGAGGGCAGCAAGAAAAAATGTTCATTAGTAGTCAGTCAAGGGCTCACTGATCCCTTCTTAGAAAAGGACTTCATGGTATCACATTATTTGGGGATATTATGACACTTTTCTTCTTATCAGTATGAAGGATTCCAGCAGTGTCCCTCACCACTGGCAGAGGGGCTAGTTGAAGAAGGACCCACATCCTTGTAGACTACTTTGTGTGAGCAGCTTGGTGAATTCCTGTCATAATTTCCAGTGTGTGAGCTAACTCATTTCCCTCTCTCCACATTCCTTGCTTGTTTAAACGTCTGTTAATTACATTCAGATATAGAGCCAGACTCAAAAAGGTTCTAGTTGCCTCCAGTGCTCACACTGGTGATAGTGGAGGGTGCTCAGCAGTCTCCATATTAATGCCTGTGGGTTTCAACATACAAGAACACTGAGGATGAGTAATTTTTCCACATTGATGTCAAACCTAAGATGTGCCCATTGCTCCCAGACACTTTTCGCTGACTTGGGCTTCGGCTAAAGGCACAGAGTTCCTTAGCAAAAACAGTTGGCATTCATAGCTTTGGGGCTAAGAAATGTGCCTTAAGCTATAGGAGAGCAAGAAATGCTCCAGCTGCAATGAAAGATGGGAGATTTAAACTCCTGCAACTTGCTCTGCAACCTCCTGCAATTACCAGAATGTAAAAGAAAATGAAGTATAGTTTATTCTCCCCCAAGGAAACAAAATGATTAACCTCCATTTAAGACAAACAGATTGAAAGTGCCAGGGGGAAAACCAGAAGGTGTGCACTGCAAACAAGTTCTAATAAGCGTGAACTTCTTTCACATACAATTGAGGAATCAATTATCAACGTGAAGACATCTAACTGCTGAGTTAGTTTGAAACAGCTGACAGTTGGCAGGTCTGCCACCATAAAAGATACATGCAATTAACTGTGTTAATTGTTGCTCCCCTCAAATTTCTGTGCTCATAAGACTTTGTGCATGCAGTGCTATCCATCAGTGCAGTCAGCAAGGACACTCAGCATCATTCCTCCAGCCTGATGCACGTCATAGTCCTATGCACTTCAACAAAGCCAGTGATATGGGACAAAATCACTGATTATTTACAGGTTCAAGTAAACAACTACACTAACCGGGGGGGATTGCAAGGTATTTTTGCAACCCAAGATTAGTTTTTAGGTCCTGAAAATGGGTTTACATGCATTGCATGGATGTTTGGACAAGACCTTGCAAAACACCTTTCTCAACTTTCCATGGAAATGAAGCCTGGGTACACTGAAATGGTGGCATGTTCCAACAGGTTACTAATTTGGACAGTGAAAGGACAAGGATCTCTTTAAAGGAAGAAAACGTAGACTCTGTTTGGGAAAATTACAGTCTTTTCCCCACAAATAGGCATCTTTAGGAATTGTGGAGGCACAGCCTAAAAACTATCTTTTCCTGAAGCTAAGAGCTAACTCAGTGACTCTGTAACACCTGATTTATTCCTAATGTGTAGAGACGAAGCATTAACTGATACAGGAGAAGTGGATGTGGTACAAACCAGCCCTGGCATTCCCAGATCCCCTGCATTTGCCTGGTTCTAAATAAATGCAAGCCAGGTGCAGATTTAGGCTGTAGAACTAATTGCTTCCCAGACAAGTAGGTCTGATTCACACAGTTTTATTCAGGGAGAAAAAATCTGATGGAAGTTGTATGCTCCTATCTAACCCCTAGACACTCCACTTACTCGTCTCCTCCGTTACAGACCACTTTTCCCTTCAGGTCTTCCCCTGACTTCCTCTTTCCCTTTTCTGGCAACAGCTGCATTTCTTATGCCCTGTTGACATACCGACAGTTTCTTTGACAGCTAGCAAAAGTCAGATGAACAAAATTCATCTCTGCTGTAGGCAAGTGCAAGAGACTTCACTGGGAGTCACACCAAAGTTGAAATTGGTCTCCAGAGTGTAACTAAGAACTGGAAAAGAAAGTTAATTAACAGCAGAAATATTAAGAAAATATGCCTTTTTCTATGCTTTAGCATTACTGAATAATTTTATCCCTCTCATCACATATGTTTCAAGTAGGATACAAGGTAGGACATGGAACATTCTTCTAAGGAGTGCAGAAGTCTCACTGCTGAGGACACTTAAAACCCAAACGAGCAAAGCACAGGATAAAGCATTGAAAAGAACGAGCCTGCAATTCATCTGATGCTGGGTAAGATGATGTAACAGAGTTTCCTACCTCAGACATCCAAATAATTGGGTCAAACACTAGGAAAAAAACCAGCTGCATGACTTCAAGTCACCTGTGTCAAACAGTGAAGAGCCCACTGAGATGAATGAAGTGACTCACATCTCGTTATTAATTTTTTCACATGTTCTCCAGTTAGAGTCTGCAGAAAGCTGCACATGTGCTGGCTCACATGTAATGGATGTATTCCCCACCTTTAACAGATATATTCACAGTCTTAGATAGCAGAGGGGTTTTTGTGACACTCTTTCTGAGGCGGATGGCCTGGGCTGGAAGACCTGCTGCCCTGGCCTGCTCAGGGCCACCGGGAGCTTTCTCCTTCCTGCTTTCAAGCACAGGTCAGATTCCTGTTCCAAAAGGCTGTACTGAACTTGGCTGGGACAAGGAGTAAAGAGCAGGACTGACAAAGGATCAGGAATATAGCTGAGGTCTGATATATGGAAAATAGATGTGGCAAAATCATCCCCTTTTGTCTCATCCTCTGTGGCTTGGATGAAGATAATTTTAATGATTTAGAACTTTGATCTTTTACAAAACAACATCTCTTCTTCATAACAATAGAGCATATGCTAAAATGAAGTAAGAACTGGCTGAGTGACAGATTGGATATGCAACTGTCACCAGAAAACCATCCCCAAGTGGGAATCCATTTGGAGATATTCCAAAGGGATTAGTATAAGGTCCAGTGCTTCCCTAGTTGACAAGAAAATAAACATAAAGCCATTACTGAGAAAACATGTCACTCCTGTAATGACAAGAGTATGTAGTGCAGTTGGATGGAGCACCATAGGGTACTTGCTAAGTTAGGATAATTCAAGCAAAATAGATCATAAATCAGCAGAATGAAAAACGTAAGAAGAAGGAATGCAAATTGCACCTCCAGGATGGCAGACTACATAAAAAAAACAGTGCAAGAGGAGTTTACAGGGTGAAAGTTATGGCAAATTTACCTAACACAATTGGTGGAATGAAAGCAGAGGTAGGGGTGGGGGGAGTGCTACTGCTCAAGCAGCATCAGTAAAGAGGACATCTGAACACAGCACCTAAGGGCGGTACACTTTTATCATCAGATAAAAGTGAGTGTTTAAAATAACAGAAAAGGAGCCAAAGAGAATCAATAAATTAATCAAATCCTAAAGAAATGTCTTCCAATTAAAGACTCAATTTTTTCAGTTTATCTCAGAACACTGAGATAATCTGGAAGGACTGAGATGACCTGGATGTGCAAACATCCTCACGAGGGGAAGACAGTGGATAGAAAACAGCTATCAGAAAGCAGCAGAGTAAAAGCCAGTCACCAGAGGATGAAGTTAGATGAGCTTTAGTTATGAAACACACAGCGTTTCCCCTTTTAAAGAATAAATAAATCATAGCACAAGATTGAGAAAAATTACCATAAATGTCTCTGTTTTGCAGTGTCTTCAGTAAAAGACTGGATAACTCTTGGGACTCAACACCAGGGTAATTGAATGAAAATGAGGGCCCATGCTGCACAGGAGCCCAGACTACGGGATTTATCTCCTCTCCTTGATTTAAACTGAGTTCAGGAAGTCCAAAGCAGAGAATAAGAGACTTGAGGCAAGGTATCTGTTGTGCAGCAGTTGCATGTTTTACTGAGGGGTCTGGGTCTATGTAGGCCACTGCACAGCGCCCTACAGCAGGGTGAGAGGGCTCAGGAGTGCATTTTCCAAAGGAGCCAGGAGGCAGATAGCCATCACAGGCAACACAGGTTTGCTCTGTCTGTCGTGGCTTCAGGATGATGTGCCCGTCCCAGAACACCCCACTCTTTTCAAATGCTGCCTGCAGGCTTTGAAGTCTCACAGACACAGGCAAGAAGTCAGATGTGCTGCAGTCTAATTAATTTCAGGTTGACATTTTATTTACGACTACATGGTGTGGTTTTGCTTTCATCGGCTTTATAGAGTTGATACTCTTAACGTGGCAGCTATTGACTCAACTCTGTTCTTCAGAGGAATAGCCTGATTCTTTTGAGTGTAGTTGTAAGGATGATGCTATTGGAGAACCCAAGGTAAAAAAGCAGACTTGCAGGAAGCCATTCCTTAATGTGGATCTCATCAATTAAAACAATTACATATGTAATACATATGTAGGTATTTATCTGTCAAGGCAATTATCTAGATCATATCAGTGTAACATACCACCCAAACACAGAGGAAAAATTAGAATTCTCTCTTCCTTTTTCCTTGAGAATTATCTCCATTAAGAAAATAATATGCTTTCATTTTTAGATAGACTTTTCTATGCCAAAGGAAGAGAGAGAGTGCCAACAGAGAATGTAGATGGGAAGTTAAGATGAAGGGAACTATGTACTGGATTCGACATGTGCAATTTTTAGTACAGAGTGTTAATTAAATAGCTAACAGCTTTAGAATTTGTGAAAGAGTACAAAGTAAGACGACATGAAGCTAGGTACCTAATTAAGGTAGGCTGTATCCGGACTGTGTGCTCTGGAGCATGTCCTACACTCTTGGTCTCCTCACCATGCTGCTGACATACCTGCCCATGAAGTGCAATGACCATTTTTTGGCCAGAGTCCCTGCACTTGCTTTTCAGGGAGATGAGGGTGGGGAGGTGAGGAAAATGGTGCACATCTCAAACCTTTCAACTCACTCTCTGAAGTGTACAGATGGGAAAGACTAATTTGTTATCTATAGACACAAGCCTGCTCCAAATGGGAACATCTACTTCTACATTTCACGGTGCAGGCATGACAATCTAACCCAACCCAATCCCAGTTACCTCGTGCACATACAGCCCACCCCTCACTGTGGTTGCCTTCTACAAATGAATGATGAGAAGGATATTTGGCTCATCTGCTTCCTCTGCCATGCCACTGTGACTTGTAGACTCTGTCAAACAATGGACTGCCACTTCTGATGCTACAGCTGCATAAGATATATAGATATAAATTGAATGGATAGAAAGGTTTTAAACAGGTCTGAGGAATGCGCTCAAGCTCTGCCTGCACACATAACTGTGATCGCTCTTAACCATGATCATTCATACTCTCGGGCATGGTTTTGGCTTCTGCCAATGAGGATTCTGCCAGACCATGTTTGACCATGGTCCAAAGGACTATATGGACAATGGATTGTTCCCAGTTGGCAGCCTGTATGATTCTCATCTTTCCTCTAAGGAAAATTTTAGCTATATGAACGTGACCCACGATCTGCCAGGTGGCCTCACGGGTCAGAAAATGCACCCTGGTCTGTTCTAGGCAGTAGATACGTCTTGAAAGGCTGCTTGAAAAACCCACAAGCTGTCCAAGTGACACAACAGTCTCTCTCCCTGTAGCCAAATCCTGATTCATCTCACCAAAATTTGTGCATCTAACAGGTAGGGCTCTAAACTTTCACAGCAAATGGGCTAGAGAAAAAGACACTCAGGTGAGGATTCAGCCCATGTATTTTCTATACCCATGAATCACTCTTGTGAGATGCCTCTCAACTAAAAATCTAGATAACTACTTAGTGTTGGACCCTTGGCTTTTAGACTCTTAAATGTTGGTAAGACTAATCCTACCTTTAGAGTCTTCAATGGGCCAGATCTACAGCAGTAGCTTCTTACCTCACTGAGAGGAACCAGTTTCATATTCAGCCAGACAAGATACATAGATCATTCAGAATGCCCTAAATGGTCTTGGTTGGTACTTAGGATTAACTCAGTGTAGCTTTAAGCTACCACAGTGGCACTTATTACCAGATATCCTCGTGTACTCCTCTACATAACAGTCTATCTTGTTGCCACCTGCATATGACATTACAACTATTTTGATTGGTGTAGGAGATCCAAAAAGTGGGCATTCAGTAAGGGACACCACAATCAAACCTGTTTATCGTTACCCATATTGGCTGGGAAGAGTGCTGATTTTAGCTAAAAGAGGAAAAACATCAGTACAAACCCATATTCCTTTGAATCATTATACACTCCTTAACTCTTGCTGGGAAATAGCTTCGGTTTGAGAAATTAAAGAGGTCAAAGCAGTATTTGTTCTTCCCCACATCAAACAAAGTGCAGTTAAATTCTGTCCTGTTGTCTCCTGGGTGAAGGGTGCTTTCATACAGCCAAGTTGTTCTTTGATTTGGATGCTTGAGAGCCTCTTTATAAACGACAATTTTTCCACTGATAGAAGTGCATGGTGGAGAGATTACGAAGACCTGAACCAAAGTTTTGCATGTGGCTTCTGCTGCTATAACCAGTCTGCATCCAAATTTGTGGAGAAGATCTACAGGTCCTATGGAGGCAATGACGGAATATGTTTCTAACGATTTGAGTAACACAGTGAGGTATATTTCTTGACCAACAGGTGGGCAGTCAAACTCTATCCACTGAGACCTAGAGAGTGGGATTCCTTTGCTAGTTCTAATGCCCAGAGTCTCATCAGAGCTTACTCTTCTGAATTCATAAAGGGTGCTGGTGAATATCGCATCCAGTGAAATCACAGTCTCGTTCATGGCACACAGCTGCTCATTTGTAAAAAGTCCAACCTGAAGGGAGCTCCCAAACACCTCTGAACTCCTGTTCAAATCAATATGAAATACAGGCCATTCCACATGGAGGGTAGACATGCTGCTTCTGCTCCACTGAGCAGCACTGCTGTTATCACTGGGCAAGACCATTCTGAACAAGAAGTCACCAGCACTCTTGAAATGGAAACACTCGAATTCTACCGTCCCCTGGGACTGATTTGCTGGAAGCTGTTTTCTTGCAATTATCTCATTGGTGCTGGCATCCAGCAAAAGGATGGATGCATGCTCTGCTGTCACGTTACCACCAATATAGTACTGATATTCCACAGGCACTGTGTCATTGCTGAAGGCTACATGACCTGGGCGCTCCAACAGGAGATACTCCACTTCGCCGAGAACTGAAAGGAAAATAGTTTCACAGCAGTATTAAGAACCAAACAGACAACTGATTGTTTATCTACCTTATGTCAGAAAACAAATATTTTAAAAATGGATATTAAAAAGTGGTTCTCAATCTTTTTCAAGTGAATCGGTTAGCAAAAAAAAAGTTCTAGCTATTGCAGTTAGAGCTCAACACCTCTCCTTTGTGCAGGGATGTGATTTGGAGCAGCTCAAAGTCCACTGCAGTAACGTGTTCAGGAAAGTAAAAAAGAGTATTTTAAAGTAAACCACAAACCACCCAAAAGATTCAGAGAAAATTTAATTTATCAGGATAGATTCTCAAACTTCTTAGCTTTTTTCACTTACAGGTTCTTAAAGTCCACTTCACAGAGGCCAGCTGTTTTTCCATCTACTTTAGCTATAATTTAGCAAAAAAGAACAGTGGTTTCTTAGTATAGAAACATGGAAAATGTCCCCCAAATTAAATAAAATAGAAAGACTGCATGATGCTTTTTGAAGCCTCTTCTCTTTCTCTGTCTTATGAATCTTTCATTTTGCTCATTTGCATTGCAGACACTTGAGTGAAAGAGCTGAAAATAACAGTGATGATGACTGCAGCACTTTTCTTGTCTTAGATGTGGTGCAACATGTCTAAATGACATCATTTCATTATAAATGGCGCAGTCTTTTCAAATTCACTTCTTGCATGACCATGTTTGTGCAAGTTGCCAAATTATCCCAAGACAGGCTGTAACTAGTGATGATATCTGAAGCAATGAAGATCACATTTCCGTTCGTAGCTCAGCTAGCTTTTTTCTGGGTTGCCTGAAACTTAAGGATTTCAGACACAGAAAGGTTATCTGAAAAATGGGAACTGCATACATCTATTCTGGATACAGAATGCCATGTGAGACATCTTTATTTAATTGTCTGGGAAAAGCCTTCTGAGTGGATGGTGCTATAGAAGTGTAAAATTTCAGTTAAAGTAATTCTTTCATAAGTAGTATCAACTAACAATACTTTGACTTGTTAAATCTGTTACACATGTCTTAAGATTACCTCAAAGAAAGCTTTACTGGAAAAACACTGCAACTGCCAAGGCAAGCATTCGGCAGTCAGGAGTAGCAGGACTCATCTCACATAACATTAGATGCCTACCACTCTAAGCTTCAATTTAAGTTAGTCACCTTGGATTCACTTTCTTCTCAGCAGGGAAAATTTTCAGGAAGAAATTCATCTGACTGGCTACAGACATTTACATCAGGGTGGGGTGCAGTGTGCAGTAGAAAAAAAAGAGCCTATTACTCACTACCAGCTATAACATGTCCTTAAAATAACCAGCTCCAACCACATACATAAAATCCTAACAAAGGTGGCATGCACAGCCTTACACATATAAATCATGCATATACTCTTACATATATGTACTATAACTCAGTCTTTCATTTGCATTTCCACAAGACGCTGCTCCATTTGGCAGATGGATAGTGCTCATTACCAGAAAGCTCTTTTGTACTCATTCTTCCATGGGTGGTCCTATGTATTATTGACTCCAAAATCCATTCTGATAACACAGAATTATTCATTTCCCCCATGGACTCTTCTATTGTGCTCTTATAGTATATTAGTGAACTAGAAATATTAATGAGTTTGTCCTTCCAAAATCCCTGAAAGATGAGAGGATGTCACTATTCTTGTTTAGTGTGTTAGGAACCAAGGCACAGGCACAAAGGTAAAAACTGTCAAATATCAACTAATTGTGAATGCTCTCTGAAAGCCAGGACCTGATTTTAAACACAATGGTCCCTCAGACATCCAAAGCAGGATCCTGTTGATCCCAGCTGTGGTGAGCACATGGCACCCCAGCAAACCCGATCTCAACTTGGACACTCAGAGAATAAGAAACAGACCCTAAGTGTCTGTGAAAAATGTCTCTATGAGTTGCCCAGCAACACATTCTCCTTGTTCTTCATGTTCTGGTTTTGCCATGTGTGCCTGCCCATATCTTACAGCCCTGTTCCTACCATCATCTATGGTCTATATCTCTTGGGTACCAGCCTAACTCCATTACTGTTACCACAGTTCTCCAAACTCCTGCCCTCATCTCTTTATTGTATGGCTTTTACCTTCTACTGTTCCTTGGGCCTGCTATTAACTCTAGCACATTCCCACCTTCCTTGCTCACTGCTAGCATAGCATCAGGGAGTACAGGACAATCAACTCTAGTGTCCAACTGTGTTGGGGAACTCTGTTGCCCTGGGCTGAAGCATGTTGTATGGGGCTGGCAAGAGGAGCCAGTGGGCTTGGGGCACATTTGACCCTTCAGAGACCCTCATCACTAACTCATCTGCAAGGATTTTGATCTGTACCAGATCTAGGCAACTCTTAATCAGAACAGCAGAAAGCATGTTCCAGGCCACTGTGAACACTCTAACAAATACAAAGTTCTCACAGCTATGTTAGAGCTTCCCAGTGAAGTGGCTGCAAGTTGCTGGGGTTTTGTTTCCCTGGGAGTGGGCAATTTCTCTACAAATTATACAGACGCATTTCTCTACAAAGGAGTTGGCTAGATTCAATTTAGCTGAAATATTGTAAGGGAAAAAGAAATCACACCATGGCAAAAATCCAGCATGAAAAAATGCAATTTTAAGATTTAAACTACAGCAAAAACATCCAAGTGAAAGTAAGGAAAAGTATTGATGTTTGTATCTACTGCTTTAATGTCCTTATTCTCTTTTAAAACTGTCTTCACTCTCTTGAACTGTTTTTTTATTTGGAATGGCTGAGACAAGAAGTAACAGCACTGTATATGCAGTCTGGGAGGACTGGAGAGAGGGCAGGGAACTGCCATATACTTCCCATCAACCCCAATGCAGATCACTTAGGAAGTGAGGAAAGTGAGCATTACTGAAGCTCAGCGCTGCAGAGCACTGGCTGATGCACCACAGTTCACAGCATCCTTTCCCACGTTTGGTAAACAGCACAAGAACTTTGCACTCTTGGACATCCCACATAGCACTTTATCACGATGCTCCCAAAGGCACCTCTCAGAAGCAGCCAGTTTCCACCACAAGCTCCTTCAGCTGCCTTCCAGCCTACCAACATGACTGTGTCATGTTCCAAAACTTAGTCCCAATTGTTTGGACAGCCAGTCAGAGGCAACTTTCAATGCATTTGTATATTTTCCATTGTCATTACAATGGTCTCCCACTGAAAGAAGCCTGGATGGGGTGCCAACAAGCTGCCAGAGCAGCCTTTGCACGAACTCAGTCTTAGAAAGATCAAAAGAAAAATCCTTGTTGTGACTGGAGAGCAAGAAGAATTACTTGAGGGTGCTATTCAGATATTTCCTTGTTTTTAAGTATCCTTAAGCCAACTCGGGTTGTGCTATTGGCTTGTCAGCGACCAGTAGCATACAGCTAAGAACAAAAACATCAGTAAAACTGATAAGAAATGAGAATACTGTTTTGTTGTATGTTAGGGCTTTTTTTAGCACTACAGTAATTTTCCAGAGCATCCTGGATGACTTAAAAAATAGTCTTGCCTGAAACAGAGAACTAAATGAGTGAAATAATTATCTAAAAACCCTGTACACATGATACTCAAAAATGTGTACATGCAGAACTGTTTGGAAGTAATTTTCTGAATTATGGACTGCCTTTTAACTGGAAATAAGGCAAAGGTTGATGCACCTAAAGTTTGCAGCAGAGATTTACCTCATTGACTGCACCTTGTAATTACATACTGCACTGTGCTCTATACAGTTCAGGAATAATAGCTTTTACTTCTGAGTCAACCAGTTGTGAATGCCTACAGGATTGACTCACCAAGAAACAGTGGATATTGCAATAATTCATCTCACTTCTTGGTTTCAGTGAATTTAACACTTACTTTCACTGTGTTACCCACTTAGTGCAGTATTCCTAACTGGGCTGGCTAACTTCGTCTCACTCATACATGGAGAGCAATCTGCGTACATTTTTGGTCCATTTCTCTCCCTCATAATGCATCTTCAGCTGTTTGGTGCATGAACTACCTGCTACCACAGCTCATTCCGTAAGTGGGGATTAACCACTCCTTTTCCAATTTTTCCATGTTGCAGACATTTCAGAAGTGCGTGGGTTAATCCTTAGCATGGTTTGACAACGTATGGTAGCTGTCACAACACCTGCTTTTAAACTAGGAATGCAAATTTCTGAAACATATGTATTGTTTAGGAATTAAAAGTCCCATTTTCAAAATTTCTAATTCCCTGTGCGATAAGGAATTAATTCCCTTTGCAAATCTACTTCCTACTTACTAAATTCATGGGAAGGATAAGACACCATGCATATGATGCTGCTCAGCTTGTAGAAATCTTGAAGTTGTCTGACTTGAACTTAAGATGCCTAACCTCCCTCCTTGGCAGCTGAAGGTAAGAAGGTGGTGCTTTTTTATTCTACACGTCTCTGTTGCAGATAGATAGGAGCTGCTTTCAATTTGTGCTGATTTGTGCATGGACTACTCAAATGAGACCTGTTGTCTCTGACTACCTGCCTAATTTTATGTGATCAACACTGAATGATTAGGAATATCATCACCCTTTGCATTCTTATATGGTCAGAAGAAAGAATACTTCTGTTGTTCTCAAAAGCTCTCTAAGTGGCAGCTTAGGTCCATCAGGTGGGGGCTCACTCAGCCACAGCAGGTTGCCTGTACTGTAGATGCTTACATCTCAGCCAACCATAGGAGTAATGTTTCTAGTAATGGAGAGAAACAGGCAGTTGTGTGGCACAGTTCTGCCCATTCTAGTGTAGATACCTAAACCAGGTCTATTTTCCATGGAGTTCATTAAATATTATGAAATACAAGTTTTACAAGAGAATAGAGTTCTAGTGGCTGCTTCTGTCACAGCCAGTCCCTTGATGGCCATGGAAATCTGCTCATTTATCTTGTTTGAGCAAATTTACAGCAGGAAAGGTTCCTGCTGCTCTGATCTAAAGGGACAGTTTATGCAAATTCCATTTTCCACCTAAATATTGCATAAGATCTAACTTCTGTGCACATCAGTGGTGGCTCCTGTAGCATCTGCTTTCAACAGATCACCTGGAAACGTAAATCCAAAACTAGCTTGTGAATGCACATAGTGTAGTTTTCCCTCGACAGCTCTAATACTCACCGTAGTCACAGAGCACTACTAACAATAGATTTGAAAAATCTTTCAACATCTGTTTCATTCTGACCAGTGAGATCCCAGGTCCTTTTACTCCTCATGTCCTTCTTCAGCTCCAAAGTGCCGGCACGTTTTCCAAGGACACCTGTAAGTTAAAAAATTACAGATGTCTCAACTTTGTTTCATAAAATACAAGCAGAAAGACATCCTGCTAGTAAACATAAAAAGAAAAAAACCACTATTAATCAACATTTCTCCCCCTTCTACTTAAAATTACTAACACTGTATCAATGGATCTGAATAAGCACACCTACAATTCACTGTACAATAAATTTTTCCTCCTGAAATGTCAGCTCCTGAGCCAGAACAACAAAGACAGATCACAACAATATTATCATTGCACTGAAGCAACTGCTGCCGTGCATGTCTTATATTAAGACCAAGGCTCACAATAGCAAAATAATGAATATTTTATACAAAATATAACTCTGATCTCAGCACATATTGATATTGGAGATTTATTGTTGCTACACAATTCATATTGCTTCAAGTTTCGCTTTGTAACTGCTTTCAGGCATGAAAGAAGCTCAGGAGCAAACTACTTTTTTGGTCCTCAAACTCCTCTGTAATTCAAGTCTAGTAATATATTTAGTGATATTACTAGATTTATAAAATATCTGTAAATGCCTTTCATATCATTCAGATTGATCAGATGGAGAAGGTGCTAACTTTCACTTTTTCCTCCATAATTTTTTCAGTTTACATTCTCTTCAGCCTTGGCTAAACCAATATAGAGCTCTTTCTGGCCAGTTTCCCAGTTTTATGTCCATGTGGTTTAAACTAGTCTTTATGAGCCTCATAACAATTACATAAAATAGGTTGGAAGCAGAATGATAGCAGCAAAACCAAACAGTTCGCTTCAGACACATAAGTAGGAGGGAATCTCAAAAAAGAAATTCTAACTCATAGGCCATTCTCAAAATATAAGAATTGCTCTTCTGTGTTTCACAGGAGCACTTGCAGGCCAGTCTTACTGTGCTAACCATCACACAAACATGCATGAAAGGTCTTGATCCATTAAGTTTACAACCTAATTTTATGAGAGAAATCTGGCACTGGAGCAGGCAGAAGTCAGGAATGAGCAAAACTGGGGAGAATAAAGGTAAAAAGTAGGAACCAAGTATGGCAAAGATCAGGTATGTCTTTAGGAATCACAAATGAGGTACTACAACAATTACATTGCTCAACTTCTTTAACTAAGAGGCAGCAGATGTGTTATTTGAAAGCTTTTTGAACTGCTCTCTGTGCCAAGTGGCTGGAGAGAATAATTTCTAAGAAAAGACTAACAGCAAAAGCCCATTACAATAATAGCTGTACATATCTGAAAGGAATAATCATCATCCGGCCCACAAACTTGACAAGATTCCAGAAAGCATTAGATAGGGACAGTGATACCGTCACCACCCACAATTTCACTTGATACGCTGTAAATTACAGGAAGACAAACCTTATGCCTCAAGAGAGGGGCAGGCTGCTAGCAGAGGGTGGTGTAGAGCTAGCCTGCTTCCTGCAGCAGCTGCTTTGCAACTGTGCAGCAGGCACAGCATCACATCGGGACATCATTCCTAGCCTGCATCTTTCCTGGTCATTAATCAGTTAATCAAAACAAAGAATCAAGGTAGCCCAAGGAAGAAAAAGTAGGTTTCAGTTTAAAAAAAATTATTGCAATAGATGCCTTGGCCTCTAGCCTAGCTGCTCAAGGAAAACAGCAGAAGTTATGGGGCACTGCTGTAAACTGCCCTGAAATAAACAGGGGAAAATCTACTTTGTGGGCTACAACCCTGATTGTGCTGGATGACTTGATGTATCCTTTCCATTTCTAGCTTTCCTAGCTGTGTATTTTTCAAATGGCTTTTACAAATACTTCTTTCAGAGAGTCACACACAGGCAGGTGAAATTCAAATAATCCTAATCTCAGTCTAATGAGCGACACACTACATGGAGGAAATGAAGCTGTGGAAGGGAGAATAAATCCTCATGAAGAAAGAAAAAGGCAGTCTTGAGGGAGGTAGTTGCCTTACATCTTAACTTGCACATCAGCCCAACAGAGGAAAAAGCAGCATGGTTCATGAGACAGAGCACCAGCAGGAGGCACAGGGACCAGACCTGACTTCTGTTCCTGTTCCTGCCACTGCCAAACATATGATGTCAGCAAACTGCATCATTAATCTGCTCCCCTCCTTCCCACCCTATATTTCACACTCTGTATTTATAGAGCAGACTCTTCAGGACAGAGATTCTTTCTAACCAAGCCTGCGGATGGAGCCCAGCGCCAGAGCCCTTGGGTGTTTTGGTAACACCAATCATTCATCAGACCAAAACCTCCTTCCTTCTCACCCTTCCTTCTGTGTTATCTTGGCTTGCTTGGGAAAAGACTTCAGCATGCAGTGTGGGCAACACCCAGGCTAGAACTGGAGTATTTGAAACTGTACCAAAACTAACTTCCAGTTAGTGAGATCAGGTACCTCTGGAAGCCTGGCCCGGGGCTACTTCACCCTCTGCACACCTCTGCCATCACTGGATTGCAGCAGGAGCCCTTCCACCTCACACAGATATAGCTACTTTAGGCTACTGGCTGCAATACGGCCCTGCCTTTGAACAAAGCTCCAATCAAAGTCTCCTTGAAGCCTCCCTGAGTTCTTGCACCTTTGCTAGCTCAATTCTAATAGCACTTCTAAATGCAAGAATTGCTGTCTCATTTCTGGTGTATTATTGCCCCTCTCCTTCTCTACTCTTTCTGCACAGGTTTGTTCCTCTCCACTCCTTCAATTTTGCCTCCTCTAAGTTTTGGACAGGCCTTACGTTGATCTCTAAGCTCAGTTCAGAATTTTCTTCTCTCCTCTTTCTTCCCTAAGCCAACTTCTTTCTAGATTTGTTTTCATTTTTAGGTCTTCCAAACTCTCCACATCTTTTCCCCCTGCTCTATTATTTTCCCACTTTTCATACATAAAATTTTGCTTTTTGAGGCAGACAGTGCATTTAAAATGGTTTCTACTCCATTCAGATCTTCTACCTCAAGTTCATTAACTTAATGAGATGAAAAATGATTGAACAGAGAAGGCTATCAGACTTCAAATAATTGGCTTTTTTAATTTATTGCTCCCGTGGACAAGTATGAACTGAGGCTCTATTGTGTGAGATGTAGCAGAAGCATAGCAACATAAAAAGATGCTTTCTTCTTCCAAGAGACGGTGTAATGGACTGATTGGAAGAATTCCTCTCCAAGGGGAATTTGAAATGACAGATGAGGAGGGCATAAGCCATAAATCGCCTTGGAAATGAAGACCAAGAGGCTTATGTGTAACGCAAATGACACGAGAAAACTTTGAGTCCCTGCTCAGCAACAGATTTCCTGTGCGATCTTGGTCACATCACTTAGTTTTCCTATGGCACAGCTCTCCATTGGAGACAGTACCTCACTATCTGGCATGGGTGTTACAAGAATAAAACCACATCAACTGTGAGGCTTGCAGGCACCACAGTGTCATGAACTGCGTAAGAGCCAAACAAAATTTAAAATTTTATTTACAATATTTTTTGCAAATAAGTAACAGAATAGGTTACATATACTTTCTATTAGAAGCACATATATTAATCTAATAATAATAATAAAACACATATATTCAAATAATGTCCCTATTTCTCTACATCATTAAAATCATACGGTATTTTGTGATCATTTTGGTTTCACAAAAAAGCTCCTAAAATAAACTAGCCCAAATCAAAAACAAACCCCAACCTAAGTCGATTTATGACTCCTAGTACTTTCTGCAGCAGCATCCAAGGCCACAGAGCAGACAAGATATTTCAGAAACCTGTCACATCTTCTGAGAGCTGTCACCTGCTGATTGAGCAGTTATCACCTTCACCAGCTGCAACAGTATAACATTCAGTGCCTACTCCCACATCCTAAAGGAGATGAGAGGCAAATGAGCCCTGAAAGGAACATCAGGAATTAATCAGATACTCCAGGACCAAGCCCTGAGTTTACTGAGAACACAAACCCACGGAACTCAAAACCTCTGTGCTCTGGAGCCCCATTCATGCAAAGGGAAGTGCCACTGACGGATCCCGCATTTTGCCCTACCCATGAGTACCCTCCATCCTCCTTCTCTTCACAAATGTCCAACAAGAGCTGAGCCCTCCCCTGCCCCAGTCCAATCCTCCTTGGATAATAGGCCTGTCTTGGCTTATCTCTCCTCTGAGCACAGCTCTGGTCTCTCTTTGTCCCACAGACCGCAGACCCCACAGCTCCAAGTGGAGGCTGACCCAACCACGGCACAGAACCCCCCACAATTTAGGGCACACGTGAGAGCAAGGTGGGAGAAGGGCTTGGGGAGGGAGTAAGTGTGTGTGCAGGGGACTGTCATGCTGAGAAGTGATCCTCTTGGAACCAAGCTGCCTCCCACCCTGTGCACTGCCCCAAGCAGCAGCACCTATTCCTGCTGCCCCAACAGACCCAGCAAGAAGCCAGACAGCCACCTGGAGTGATGCTGTAAGAAAAATAAAGATATTTATTGGAATTTAAAGCAAGCAAAATGTTGACAGAATGTGGGGGAGGGGGAGAGGGGAATCTCAGATGAAAAACAGTGTCCTTAATAGCTGTTCATTAGTTAACATATTTCAGTTGTATTTGCAACCCAAAATCTGCACAATTCTGGCTATGCATGAGAGGCTGATAGTAAAATAGGCTAGAGACAGAAAAGCCTGAAAGTGTCTAAATCTTCCTACATTTCACAAGCAGCACTAACAGCAAAAAGAAATATGTATCTGCAACATTTCCTCAAATTTAAAGTATTTTATCTGTGTGGCAGGAAAGAGATTAATTATTTTCAACCAACATACGCTTATTGCAATGGGATTAGGCAGCCATTGAAGTGTTACCACCTGCTGGGAATTTCAGAACTTCCAGTATAATCTTTCTGCTCTGACATTAAAGAGGAACACCTCAGGTATGCATCACATTTTATCAAAATCTAATCACTGCTGGCCAGTCAGAGTGGTCAGGCGAAAATATGCCACTTCTCAGAAGATATTGAGCTTAGCCAGAAACATTTCTATGAGGTGTCTGCCACAGCAGGGGGCTAGAGCTGACATTCTCAAAGGCATCTTTCATTCTGATTTACACATCCAACAATTTTACATTGTTATCAGATAATGGCTTTATTAAAATTGTGCCTCTAAATTCACTAGGATGAAACTGACAGCATCAGATCCTCCATGTACACGGAAAAAACCAAATAATTAGCTGGTAAAGCCTATTTTCATTAACATTTGGTGTCAGAGCCCACAAAATGCTGGGATTTTTCAGCTCCTTCTGGTAATAACTCATCAATTCATGAGCTAGCTGGCCAGCAACATCTGTCCTTTGAAACCAAAGAGATAGAATATATAGATGATATTTACTTCGGAAACTGTATAGTGAAAACAAGTTTACTAAGCATAAGGAGATTTGGGAAGATGTCCAAGAAATAATAAAGAAAGAATGCAAAGAATTAAATATATTAGATCAGACCTTATGGCATAAGGGAAGGAACGCAGTCATCCATTCTTTCCCTCCCCCTCTAGAGTTTTTTTGGGTTTCTTTAAATATATATTGTCCACTGTTTCTGGAATTCCCCTTTTAGTGCAGTTTATTTTAAAGATCACAGTACGGGGAATACATATTGCACATCTGAAACAATCAAAAGTACGTTTGAGCAGCAGGTCTGAAATATCATGTAGTATCAGTGTTACAAATAGAACTGGGAAGCTTTCTCCTACGGATTACCCTGGTTTTAGCGTGTACTCACACGGTTTCGACTGGTCTAGTGACTGTTGTAAAGTAGAAATCACCGAACATAGTGAAAAACACTAAAATTAATCCTACTTATCACGGACTCCGGTGACAAACCAGTGCAGTCGCTCCCCGTGCCGGTGCTCCAGGCACCTCGGGAGCGCTGGAACACAGGGGCTCCGGGCGGGACGGCCCGTGCCTCCGGGACACGGGCGAACACAGGGAAGATCTAGGCGGCGGGCAGGGACAAAACCAGGATCTGAATGTCACAGTGGTTGTTTTTAGAAGCCACCATAACCGAGCGTCACGGCGCGGTCCCGTCCGCGCCCCTCGCACCGACCGACGGGCTCTGCCCTGCCCTGCCCTGCCCTGCCCTGCCCGTGCCCGCCGGGCTCCGCGCCGCCAGACACCGCCCGGCCGGATCCGCGCCCGGGGCTGCTCGGGGCTCCCACCGCCCCAGCCCCTCGTC
>VYXB01006401.1:696324-725933 GCA_013397135.1 Pachyramphus minor | reverse complement strand
GGGCGCGGCGGGCACCGAGTGAGAGGAGCCCGCGCCCCTGGCGGCGAGGCGCTGCCCGGCCCTGCCCAACCCACCCCGGCCCTGCCCTGAAGGGACCGCGCCGCCCTCACACGCCCGCCTGCCGAGCTGCGGCGGCTGCTGGGGCAGAGGGGAGTCGGGAGGGATGCGGCCGCCCGCCAAGGGGAGGACGCGCCGGGAGCCTTGGCCGTGTGCGCCCCCCCGGTCTGGGCCGGCGGCCGGTCCCAGTGAGGGCCTTGCCGTACCCCGGCCGCTCTCCTCACGGTGCGGTGCGATTTGCATCGTAGCCGTAGGGACCAGCTGAGGTCACTTGGTCTGTTCAGCCTGGAGAAGAGGACGCTGAGGGAAGACCTCATCGCTGTCTACAGCTTCCTGAAGAGAGAAAGCAGAGGGGCAAGCACTGATATCTGCTGTGGTGACCAGTGACAGGACCCGAGAAAATGTCATGAAGTTGTGTCCGGGGAAGTTTAGGGTGGATATCAGGGAAAGGTTCTTCAGTCAGAGGGTGGTGAGACACTCGAACAGGCTCCCCAGCCAAGTGGTCACAGCAAGCCTGANGGGACCGCGCCGCCCTCACACGCCCGCCTGCCGAGCTGCGGCGGCTGCTGGGGCAGAGGGGAGTCGGGAGGGATGCGGCCGCCCGCCAAGGGGAGGACGCGCCGGGAGCCTTGGCCGTGTGCGCCCCCCCGGTCTGGGCCGGCGGCCGGTCCCAGTGAGGGCCTTGCCGTACCCCGGCCGCTCTCCTCACGGTGCGGTGCGATTTGCATCGTAGCCGTAGGGACCAGCTGAGGTCACTTGGTCTGTTCAGCCTGGAGAAGAGGACGCTGAGGGAAGACCTCATCGCTGAAGAGAGAAAGACCTCTTCCTGAAGAGAGAAAGCAGAGGGGCAAGCACTGATATCTGCTGTGGTGACCAGTGACAGGACCCGAGAAAATGTTGTGTCAGGGGAAGTTTAGGGTGGATATCAGAGAACAGGCTCCCCAGGCAAGTGGTCACAGCACCAAGGCTGACAAACTTCAAGAAACGTTTGGACAACACTCTCAGGCACGTGGCGTGACTCTTGGGTCTGTCCTGTGCTGGGCCAGGAGCTGGACTTCAGTAGTCCTTGTGGGTCCCTTCCAACTCAGGATGTTCTGTGAAAATCAGTCTCCTGCCACTGGGCATCTGCCCAGGCACAGGCTTGCAGATTGGTGCCGGTTGTTGACTTATGAAGAGAGCAGTGGGCAGGCGGGAGGCCGCTGTCCAAAGTCAGTGAGTTAGCTTTCAGTGGTGAAGACAGAACATCAAATGGCAAAGACCAGCACCAGCTCCTTAATGTGCCCATCTGCAGCCAAACATCACATATGCATGGGTATCTGTCATGTCCAGTGCCCATGGATGATGTTCAGGGACTGTTGTCACATGATAAAACTACCCTCCTGCAGAGCTTTCTTTAAAAAAAAACCCTTTCCATTTGTTTTTATGCAACAGACTCAGATGTCTCAAACCACTGTTAAATTTATTTCACTGTCAGTGGAGTCTGTGATTTAAATACCGACCAGTGGGTACTCACATGCCCACCAAGCTATGAAAGGATTTCAAGGAGCATTTAAATCAGGCAGTGTTATATGTAGTAAATCTTCCTGCTTTCTCTAATTCATTTGCAGTTAGTGTGGGCATGACATAAAGGCCCAAGAGTAAGTAAATGTAAATAAGTTTGTGTCCAAAATTATAAAGATATTAAAATGTCCCTCCTAGTTAACTTGTGTCATCTATATGACCAAGAAAGTACAATATCCACAGGACCCTGGAATCCCTACTGGAAGTGAACGCTGAGACCAAACAGCTGATTAGGGTTGCTGCCCACTGCTGTCACTTGGCTCTGATCAACCTGTGCTAAAACCCTTTTCCATATGCTAGCTGGGGTCTGTGATGGTTAACGCTTCACAGGCACACTGCCATCTGGAGTACTGAGAAAAACCTTCAAGAGGGTAAGATAAAACACTCAGGAACTCAGAATGTATTTTGGACAGCAAAAAGTGAACTATTCATTTGTCATAAAGATTTTCCAGGCTGTTTTTAAACATTTTGATTTTAACAATTCAAATTCCTAGTATTCTCCTGATTTGTTTTAATAGAGGTGTGTACAGTTTTTTGTGAATTCAGCTGTCTTTTAGCATCTCTAAGATTTTGTTTGATGTTTTGGAGGGCAAGGGTACACACAGGTGAGTATCCAGTCTGATAAGTGAAAGACACAGCGTTTTGGCCCCCAGACAATTGCAGCTACACGATCTGTTATATGTCTTGCAGTGAGATTGCTCAACTCTTCCTTTGGATGCGTAGGAGCTTCCCGTGCCCAGTCCTGGTCTGTGTGACTCTGGCAGTAAGAATTCGGCTCCAGGCAGTGGCACTGCGGAGGTGCTAAGGTACAGAAGTACACAGTTGTGCCAGGAGCTCCAAGTGGATGCAATGTGGTACTGGTTTGGTTTGAGTGAAACAGGAAATAAATCATGTGTGGTAATAAAGATAATAATACTATAAGTAGATTCCAGATGATGGAGAAGTTCAGAGGAGAGTGAGCAGGATCCCTGCTCTGAAATGTCTGCTCAAGTCACAGGACTGAAACTCCAGTCTCACTTGCTGCCTATATTTAACATCTGAAAAATCTTACATCGGTGAGTGTATTGCCAGGCTTTTTTCCTCTACGAACACAATCTTTTGAAGTTTTAATCACAAAGAAAAAAATCCCTTTCCTCTGTTGTAATGCAGAGGAGAAAGTAAAGAAATCCACACAGCAGGAAAGAGTCTGGAACATGTGGAAAGATGTTTTACTGGTATCGCAGTATTTTACACTTACTATAGTGCCTTTGATCCAATGGCCTTAGAGTATTTTATGAGTTATGAGTGATCTTTGATCTTTTTGTTTCCCAATCCTAATGAAAAATGCTTTGTCTTATTTTTTCTGCCAGAGTAAACTGATTTGCTTGAGACTGAGATTATGGTCAAACTGTAAAGCCAGAAACAAAGCCAGGATGGCAGCTCAGGTTCACTGTGCTCCTCCTCTGTGCCTTCTTTCAGACCCATCTCACCTTCCAAAAGAGAATAGAGTCCAAAAAAATAGTGATTAAAAATCACAAGTTGCCCCTATGTTTACATGGTAAAAATTGTAAAGACCTCAGATAACAGAAGGATGAGCTCAGGATAAATACCCAGGCTACTTTATTAAACTGTTTGAAGCACACTGGATTATGTTTGCACATAACACACCTGCTGTGATGCTAAGGACTAATATTTGTCTTTGTTAACATGCCATCCAAATTTCATCAGGAACGTATTTTTCACTAAAATGTTTCAACGGAGCTGGTCTCTGAGGCATCTGAGTGGCAGTGGATAAAATGTTGGGTTTCCTTGCCATTAGAGTTGGTCTCCCTGGAGAGGGAGAAACTAATAACAGAAGGGACAGGAGAACAAGGGAGCAGATGAATACCCATTTAGTCCACAACCATAACATTGAGCACAAAATTAATTTAGACACTGAAGGATACAAAGAAAGAGTAACCTTTAATTGCTGATCCATAGCACCAGCCACCAGTGCGATAATGAAGCAGGGAGCACGCAGACGGATCCCACCTGCGTGCAGATTCCAGGTAGCTGCTGCGCTGAGATGGCCTGTGTGGATGAAACATAAAAGACAGCCATGGCAGGAAGGTCAGGCAGGAAAAAGCATCGTGGCCTGTGAAAATATGATTGTGTGTTTTCCAGCTGCTCCCAGCTGTGCAGAAAGCACTTGCACATGTAGTGATGGGCGGTGTCAGGGGCTGTGGGCAGCTGCCCCCTGCTCAGCCAGGCCAGGGCAGCCACAAGCTGAAACAGATCTGCTTGATTTTACCGAAAAATAAGTTAAGGGTACTTACATGAAGGACACCATCACCAGATTGGCTGTGTTGGTGGTTTTCAGTGGGCATAAGGTGCTGTGTTGGTTTCCCCACTGCCAGCACAGTTGGGTTGGGAAGAAAATGTCTTTTTCTTCCGTTGGCATAAAAACAAGATCATGTAGTAGCACATATTGTCTACAGACCACCAGGTGCGAAAGCAGAATGGCTGGCTACCGAATTCCCTCTCTGCTCTGTGTAAGGGGGAAGAGATGTGACACTGTGTGTGATTTCTATCTGTGCAAAATATGCTAAAAGCCTCCTCTTCCTGATATGAAATTGACCTCAAGCTTCCCAACAGGAGCAGTAATAACATCTTGACTCAGAGAAGCGTGCAAGCCAAAGACATCTCTTCTTGCCTTCATCTGCACTGGCAAAGGAGAATTAATTGTGAAACGTCCAAAGCAGTGCTGGCTGGCATACAAGGTAGTCATCTGTTATGGATGATCAAGGTAAGGGCCCAAATGGTAATATAAATATATGGTGATTTAGGGGGAAACTTAAAAAAGCTGGAAACCGGAGGCTGGAAAAAAAGGGAGAAACTGAACCATGTCCTTTTCTAAATGATACCTTTGCACGGTTCAAGAAAATTTCTCAAGCTATTAAAAAAAAAAAAAGAGAGAAATGTTGCACTGCCTGACTATAGTCTTGATTGGAAAACTGACGAGAATATTAATAATTTAATGACTGAAGGCATTTAAATTAATAAAGTAAGTAGAAAAAAAAGTAAAATGGTCAGAAATTGTTCAAAATCATAAGCATAAAGCTGGTAAAGAACTTAAAAGAAGATGAGATCTGCAGTCAGCAATGTTGAGTGATAAGGTATTTGACTAATTTTAATATATATTTGAAACAAAAGAATGGTTGCTATTCAACTGATCTACTGTTGTATGAAAAACCTGTTAATTGGAATGCAAAAGAAACTTAGTAAATTGTTCTGTTCTGATTTGGGGTGGAAAACAGATGATAAAGCCATTTTCCAAGGTAATTAGAAAATAATTCCTGTACCAATGCAAGCCTGAGAATGAAAAATAAGAGCAGCTCCTGATAAAGAACTTAAAATCAGCATCTCTGAATAAACTTGCATCCAACAGTTTGTAAATGTTATTTTTCCAATCACTTGGTCTGGAGATGCTGTGCAGCTTTCAGACCACTCGATGAATTATCATCTGTGGTGTTTTATTGATTTGATTGGTTTGTCAAAAGAGAGCAGCCCTGCCTGATACACAGCTGTCAACCTTAACCCGACTCCAGATACAGGGATGGAAAAGCTGATTATAAAATGGGAGAGTACCATTGCCAATACCACTTGACAAAAGTTGGTGGAAAATGCATTTTAGTTGAAGTTACAAGTTTGGTGAGTAAAGAGAGCAATGTTATAATGTAATAATACTTTACATTTCCATAGAACATTTGGTTTGGTAACCCCTGACATTTCCACCAAGGATGCTTCTGTAGAATTAGCAGAGTATCCTTTAAAAGGATTAAGTGTTCACTAATTGGTCTCAAAATGTCCTTTTAATGTGTAATTTTCATGCAGGATGTATTTACCTAAAGATTTAAGTGTGGATTAGTCTTTAGCAATTTAAAACTTCATCAGAGAGCTAAAAGAGGATCTAACATCATCACTGCTCAATTTTTCAGATAACACACGAAATGGGAGAGTGGTAAATTCTGAGGAAAAGTCACTACCACTGAACAATCTCTGAGTAAGCTGGGCTTTAGCAAACAATACCTATTTTAATACAGCTTCCATAAAATTACACATCTAGGAACAAGGATTGCAGAACATGCTTTACAGGATGTGCAGCTACCTCATGGGGACTCATTACTTGACAAAGATCTGGAGATCTTACTGAGTTGTTATCTAATCTTGAGCTCCCACTGTCACACCAGTTAGTTCATGCTGCTGCCCACAGGTTTGGAGCAGAGAACAATGTCACCTTTATTTGACAAGTCTTTTGCCACTATCCCACCTGAAAGTGTTATTGCCAAGCGCAAGAAATACGACCTCGACCATAGAATCATAGAATCATAGAATCAATTGGGTTGGAAAAGACCTTAGAGATCATCGAGTCCAACCCTTGGTCCAACTCCAAATTCCTATGAGGAAACACAAAACTTGCAGAGAGAGTAGTTAGCATGGGTATCAAAACAAAGAGATGATCAAGTGAAATTTCATCGGTCACTGTGAGAACCATAGCACACAACCATAGCACAAAGGACAAGCCCTGAGGAAGCAAACCTGCAGGAAAGCATCTATAAACTGCCAAGGAGGCTGCAGGGCAGGTTTAATCCAATGAAGCCTTAAAGCTTTCCATCTACACTGTTGACTGATAAGATCACTAAGGCTCAGGCTTATAGTTTCTCTAGTGTGCTTAAGAAAAGTCTATCTTTGGATACCCACCAGGAAGCCTGTCTACAGTGTACTTAGCCTAGTGCAGTTTTCAGAAGACCACCCTCAAACCCCACAAGATTCCCACAGGAATGAAAGTCCAGAAAAAGTCTGACATCTAAATCATATTTGCATCTGAGGTATGTGGATGGGGAGTGAACTCAAGAAAGTGTTTAATAGTGAGGACATGTGTGTGATGGCTGTGAGAATAAAAACTGGAGGACCAAATTACCTCTGCAGTTAGGACTTTTACTATAGCTTTCCCTGGTCCCCTGCTGGTGTTCATAGCTTAAGGTGGTTATTAAGTAAAAGCCTTTGGAAGAGCAGAAAAAAGAACAATGTGGTGGGCAAAAAGAATCCAAATAATTTATGTTTTAGAAACAGTTACATTCCAGGACATCAGGCGTAATAAAGCACTTATTAAATATAAGGTCCAGTGCTCAGAAGCCAAAGCTAAACAAACTCCGATTGTGTACACTGAAAACATATTTCCAACAGGTAATAGTCACTGGAATAATCTGCCAAGAGCTGCAGTAGGATTTCCCACAAGATGCAACCTCTTATTGTTTCCAAAGAGGAGCTCTACTTCAAACACAAAGTAAGTAAGGGAAGTGTTACAGCTTCTGTTACCCAAGAGGTCAAGCAAGATGGTCACAGTACTCTCTTCTGGCCTTGTAACCTATAAATAGATTGGAGTCCCAGTGGCAAAAAGGAATTATCCTTATCTTAGGCTTTCCCAAAACACTGTGGAAAAAACAATAGGAATGCAGAAAGATCAGAAATAGTCACTTTGCAACAGTTGTGTCTAGTTTGGTATTTCTACTAAAAAGACCAAAAGATTTTGATTTTTACTGCAGAATGTCTTTTAAGATCTTCTTTCTTCCTGCCAGAGTCAGCCATGCTCAATATACCCATTTGCAGAGTAGCTAACCAGTCAATGTTTGATAATCATAACAAAGGTTGAGTTTGAAGTCGGTGGGAGTTTTGCTGTTCTCATCTAATGGGTGGATCAAACCAGAGTATCTTTGCAATTGAAGGACACACCTCAAATCCTCCATCCAATGCAAAATGAAACTCAGGGGAATTATGCCACACACACACAACTGCTGAGTCTGGCTGAAAGAACAGATGTTTCTTATATATTGTGTCAAATACTGTTATATTTAGGCAACATTTGAAAAGAATTCTACCTACATGAAGTAAGTCACTAAATAGTGACTGTACAAATGCCATATCAGCCACAGACACGAATGTATTCTGTGCAACTCTGCTGCTTTTATTGTTCTTTGCAAGGAGAAAGTGCTTCAGATAGCATGTATCCTCCTGCAATGTTTTTTGTTTGGAATAAAATAACAAGTCCCATCTTCTAGTTTCTGGAAGTGTTCTGCATGCATGAAGCAAGTGACACAGAAGCACCAAATGGTTGACTTCAAAAATACAGTGAAACAGCATTTAGATTATCAGTCCCCTCCTTTACTTAGTTACTGAAATAATTTTGATGATAATTTAAGTATATAAAATAGTTAGAATTGCCAAAATAATGCAAAACATCTAAATACTCTGGTCAGAGCAGGACTAGACTCAGAACTGTGCTGCGACTATTCCCCTTTTACCTTGAACTTGCTGTCCAGCTCTGCTGTCAGCAATGGCAGAGCAAGGTGATCTTTCATCAGTAGAAATTTGAAGTCACAGCATTTGCAGTCCAGTGGGAAAGCAGGAGATCCCTGGTCTTTGGTCTGGAGCAGGGTGGTTTCTGTCAGGTGTACCTCTCACAAGCACGTACCAACTTCCAGGCTATGGGGTTTTCTGAAACTGAAGTTGTCTCAGTCACTCCTGAAACTGTGTTTCAATGTTGTTGTTTGTTGTTTGGTTTTGTTAATTTGAATAATACTTTAATTGCAAGAAAAATTACTCTCAGGCCTGCTGGCCAGGACAACTACCTGAGAGGCATGGCAGACACTTGGCCCTCTGCTCCAATAGAAGTATTTGAATAGATCCTTGAAGTACAGATGAATGTTGCCAACAGACATGTCTACAATATTCTCTCAGCTTGAGTACTTGTAGCTCAGTCTTGGGAGAACAAAATGATAGCTGAGGTCTTCCCAGCTGAAGATGACCTGGAACTACAGGGTCTTGCATTTCACATGAATGCCTAAAGGGCTAAGAAGTAAGATGAAATGGGAGCTGCAAGAATAGGAGAAGCAGCGTAATTGTTAGATTTGTCAGTCTAGCTCAACAGAAAATACGTTAGAGAGGGAGTTGCTCCCAAAGAAAACAATGGTTTCTTATCAAATCCACAAGTAATTTTGAATTTGCCATTCCTGCCTTTTCAGTGTGTGTTTTGAAAAAAACTGTCCAATTGCAAATGAGAGCCTCCCTGGCTTTCCGAAGAAGGAAATTGTACTGTTGGCAACAGGCTCCTACTGCTTCCCACTACTGTCCTGGTGAATTCAGTGACGATATTCACACTAAATTTACAAGAAGCACAGTCAGGCTTTTTGGACCAACCATAAAAGTCCTGAGAACTGAGAATCAAGGAGTTTGGCTAATCATTATGCATCCAGTAATGATTATTAAAGATACAGTTTTGAAGACTTCCAAATACACATATATTCATACTTTCAGATGAAAAAAAAATTGCACTTCAGAAATATGGTCCAGAGTAGATCTATGTTTCCATAGGCTGAATATAATTTTCCTTGAACAAAGGCAAAGGAGAAATGGCAAAGATGTACAGATTCCTGAGGAACGTTTTCCTGTCAGAGGTATAAAAAGGCCCATGTTTTCAAATGAAAAGCATAATCACCATTCAAGATTGCTCCATAAAAAGCCAAGCTGTTTTTGAGCAGACTTCTGTTCAAAGAACCGTGTATTTGGGCAGCCCTGGCAAAATGAGGTAATGGTCGTATATCATGTCATATATATATATAATGGTCATATATATACACAAATATCCTATGAATAATCAAAACAGGAAAGGTTCATATATGCACCCTCTGTATTAAACTAGTATCATCTGTAAGAATGGCAATTCCTACATTTTCCCCTCTTCTAGAATCCTGCTAGGAAATGGGGCTGGACAATGACAGTTTAGGATAGTGTCGTGTACTGCCATGGTACCACACACATGTAAATATGTCACTCCACTTGTTCACCCAACAGCTGACTCTCAGTATGGTTTCAGGTACATGATTTCTGTTGTATGTCAGCTGGGAAAACATATTTAGATGGGCCAAATGCCTTCCCAGTGAAATGCCGGGCTCAAACTCGGACTGGTTCCCTCAGGAAAGTGGTGCTTTTGCAGACATCTGTAGCTTGACTATTCTGGCTTGGATGGGTCACAGGCTACTCAGCAACAGAACCAGGGCATTCTAATTACACTTAATTCTGCCCTTAAATCAAAACTATCTTGCACCCTTTTAAGTACAAAGTAAGACAGTAAAAATTAGGTGTGCTTTAAAAACCTGCCCCATGGAACCAAAAGATTTTGATGTGTAAAGGTTTTAAAGCTGCCTAAAATATCTAGAAAAAAAAAACCCCTCAACAGAACAGTCTGTTTAAGAAAATGTTTTAATTTTATTACTTTCTAGTAGTCATTTTCTCATGTATCATTTTCTCATTTTCTCTAAACCAGCTATACAGTTTACCCGATAGATTTCTTCTCTGTAGAAAAAGAAATGAAGGAAAAATCTTGGGAAAGAAAAGCTTGAGAAGGTACCATTATTTTATATAGGCTGTATTATTATTGCTTAATTAAGATAACGAAACACTCAGGGTTGGAGGAACAGAGACTGGGAGTTGACACTTGGCATTTCCTTTCAGGTTTTACTCTTTCTGCACAAGACATGCCCCCTTGTGGGGAGAGGTTCAGGCCCACAAACCATTGGTCTCCCATGACAGGTTTGGTATCAGGCAAAAGAGACAGTTGCCACAAAAACCTTTTTGCTTCTGAATTTCTTATTTTTCAGTCCCTCCCTAGAAGCGTCATCTTGGTGTACCTTGCATTCAGGGGGTTGGGGAGAGGATGAAGAAAAGCAGCAAGCTGTAAGGCTCCCAAAGAGCTGATACCAGGGGTTAACACAGTCAGAATGGTGTGGAACTAGATCTGTGTCAAATACATTAGTTTTAGCACCCTCCTGGAGCAGAGAAAAACTGCCCTAAAAAGAGCACTGTACGAAAGTTTGCTCATGACAAGAGGACACAATTTGCTGACTCTAAATGAGCATCCTACAAACCCTAGGCATCATCACTGTAGGGATCTCTGCACTTAACTCCTCTTAACGGCTCTTAACCCGTGTCTAACTTATGGTAACACTGAAATAGTTCTGAAAATATTTTTAGGCTCTTATTAAAAGCCTTTTTGTCCTATTTTGTAACTTGATTTGGCCACTACAACCACAATGCAGTTACCTATATGTTGTCCTTGCCCATACCTTGAATTAATTTTATTTACTACAAATCGTCTCTTCAAAATGCCAAAAATTTAGGTGATGTGGATCATAAACATCCACCTAAGTGTTATTATCATGACAACAGATCTTCAAGTAGTGTAGCAACTCCACTGGAGTTATGAAAACTGAGGCTATCAAATTGCATTCAGTGTGAACACAGGGTGAGGAATACCAAACAATATGATACCTTGTGATTATTAAGCACAGGGTGATAGTCTTCTTCCTCCATTCAACATTGAAAGCATATTAATTTTCACATGAGAGATAAGCAAACGAACTGTCTCCCCAAAACAGGTGACAGGCTGATGAAACAAACAAATGATCTTTTGTAAGAAGTACAAGGTAAAAACCAAGCCCATTAAAGCACAGAGACTGGACTAGTGACAAGAGGCTGCTCCACTCTGCTAGAGCGGACAGAGAAAGGGCACCCAAAGTGCAACATAAATTGACAGGAAGGAAGATGGCAAGGAAAGAGAAGGGAGGAAATCTGTGCCAACAATGTTTCTATCTGAGATATTAGCAGAAGATATGATAAAATAAAGACAATAATTTCTATATTCACATAAAATACAATAATCTCTCCTGTAGCATGTTCTTTCTGTATCAAAGTACAGATCCCCAAGATCATCTCTTAGAAAACTGTTCATCACTTCAGGGAGAAAGAGTTATTCTACACTGGTTTGTCCCTTACACCTCAGTACACACTAAAGTGACTTTTCTTATCACTGCGGATACATCTGTCTGCTTTGTTGCTCTAGACATAAACAAACTGAAATTGGAGTACGCAGTAACCTGTCTTCTGGGCACTGACCCTCACGGAAGACTACAGGGATAGTCTCTCCACTTTCACTTGGATGGAATCTTCATCTGACTTCTGCTGAAATGACAAACTACAGAGCACATCAAATAAAATGTGAAAAATGAGCAAGTTGGCTTGAGACAATTGACATGCT
This sequence comes from Pachyramphus minor, assembly GCA_013397135.1. Lineage (NCBI taxonomy): Eukaryota > Metazoa > Chordata > Aves > Passeriformes > Tyrannidae > Pachyramphus > Pachyramphus minor. The sequence goes on along the minus strand of VYXB01006401.1, from coordinate 714,205 downwards.
CCTGACTTTGTGATTTCTATTTCCTTTCAGTTCCATGTAAGAGGATTCAGCACTTGAAATACCTGAGAATTGTAAAGCATTGCAATGTTCATGTTTGTTGCAGTTGACTAACAAAATAAAATATTTAAGTCAGTTCTTGGAAGGATTCTGCCCTCTGCTCTCAACTGTTACATAAAAAATAGTACACAAATGACATTAGCTTTGTGTCAGAAATAAATTTGGGTAGAATCTCAAGCCTTCCACTGAATCATCTCTGCAAAGGTGGCCCATCTTTTCAGCAAGAAGCAGCCTAGAGAAAGCAAAAGAAGACATGCTGTATTAATTGAGGACAACATGATAACTAAAGTTTTAAATACAGCAATTATTACTTACCTTTCTTTGGCTAAGAGAACAGACATCCCCACCAGCTTAGCAAACTCATCAGCTGTGAGAGAACCCTTTTCAGATACCTGTCGAAAACCAAATACACAAATAAACAAACAGCAAATACACAACTAATGGCACTAAAAGAACAACAAAGTTCTCTCAGCTACTGAATCAGGTCTAGCCTTGAGAAGATAAATTGGTAGTAAATCCCTCGTGAAGAAAATTAGTTTGTTTGCATTTTTAAGAAGTACAACTAATTATGACTATTTCCCCTTAAAAATATCTATTCTGTGCCCGGAGGAAATTGCCAAATATAAAAAATGAACATAGAAAAGAGTGAGAACTCTAAAAAAATTGTATAGATTTTTCTTTCGATTTTTTTAGAAGATACCTTGGGACCAAATGAATGGAAAAATCAGAATACCTCAGACAGCAGTGTACTGTCACAATAAGTATTTACACAGCCTAACTGTGCTAAGTGATTCTGCAAACACTAAAGCCTAAATGAGGAAATAAAGACCTGTTCAGAGCAGGTCATCAATGTAGAAGTTGAAGTCATCTCAGGTAGCAGTGAAGAATTTGAGTTTAAAATTTAAAGTATCTCCACTGCCTACAGGAAAATCCCCAAACCTTAGTACTTCACATGATATTACGGCATTCTAGAGGGGTAAGTAAAAGCCACCATCACATTCAGGTGATACAAAAGACTGGTTTGGCCCCTTCGTCTCAGCCGTGCTACTTAATACATGCTAAAATGAAACCTTCTCACACATGTTGGACATGTGGATGTTTGAAATGCTAGATGAATACTAGATATGAAGTCTAGACTTATTGCTGCATTCAATTTCCCAGATAAACATGTTTTATTACCCAAAAATTAACTAATTCTTCCATTTCTACATTGCTGTAGATTCAAGTCAACTTGTAATTCTGGATGTAGTTGCCATTTCCTGCTTCCCACATAACTGGGTGGGGAGGGCTCTATTGTGCATCATTCTCAGCAGTAGTCATTTTACAGAAACTCAGATTAAATTAGTCGCAACATGAGATTTTAGGAAGCTAGTTGATCAAATCTGAGTAATGGAAGTCAGCTATACAATTGGTGATTAATTATCTTTCCTTCCCAAACCACTACTCTCATCAAGGGTGACTTTGGATTCCTTTGACATCCATGTCATTTCCTGTCTTCACCAGCCATTCAAATCACATCTCTCTCCTGTCTGAAACCTTTCACTTCTTCTCAGAACTTAATGTATAATGTACAGCAACATGAAAGTACAGGGCACTCTTGGCCACAAGTCTGATCTCATCTTCCTGTTCCCTTACGGGCTAGCCTTCCTCATTTGAAGCCTCTCCCTTATATTTTGCTATGGAGTCAAAGTCTCACATTATGAAAATAAAAAAAAAGGCACTTTGGTAATAAATCCACCACCTGTTACTTTTTTCAGTTAACCTCCTTTGTTTTCAAGAAACGTTTTTCCTTTTCTTTCAAAGAGATAAGTACTCTTACCGAAGGCAACAAATATTTAGAAACCAATCAGAAAAAATCTTCTAAAATGGAGTAGGTATTTTTCTTCAAGTATAAGAAAATAAACTGAAAATATTAACATATATTGAAAGATATAAGCATTTTAGTTTTGTTAATTTAGAATGGAATCTTTTAGATGGCTAAATACATTTCTCTTACCTAAATCACTATCTAAATCTCTTATCTAAATACATTTCTCTTATCTAAAAAATTTTTTGATGAGTGAAAGCTATATGGTAAGAAATCAGGGAAAATGCACTGAAGAGTCTACCTCGTGTCAAGTGAGAAGCTGCCTGTGATAGCTTTACTTTTTCTCGACTGCCCAAGACCTCTTTGACTTTAAGATTTAACCTCAGATACACTGAATTAGCCTTTTCTCAAGTGTGTGAAAATAAAAAAATTACATTCCACTGAAAAAGACACAGAAAAATGTATCAAACAATGGGATAAAAGGACTTTAAAGTGTCCAGAGGCAGCAAGACCACAAAGGTTTATGACACTGAGCAATTGATACAATTTTTTTTCCCAATAAAGCCAGCTAAATTTTATACACAATATTCTTCAACTGAGTGCTCATCACAGCAGCAAATTCAGTACAAGATGTTACACATACAGTGTACTGTTTTATGAAATCAAATAACCAAAATAACTACCAAATAACTACCTATATCAACCTTTAAGAGCTGCTTCCACTGCCTTCAAGCACATCATGTTCAGTGTCTGAAGTGGGCTTCTGTTAAATTAGGTGCTCAATACCTGCCATGAATTTCATCCTACAGCACAAAAGATCTGGAGGAAGATTTTAGGTTAATAAAGTTTGAGAAGAGATGGAAAAGTGATTTATCCCTTAAAGAGAAAGCAAAGACATAGAGTTACTGCCCTCATAGAACTTTGAAGATGAGAAGTGCTATTTAAGTATTACTCTAGAAGATATGGAAGTGGAATATTTTGTATTTCAAAACCTCAAAAGGAAATCCCATACCTCAAGTTTTTGAACCTAATGTGTTTAATTTGCCCTAGTCTGGTCAGAACACTGAAGGAAATGAAGTACACTTACTGTTTCTAAAGCAGAAGCTACCATTTCCTCTTCATTATGAGACTGGAGTTCAATCACCATCACACCACTGTCAAATATCCGAAGCCTAAAACCAAAAAAGAGAAGCAAAGTAACTGTGCACATCACCTATGGTGACATTTTTAATGCATCCATACCTATAACCACACTAAAATGGGGGGAAAAAATCCAAAATCCCCCAAACAAACACTCTAAAATGAACTTAATAGCATCTTCAAAATCTAAAGAGACTGAAAAGAGCAGAGCATGTGTCTGGTCTTGGTTAAACCCTTTTCCCAGTCTGAAAAAATTGTATTGGAAGTGAAAAAAATAATGCCTTCCTAGCAAAGTAAACCATAGCTAAAAACTAGCATTTTGATACAGAGTGGATATTGGTGCATACAGCAGCATCCTTCAAGCAAAGAATGTCTTTGTAGTAGATTTTTGTTGTTGTTACAATTTTTTTTAACAGGTAAAATATTAAATCATCATGGTCTGACCTCTGAGTGCCATGTTTAATAAAAAAATCTGTGAAGTTCTTACCTTATTGGCAATTTCAGTGATTCCAGCATTTTACAAGCATTTACTAAATCTTCTGGTGACAGCAACTATTAAAATAGTAAAATATATTTATTCACAGCTTGCGTTTCAGGTATATAGTACAACATCATAACGAACAGTTTTAATAACTACAGCTATAAAATAGACCAGGGTACACTTATTGTTAATTTTCTTCCTTTCTTTTGTGCAGTCTATTTTCTTGGCTTCTATGCTGCTCTCTGTTCCTTTATGATGTGTTCTATAATAATCCTTTTGCCTTGTTTACAGAAAGAATTGTTGTATTTTGTTAAAAAAAAACCCTAAAACATTCCCCATTCTTTAGTAGTTTCTGTCCTTTAAGTTTTCTTTTCAGATAAGGATGGATTTTTCCTTTGACATGGTATTATAAAAAGCAGCACACATTATCACAACTCGTAAAGGATACATAAATATTACATGGAAGAAGGAGAAAGGAAAAAGGTAAAACCAGCCTAATTTTAATAAAGAGCTGACCATTTCTTGCTGTTAGACAGCTAGAATGAGCAACTGTTAGGGAAAATTTTTACGCTTTTTCTTTAATTACCTTATCACTCAAGTACATTTTATAAAACATTTAACAAAAGCAGTTTCTCACCTCTAACCCTCGCGCACGATTCACCAGACAGTACACCTCCGTCAGCGACATGATCCCTCCTCGCTCCTGTGTTAAGCAAAAGACTGGTAAGAGCAAAAGCATTAATCCAGTAAATATAGTATCTCTGGTTGCATGTGACTGATTAAACAGGTAAAACAGAGCAACTGTGGGATGGGCCTGAATGGAGAAAACTAAGGAGGTAAATTGTATCTTTTGCTAATCAGTTTAAAATACAAAACAGTAACACTATATCCAAATACTGTGAATTACTTCGATTTTAAAGCAAAAAATAAATGTATGAAACAGAAACAAGAAATTTCAATATGTAAATCTATCAATCAATTTACCATCTTTACTTTTCAAACAAACGCAGTTTTCCATTCTGATCACAGTAGGCAGCACACAGTTTTCACAAAAGTACTGTAATATGTATGTTTTTCAGTACATAGCCTTGTAAGTTGCAACATGAAATCTAACTTTTTGCTCAGAATCCTGAATTCTGTAATAGCTTCAGATAAATGAAACCAGGAAATATTACTAAGGGCAGGTAAGCTACTTAATAATTCTGTCCCATATTTGCAAAACATGTCAATTTTAAGCACTTTACAGACTTATTACTTGTATTTTCAGTCAGTGTCATTTCACTATATTTTAAAAATGTTATATTCTGCAGCAAGGGATGAATGCAGGCTGTTCAAATAGAAGAAAGAGCACTTGCACAATTTTCTAAGTCTCATTGATATTTTGTAAATAGACGAATTTTGCAAATTCTTACTTGTATTTAAACTGTCTTATTCAAAAAGAGCATATATATTCCTCCCATAAACATTGAATACGAGGCTGTGCTGCAAGATCCGAGACTTTAAAAAGAGGCACAGCACTGCAGCCAAAACATGTTTACACTGAAATTCAGCAACACATAGAAAATGCTGGTGCAAAATTAAGGTACTTTACCTCTAATGGTGCCTGAAGTATTCCAGCCAGTTGCTTTGCCAGTTGCATGTGGTACTGTGTACCAGATCCGTATGTTTCCCTAGTAACTGGATTAGCTATACCCATGCTCAGTAGATAGGACTTGAACCTAATAGTCTAAAAGAGCAAACAAATAAATAAATTTACAAGTACATCAGCTAGTGAATGATTCTGGCTTTTAAAAGTCTTTGATTTTATTACCATGAGGCAGTTTTAGTGAATAAATCCTTAAATTTACTACCAAAAAAGTAAATTGCTAACAAAGAGAAGGCAAGATTTAACAAAATTTTTTTTTGACTAGCAGAGGTCAAAAAATAGAAAAAAAAAAAGATACAAAATCAGTAAAATCCCTGCATTTAAGCAGCATTAAAAGAAAAATTAACACTAAACAAATAAATTCTATAAGGCACCAAAACACAAAGAAACCAACAAGGAAGTGGTTTTTATTAACATTACCTGCATTAAATGGATATCTTTTTGCTTTTCATAGGCACATTTCTGTTAACTTTAAAAACAAAATTCATTTACCTCATCCTCAGTGATGTCACCTTGCTTTTCTTTAATCTTATTAGCTATTGACTTGGATAACTCCACCATTTCCTTAGCCTATCAAGAAAGACACATAGATAGGTCAACTTTCAGCTCAACAGAGAAAAGCATGCCTAAAACTGAGAAAACAAGCATAAGTCTACTCAGACAAGTGACACGGACAAGTGACACATGCTATACATACCTTCTCCATTAGTTTGCTAAGATCCTCAAAAGCCTGAAACAAAAAGCAGACAATGCAGATCAGTGTAATTCATCTTCATGGATAAAGGGAACTGCCACTGTACACCTATCCAAGCTGTTCATAAGAGCTGCTATCCCTTTAGGTTAGTATGTTACAATATGATATATCATATATAATTTGTTGATACATCTATTTGATATCAGGTCTTTTAACTAAAATAAACATAAAAAACAGAGAATGAAGAAAAGAATCAAACAACTGCACACTTTTCCAGATTGTGAACAGTAGTTCAATATGATTTATGAAGCCCACAATAGGAAGGAACAATGAGATACTGAGAAAAGATTAAACTGTTGAAGTTTATTATGCTCTCCTATAAGCTGGAGGAAAGTTTCTTGGTGGTGATGGCAGGTTTTCTTCCACCAGATAACTCTCACTCAAGGAGATCTATTGTTCCTGGCTAGCAGCAAGCCAGATGTAAAGACACAGGTGTACTCCTCTGGACAAGACAATTTTACTTCAATCAGTAGATGTTACTAAGTTAATAAGAAACAGTCATTTCAAGTAAGCAAGGAAGAGGATGTATGTTTTTATGTGTATGCTTAACCGAAGAGACAAAACCTCTGAAAATGTGTGGCGACATCTCTTCATTTAAGTATCACAGTCAAAAGCTATGGTCTCAAATACAACTCCACCAACACCACACAAAGGGTATTTTAGGCTTATATAAAACATACTTTAAAAATAACTGAAAGTATACTGAAATTCAAAACTTTTAGTAATGAAAACCGACTAGCTTTAAAAAATTCATGTCAAAAGAAAAAAAAAAGGCTAACAACGCCATTAATGCACCTATACTAACAAGTGACTCTCTACTCTCCCATCCTCATCAATACACATTCAGCATCCCCACGCGCTTCTCTCAAATACATGACAACACATCCAGGTGGTCAACCTTTTCAAACAACCTTTTTTGAACAACTGATGTGAGAAAAATTTCTGAACCTTTTCAGCTAAACTTTGCCTGACAGCAGCACCAAGCCCTTCAGCCACAAGAAAAGAAGGTTGTTCAGTTAGAGTATATCAAATGACCAGATATATATCTTGCCTTCAGCTTCTAGTCACTGCTTCTATGTGATTCCTGGCTTATTCTGACTAATCCCCCCCTAGAAAGACACACTTTAGTAGTATTTTTGCAGGAAGACTCAATTGTTCCCATCTGTATTTAGATGCCTTACTTAGAAGCTTATTGGTCTGAGATTGAACAGGCAAAGAAGAAAAGGAGATGCTTCCAGGAAGGGACAGGGTTTGCTTTTGATCTGAACACCTCCTAATGGTGCCAGTGTTTCTCCACTGACTGGAGAAGTTCAGCCTCTTAAGACTTGGTACCTAGGGTAGATGTCCAAAGTTTAATGGGACAAATTTAGGTTCAAGGGAGGAAAAGAAAATATACCACCATAGAACAATAATTTACCACTATGAGAACAAGAGATTCTCTTTGGAGTATTTCTTCGCTCCCTAATCTGCCAAATTCAATAATTTACAATAGATTTCCCAATCTCTGGTGTAAATCAACGTCCTTCTACTGTACTTTTAAATAGTATCAACAATAAGTTTTCTACCAAGGCTTTTCCCATCTTATTTCTAATCTCTATACCTGCATGAAAACATCATTCATCAAAAGAACCCTTGATTTTGCTAAATAAACAGCACGGCTGTGTCTAACTCCTCCTCCGCCTGACTCACCGAGGGCAGGCCTGGAAACAAAGGGGAATGTGCACACACCTAACAGGAACTTCCTCAGATAAACAAAAGGCTAAAGAACTGGATTCTTATCAGCACTGAACAGCAGATGCAGGAAGCCTTTTCCTGGAAGCCAGGGCACCATTTTTTAAATTAAGTCATTTATAACATTTAAAGCTGGAGGAAGGCAGGATTTTACAAGTCACGGTTTTCCTCTGTTCATACAACACATACAAATGGATTTCTTTTAGTCTCTGACAAAGCTACTAAAGGAAAAAATAAGCAGACAATACCTTTTGAACTATATACACACACATGTACCCACAATACCTTTTGAACTACACAAAACTTCATTCATTACATTCGTCACAGACAGAAAGCAAAGAAGTTTAATGCTACCAGTATCGGAAACAGCATGTGGCCTGCAAAGGTAAAATCATTCTCTTATGTAGTAGAGCAGGGAATGGCCTTTTTTCTCATGGCACATTGGATACCATAAAGTCTGTTGCATGTAGTTTATGAGTACTTCTGTATTAATCTCTACCACCAAGCAGAATCAGACTATTTTTGAGGATAATGCTCTCGGGTATATCTGAAGAAATTAAACATCTCTGTTGTCCATCAGTATTGATATCTGGAATTCAACCATTGTGCTGTTTCTAGGGAAAAGGATGGCCTTTATCTAGCCCAGATGTTTTGCAAAATATACTTGTAATGTCTTGTCAATGCCTGGACTGCAAATCATTTTACTGTGATCATAATCCTAAATCTAACTTTGAAAAAAACAACTATTTGTAAAATGAAAACCTAATTTCACCACAGTTGTACTTGGACCAGCATATTCTTAATATGTATTAAATTCAGATATCAAAACTGAAATCAAAATCAGTCTTAAAAAAAAAAAAAAAAGAAAAGAACCCCCCCAAACACGTAATAGACTCTTTCTGGACATGTATTTGTGTTCTTCCCCTGATGAACAGTCACTGAAGTCAGATTTCTAATTCTACCAAAATTAATTTTATAAATAGACACTGTTAGTTTCAAAGAACAGTCTTCTTGAAAGGAACTGTTTAAGTACCTTTACATATATTGACAAGCCAGTTAAACAAAATAAGTAAATGTAAATAACACACTCAATCAATTCAGACTTCTAAATAAAAAAAATGAATAGTCTCAGATGCTCCTGCCCTAAAAGAGAGAATTAATGTAAATGGTTCAGACAGGTGGTTGACCTTGAAACTTCAGAAGTACCTACCTCAGAAATGTTTTTGTCAGTCTCTTTTCTTTTTTCCTCTAACTTCCTTTCAATCCCTACAATTCCTACAGCCCTTATTCTTCCTGCCTAAAAAAAAAAAAAAAAAAAAAAAAAAAAAAAAAAAAAAAAGAAAGAATCAAAATAGGAAATGTTTTCTCATCTGCCTCACTGTGAAAATTAGAGGACAGGAAACATTCCCCCAAAGAACAGATATCATTCACACAATATTTCATGCATTTCTTGACAGTATTGTTTAAATCAGAGTAAAAAAAAAAAAAGGTGTGAAACATGTATGAATTTGCTATTTGCTATACTAGACAGAGAATTACATTATTATATTGAAGCTATTAAAATGAAGAAATTTAATAGCCTGATCCAGACAGAGTATTCCCACTCATCTAAGTGTAGCCTCCCAAATCTGTGTGAGCACGCATTACTAGAGCTGAGGAAATGCCTGAGTGTATCTAATCTATATTATGTAATGCTAAGGGCAGTCTAATTTACCTTGCTGAGAAGCATCAGCATGGAGGTGATGGTGAAACTTTTCCTAGATGCCAAATGCGTTTTATAAGGGCTGGTACCTAAGTGGTCAGTGGTGCCAGCCCTCAAATCTCTGACTGCAAGGTTTAGCACTGGTGTTAATGAGCTGCTATGACCAAAGAACAACAGGTAAGGCATTTTCACTAGATTCTTCATGCAGGGTACAGGTTTCCCCATTAGTCCAAATGCAATTGTGCTTATAGGTACTACACTTGCCAAGGAGTACAAATGGGATTTGACGCTGAACAATTTTTAAATCACTTTATTCCATTCACACAGTACTGCCTATATATGCATATATTCATATATGCAACATATTCATATACAGAAACAACGTATATGTGTTTATCAGAGTTTATAACCTAGAAGTATCAGACATATAAAGAGGGTAATATAACCACTTAACATTTTCCGTAACAACTGTCCATTTAGAATATTCATTTAAATCAAATATATGTAGGTTTCAAAGTTACATATTATATATTTGATATTCACAAATATCACAAAAAATCTCCAGAAATTGCAATTAAGACCCAAAATTGTGCAGTTTCATTAGATGTCTCATGCTGAATAAAATTATATGCAAGTAGATATATTGCATTTGCATAATTATGTGTATGTATGTCTGATCAACTAATCAAGTCTAAATAAACTCAGGAGAGGTCACTGGGTTCTATCAGGTGAAAACTGCAAAGGAGAAACTCCTTTACACCAGCGAAGAAATAGGCAAAGTAAAGCTGAATTCCCATGTGCCCATCATGTTGGTTAGAGAGGCATGCTGGATGCAGTATAGAGGGGCAGCAAGAACTGGAAACAAGAAATTACATACAGATTCTGCTCAGAAGCTCTGCACATACCTGTGTATCCTTGTTAACTTGCATAGCTTGACCAGTAGGCATGCTCTCCCATCTTCTTTGTGTCATCTCTTCTGATAATCGTCTATAGAACTGCAAACATTAAAGAGTGACAACACACATTACATCAACTGTGCAGTGTACCTCTGGGTATTTTTAGCATGCTGGTGGTAGATGAAATAAACTTCACTATAAGATGTAGGTAACACCTACATACCCATAATACAACACCCATTATCTGGAAATTCTTAATGTCCAGTCTTCAAAAATATACATATTAGAGTAGGGGCCATGTAGTCACTAAAACATTCACAAATAGCACTTCTATTGTTAAATATTTCTTTCAGATATTCAAAATGTTCCAAACCATGCTAAAGTTAAAAATGTCAAGGTTTCCTCAAAGGCATGCTTTTAGAAGGAAGGAAAGTTGAATGATCCAATTCCTATTGGTTATGACTAGGCAAAACACCTCTACAATTACAACTATGCATAAATCTACCATTGTCAATCTGAAAACTGCTCACAAAGAAATGAAAGTGAGTCTGATCGCACACACACATTTATAAGGCATTTCTAACTACTTGGAGTTGAAAATCTGATTTTCTGCCGTGAATGGGTATAGCTTTTTTCATTGTTCAAAGTTAAAGTTCTCAGTCTCTTCAAACAAGGATCTTACACCGTGAAATTTCTTTACAGAGTGTAATTTCTTTGTTTTTTACGATGCAACTTGTTTTAAAAATATATTAAAATTTTCCTAAAATGCTCAGAGCCTTTGAGGTTTAGTATAGGTAAAAAAAAAAAAATATTTATAAAGCATAAAATGAAAAAGTTCTGAGGCAATAAAATTAGAGAGATGATTAAGTTGTTTGATTCCTGTTCAGTAGAGAGGTAACTACACAGAAACATCTTTTACTCTGTTAAACATTTAACAGATTTCACAGGTGTCCTTTTGGAAAATCCTGTGTTCAATTTACTAGATTAAAAAAGGAAGTATAAGATTACACTAAAACCACTAAAGTATGCATAAAGCCTAATAATGGCTCTTGATATTTTTTGAACTCTATTTGCATCATTTTACCAAAGTATTGAATAAGGAAGACTTGTAGTGTTTGCCTTCCAAAAGGATGTACTGAAAAAGCTCCACCTCCAAAGTAAACACGGAAAGATCAATGGAAATTATCACTAACACAGAGGGAGGAGAAAAGCATGTCCAAATACCCGATGTGCTTGGCTTGCATGGTATAAAACTTACCTCAATCTGCCCATGTTCTTTGAAAGAAAGCTTGATGTAGGAGTATTTGCTGCTTTGGAATGGACCAGGCTCTTTGTTTGAAGAAGCAGGATGAAGATGAACTACTATTTTGGCACTAAGAAAAAGGTAATGAAAAGAGAAGAAACGTCTGCAATATATATAAAAAATATTTCTACAATCAAAGTTAACCATTTCATCAAAACTTCTATTAACTTTATCTCACATAAAGAGCTAAAGTACATCAATAATGCTTTACATTTGTCCGTCAACATTTATATCTTTTGACTAAGCAGATCTTGCATAAAAACTGATATACCATCTGAAACAGCAATATCTCACAAATTTAAAATGTACCTACCATAAATTCTTAAGAAATAAGCACAACCAATTTTAAAATTTCAAGTCATAATTTCTGAAAAATCTGATTGTTGTCTTTCCATTTGTCGGTAGTTATTGCAAGTCAAAAGCCAAAATACACTATCTTTGCCACAGGAAAACAGGTCTCAATATTATGTTTAACCTATTCCACTGGCATATGTCACTTGTGAACACTGTATGTGAATTTGTCCAAAAGCAACATTCAAAGGTAACATGATGGAAATAACAGTCTAAAATGACACCACCAAAACAAACTTTCAGATAGTATTATTTTAAGAACATTTAACGGACTCCTATCACCACGACTGCAAGCCGGCCATTCCCATCTCATTTTACTGATACTCTTTGCATTGGTCCATATTTACTTGACTTCTCCAGCATTAGTGAATTACCTGATTTCTTCTGGGTATCCTCAGCATACCAATCTGACTGTAGGCTGAAAGCAGATGTCAACTATGTATATTTTTTCCAATTAATGTTTTTTCTCTTTTCTCTTGTGAAACTTAGAATCATAGAATCATTTATGTTGGAAAAGACCTCTAAGATCATTAAGTCCAACTGTTCACTGAGCACTGCCAAGTCCACCACTAAACCATGTCCCTAAGCCCCATCTGCACATCTCTCAGATACCTCCAGGCACCACTTCCCTAGGAAGCCTGTTCCAATGCTTGACATCCCTTTGGGCAAAGAAGTTTTTCCTAATATCCAACCTAAACCTCCCCTGACACAACTTGAGGCAATTTCCCCTTGTCCTGTCATTTGCTACTTGAGAGCAATAAGGTCCCCCCAAGTGTCCTTTCTCTAGGCTAAAGAACCCCAGCTCTCTCAGTCACTCCTCATAACACCTGTGCTCCAAACCTTTCACCATATTTGTTGCCCTTCTCTGGACACGCTCCAGCACCCCAATGCCTTTTTGAAGTGAGGGACTCAGAACTGAACACAGGATTTAAGGTGTAGCCTCACAGCGCTGAGCACAGGGTTCACTGCCCTGGCCCTGCTGGCCACGCTATTCCTGATACAGGCCAGGATGCCATTGGCCTTCTTGGACACCTGAGTACATTGCTGGCTTGTACACTCCTTTATACACATACCTACTGAATTAGTTATTCACTTGTGGAAACACTTGAGTTCCTTCTAACCATCACTAGCATTTCCATGCTCAATATCAATCATACAGTTATGAAAAGTCATATAATATGGAATCTGTCAAAGTTGCTATTCCCGAAGAGTCCTGTGGCACGAAGGACTAATATTAGCTTTCAAATTTAGATCCAGCAAAATCACAGTTGTCATTTATGACTAATCAAATAATAATGGCATGCTAAAACATATACTTGCTCATGCTACAAGACAGTTATCTAACAAATCACATCAAACAGTGCTTTGTCATGACTCTCTTACACATCTGACCTCAAATGAGGAAAGCAGTTCCTTGTGGCTGTCAATCTCGAAACTTAGATCACAAATGGAACCTACCATGAATTAATATATAATATTGGATACCTCACATAATATGCTTGTGAAAAATACCCATCTGAAAAGGACTGTGACAACTACCTTTTTCCAATCCCGGATGATTGCTCTTCAATAAATACAACCTGAGACAGAGGTACAGCAATGCAGCACTCCTGGAACAAACAACACAAGCATAAGTGAAATTAAAGCTATATCCTGACTACTCATTCTCTAAGCCCAAGTGTTCTCTTTCCACATTTCACAGACGGTACGGATTTCTACAGGTGCTGCCTGAGGCACTCAATATGAAATATGATGGTAACAATAGAAACAATCTATTAAAGAGAAATATATATACAAAAATAACCTAAAACTGAAACTGAGTTCTAGTTAATAAAAACAACAGTTTTTATTTATTTAAGTGTCAATGTGTCAACTTTAAAAACCTAAAGTAGATTCATATGTGGAGTAAGATCTAAAGATTTGTTAAATTTCCAAGTTCAAAATTTAAACACTAAAATTGACACACTACTGCAGCTTATCCCTGTAGGTGCACAATACAGATAGGTTCTTAACATTTTTGCACTGATTTTATTTGGGAGCTAAAACAATATCCAAAACCAGCAGCCTTTTAAATGCTGATTCTCTAAAACACTAGACTATTGCCTGAGTGCAATAGGAATTTTTCCATCTATCCTACACTGAAGGACGGAATCCAGCACTTGATGCATTTCAACACACATTTACTGGACTGTGCTTCAGACAAAACAAAGAAGAGCAAGAAACAAGACTGCATCCATCTGTCGGAGACTAAGCTACCCCAAGCTAAAGGATGCATCTGAGACAGAAATTGCTACGGGAAGGGTTCAAAGTCTCTAATTAGGTGCCTGGTCCTGTTTTCGTGAACATCCTTTGGTGAACACCATTTTCCACACAACAGCTCAGTGAGTGACACAGTCACACAGAATAAAGGAAACAGAGGTTGCATTCCCTCCCTTCGGACCTCTCTTTTCCACCTGCCATGAGGGTGTGCCTAGCACCACTTAAAAATGAACACTGTTAGAGGGGCCCTCTCAACTCCTACTACCAGAATTGTTACTCTTTACATGGAATAATTAAATACCCACTAAATTGGAGATCAGGGAAGTGTACCTGAAGGAACTCCAACTAATAAGTAGATCTCTTATTGACAAAAAACTTAAAAGCTCTTCATGCAAGCTACCTAGATTCTTCTATAGATTCTTCCAGTTTCTACAGCCGTTATGTAGAACAGCTACCGTTTGTAAAATACCCACAAAGTTCTGGACACCTTAAAGACATGCAATATGATACTTTTGTTAAAAAAAAGGGTTTGAAAACAAGAAAAGAGTTCAACTATATATAGCATGCACACTGTCAAAGTGATTGATTCATTTAGTTCACATCTAGAAAGTTATGAACTCATTGTAAGTACAAGGGCTTACAATGACTCCTTCCTCACGAGAGAACGAGACAAAGGAATACAGAAATAGAAATGTGTTAAAAATGCTATGTGTTTATTTGGAATTTTTTCCTCATGTCTCACAATCACATTATGCATGATTTTATCATTTAAAATGTACAAAACGTATCTATGTAACAAACGTTACAGAATTCCTTTTTTTTTTTTTTTGTGAAATCACTGTATTTTCTATCCTGTTCAACAGCAGATGGTATATAAAAACAGCACCTGTAAAACACAGCTGTCTGCGTTTGAAAGAAGGTTTCCTATGTTCACCTAAGGACCAGTGCCCCATTTATTATTAAAGTTGGCTGACAGAATAGAAAGGGACTCTCTCTTCAAGTTTATTCCAAGTAAGCTAATAAGGTTTCAAAGTCTGATGTTACATCACAGCTGAGCTTAGGCAGCAACTCCCCATGAACATAAAAGGGCACTGTGTTCCCTATGTTTCAGTTGCAAGAGCCCCAAAATTAGTCAACTTTATTTACCACACTAGCAAAGTTAACTACATCTCCATAATCAGAACTGGGTAACTTTTGCCAGTCTCCAGGACATGTTTTTGCCCCTTCTGTTAATCAAGCCTAGATCTTGTCAGAATCTTTGATGAGTTAAAGTAGTTAAAATATTTTTTTTCCTTATTCTCCAGGGTTCTCCTCTGCTGATTTAGGAAATTCAATGATCTTGAAAGAGTACAGGAAATCATGTGGTCTAGGAGCAGAGGGAGAAGTTGGGAAAAAAAGACAGATGTCACCCTTTTGTTGGAAAGGAGAGAATATGGATATGGTCAGTTCTAAGAGTTGCTGAAGTCTAATGTTACTTCAAGCAAGCAAGAAGTACAAGCAAGAAGACTAGAAGCAGTGCATGTTGCAGTACATGGTCACATCTCAAAAAGAGATGCTGACAAAGAAATAAGAAGTGATTAACACATAGTTTAGCACAAACTCACGCTGACTGTGCAAAAAGCACAATTAACTTATACAGAACAGCTCACAGACCAAACAATCAACCCCTGATTTGGGGAACAGTAACCCCATCCTGGGCAACAGCTCTTAAAACATTTTGAGACATTTGTACTAAAAATATTTCTGCTATTCCTGCAAACAATCCCTAGAGAAAAAAAACATATTGTTTTGCCAAATGTAAGAACATCCTTGGTGACACTGCCTTCAGAAGGCTCTCAGTAGCTCCCCGCTTTGGAGCAGTGATGTGCATACTTGGTAGGGAACAGCTGTTGGGTGCAAGAGGTGCTTGTGCTACCCTTGCACAAAACTACCCCAGCAGAACATAATTTGCCTTTGGAAAGACGTCATCTGAACGTGCTGTCTAAACTTCGGCTTCCAAAGCTTTCTAAATTATTGTGTCTGAAACAAGCATAATCCAACCTGGTCTGAGGACTTCAACTTCTCCTTCAATTGCCCCGGTAGTGTGGTGCATGTTTCACAGCCTGTGTTTAGAGCTTTGTACGTGTTTGTAGTTTTTCTCACCCACTTCCAGCCTGCAGTCTCAGGCTGTGGGTTGATGATACAAAGCACTCAGCAGCAATGTTACCACACTGTAATTCTGACGGTGCTATTTAACCTTGGACTACGAAGAAAACGGTCTTCCTAGACAAAAACTATGGGAGAGAACTTTGTGTTGTGATTTGCCTGACACATTCAACTTCAGTCTCAAACCCAATGTTTTTTAGTGCACGATACCAGGCTCTTTTTTATTTTTGTGCTACAGAAAAGGAAGTTTATATGATTCATTCTCATCCCTCCCCATCTCTGCATAGTTATTTTATTAAAGCAGAACTGGGTGAAATAACTTTCCTCTGCATAATTTGCTTTCCACTGTGAGCCAAAAAATTGACTATATTTGCAAAAGAAAACGTACACAAAGAAAGGAAAAAATCTCCTCTCTGTATGTAGTTTTTTCATTGCAAGCTACTCATTGTTTACGATGGAATTTACAGCTGAATGACATACAGGAGACAAAAGTGGGACTTACATGATTCTTCTGATCCCTCCAGATCAGTCTGTGTGTGCTAAGCAGTAAAACGCCACTATCAAATTTCACCTAAACCAGAAAAATAAAGCAGATCAACAACAAATTTAGCCAGTAAGTTGCATAAATACTGATCTTGGAAACATTACACCTTACCATGACATAGCAATCAGATTCAACAAGCCAATATTTTGAGAACATTCCCCTTTTTTCAGAAATCAAAATACATGAAATTTAGGAAACAATGGAGAAAATAAGTATAAAGGGATCAGATGGATATACACAAACTTCCTTTTTAATGGGTATAAACTTGGCCCCCTGGAAATCCTAAGGAATCCTCCCTCCGTACACTGTGCAAGATATACAAACATTTAAAGTAAAACAATCTACTAAGAGGATGCTACACACAGTCTCAAATCTACCATTCTATCACACGGGAGTATTGCTTCTATCCATGTTACTGTTGAAAAGCTCTTTATTTATCAGACAGCAAACAGTACATGGAAAATCTGTGCTAAAAAATTGCTTCCTACTTGTAAAATCTGAAGCACTCTTTTACAGCTTTCTATGAGGGCACACAACTACTGTGGTGTGGAAAAAGGGAGAGATCAAGAGCCAGTCCAGCAGTAGAATGAAGAAATAAGCAGGCTGGCTCAGACAAGTGAAGGGTCAGCACCCTTCATGACCAGAGCACCAGTGCATTCTACAGCTACCAGGATGACTCCAAAGTGAATTGTGCGCCATGCCCTGTACATGACACCAAAGTAAGAGCTCAAGTCACTGTGTAGGGCAACACGGGGAAGCCTCCCCCCTACAGCAGTGGACAGCGCTTTGTGGCAGTGATGCCAGCACACCCTATGGGGCTCCCAACTCTTCCTCCATGTGGCACACACTGTCCAAGGCCTTTCTCACAGAATCAGGTTGGGAAAGACTGCTATGATCATCAAGGTCAATCTATGACCCAAAACCACCATGTCAACTAGACCATTGCACTGAGTGCCACATCTGGTCTTTCCTTAAATACCTGCAGGGACAGTGGCTGTACCAGCATTCCAATGTTTAATTACCCTTTCTGTGAAGAAACTCCTCCTAATGTCCAACCTGAACCTCC
>VYXB01006401.1:593067-695780 GCA_013397135.1 Pachyramphus minor | reverse complement strand
CTGGACCCCCAGCGTCTCCCCCAGCCCCAGCAGCCCGGTGGTCCACGAAACCCTGTCCATGGCCGCCCTTCCCTTCCCCGGCCTCACCGGGCCGCGGCGGCCGCTCCCCGCCCGCAGCCGCCGGGCACCCCGGGACCGTGCGCGGCCGCCGCGCGCCCTCTGGCGGAGGCTCCGGGAGCGGCCGCCATGTTCCCCCACCGCGCGGCGGCACGGGAGGGCAGCGCCCGCCCGCTCGCCATTGGCCAGTTCGAGTCCCGCGGCCCGGCCAATCAGGACGGCTCCGCCGGGCAGCGGGCGATTCAAACGCTCTCCGCCGGCGGCCATGGCAGCGCGCGCGGCTCCGCTACTCCCGGCCAGCCGCAGGTCCGAGCCCGCGTTCCGAGGTACGGACGGGACACCGAGGAGGGGGGAGGTCCCCGCACACACGCTGCCCGGCACCGGCCGTCCGCGCGGGGCTGAGCGTTACCGCTCATCGTTACCGCCCCGCACGCGGCCGCTGTGGGTGGCGGGGGAGGCTGTGGGAGCGGGGTCGCTCTCCCCTAGAAGCCGGAGGCGAGGGACGGCGCCCCAGGCGAGGTCGACTGCCGGCAGGTCTTGGCAGCAACTCTCGCTGTCGTGGTCTTAGAGCTTCTAGGCGGTGCGAGCGGGCGTACGAGACTTCACCCTCCCTTGGCAGTGCTGAGGCCGGTGCGGACCGCACCCCGTCTTATCGCACACCTCACCCCATCATCCCATCCCCTGCCCCAGAGAGGGCTCCTGGGGTACAAGTCTTCCCTCGTGACGAAAGAGACGCCCTAACGTAAGAGCGTCCCATTGAAACGAGCAAATGTGCCGCTGATCTAGATCCGTACTCTTGTGTTTATTTACTTTCTGAACGGTCCGGCTTCTGCAAGTTAAAGCAACAGAGTTGCTTTAAAGTAAAGCAAAGTTGTGGCTTTGGTGTTTGTGTGAAGGGCGGTGAGAGCTGGGTTTCCAAAGCAGAAGACTCTGGGGAGGACTTTGGGATGCTTACTGCTATGCAGCACCTCTTGGTAGGTGCACCTCTGCTGTAGCATCTTCAGATGGTGTACATGGTGTGTTGTAAACTGTCCAGAGAAGGGCAACGAAGCCGGTGAAGGGTCTGGAGCAAAAGTCCCATGAGGAGCGGCAGAGAGAGGTGGGGTTGTTTAGCCTGGAGAAGAGGAGGCTTGGGGGACCTTATCACTTTTGGCATCTACCTGAAAGGAGGTTGTAGCCAGGTGGGGGTCGGTCTCTTCTCCCAGTCAACTAGTGACAGGACGAGAGGATGTAGTCTCAAACTGTGCCATGGGAGGTTGGATATTAGAAGGAGTTTCTTCACAGAAAGAGTGATTAGACATTGGAATAGACTGCCCAGGTGAAAAGATGAGAGTGCTGATAAGAGTGAGCCTGACTTCTTCCCATCAAATAATTGTGTTTCTTTTGGGTTAACACAGCAAAACAACTAACTTGTAGAGCTATGAAATTACATTCAAGCTCCCCTTGAATATAGCCTTTTTCAAGAAATGAATGTGTAAGACATTGAGATGTGAATATTAAACAAAACTTTCTTAGTCCATAATGTCTTTATCTCATAACATCTTGATGCTTTTCTAATTACATTTCTTTTTTTTGCTGAGAATCAAAGTTTGTCATTACCATTTTAGCTGCAAATGTATTAAGTCTGTCTTTTTAAAACCCACTAGAACAAAGGCGACAAAAAGTCGAAGAATATTTATCAAGAAAGAAGACTTTTTCTGGTGTGCCTGTTCAAGAAAACCAGACATTGATCAGGTAGTATTTCTGCTATGGCTTAAATTTCTTTATATTCACTAATATACCTTCAATTTTATCTCAACTGTCTTCTGTAAGGTTGTCTGATGCAAAGATACCATCTGTGAACTGGAACGTTCATTTTCAGTCACACGAAGTAGTGCCACGCATTTCTCATAATGCATCACGAAGCATCTGAGGAAGAACTTTGATTTGTAACTCTAAGCTGAGATGTTTTTCTTCTGAGCTGTCAATACATTTTCATAGTTGCTAGGAGACAACGCTGATTTGGTGGTTTTGTAACTCACTGGGAAGTCTGATGCCAACTCTGGTGCCTGATTGAAGGTTTTGGAACTTGTCACTGTGGTAGAAACTACATGTCCTTGTTCAGACTCGCCTCAAATGGCCTGGGCTCTGATGATTGCAGTAGCTTCGACTCCTTGTGCCACTCCTTCCCCCTCAACTGCAGAATTTAGAAACTTAAACTTCTGTAGCAAATGCATCAGGCTAGACAAGTTGGTGCTCATCCTTAAATATGAGAATGACACCTGCAGTCAATTCCAATCTGTTAGCCAGCTCTGTGTGGTGTAAGACAGGATGTCTTGCAGTCTGGGCCCTGATCAGTGGTTCCTTAATTTTTTTATTTTTTTTTTTGCTGGAAGAATAGTACAAGCTAAACTGAAATACTTCAGTGTGAGTTCAGCCTGCAGACTGCCAACTGGACCAAAAATACATTCCTTTGTTGCATGATTTAAGACTATTTTTTTTTTTTTAAGCAGTAGCAGAACTAGGAGAGCAACTAGCAATAAACCACAAGACAACTTACAGCTCTCAACATCTCCAAAGCCAGAAATGGTAAGTTTTTGACTGATATTTAAATACTGGTGGAACTCTGTTCCTGCAGCTACAGCATTCCACTTACTTAAATCATATTTATGTTATATGACTTCCAGAGCGTGAGAAGTTTTCAGGCACAGAAGTGCAATTTCTTAAAACTTTATTCAGTCACTATTTATTATATGCTTTTTGGAAAGCTGCCACATTGCAGTATGTAATGGATCATATCGATATTCAGTTTGTACCCAATGGGGGAGGGAGTTAAAGAGGATACCATTGTTGCTAAAATAATGCTTTAATTTTAACAACTTTCTTAATAATCTCAGAATTTTTTTTTTTTTTTTAATATTTCCAGTCTTCAGCAAATTCATTTAAAATCTGATTGAGGTCTTCTGACAGAGTAGAGAAGTCTTCAATTTGTACTCTGTTACTTAGAAGAAAACCAAATCATTAACAAAACTAACTGTTGAGTGTGCTTTTTCAATTGTGTACTGGCAAATCTAACATAATCAGAAGTAGGTGCCAATACCTAATCAGAGTTTAATGGAATGTGTTCCCTATATCATTTCATGTCACTTTTCCAAAATTAGGATGTAAACAGTTGTGCTGCTTAGAAATAGCAGAATAGAGACTCTTCTCCAGACCTGTTCTCAGGGAAAGGTGAGGAAAAAATAGACACAAGACCTGAGTTCACGTTAGGCAGTTTTGAATTTGAGTTACAAAAGATTTGAAATGTGGCGTTATTTGAGGAGAAAACAAATAACCTTACAACTTCAAAACAGAATGTTGTGGGGAAAAATCCCAAAAGTGAGAACGAAGATTTTTTTTTTTTTTTTTTAGAAATTTCCTGAAGGAACATAATTTGTTCTGTATAAATGTCTTGTGTGATTTTAAAGTGGAGTTAAGCTACGTAGCTTCCTGAAATAACAACCCTTGTACTCAAGCTTTAGTTATAGAAGGTCAAATCTAACTTCTACGCCTGAATGACAGATGAAGAAATGAGATACAGTGTAGTTTTCTTACAGTTTGAGGGCATCTTAAATAAAAGGGTATCAGCCTCTTCAGAGGTCCATGTGTCTTTTGCCTTTTTTTTGCTGCCTATAAATATTTCACTCTTTCAAAAGCTGTTGCTTGGACCACACTGAATTAGTTGCTGTAGAGTATCTTCTTTGGAGGAAAAGACTAGATCCCACTTCTCATGGAGAGTTGTGCTGAGAACATATGGCTGAGAGTTTCAGGGACTAGTAAATCCATATAAAACTGACATAACTATTCTTGACTTACAGCATCCTGTAGCTCAATAGTAAGAAAAATTCTCCCTCATCTGGTAACAACTTCTAGTGCCCTAATTAAAGGCTTTACTCACTGCCTCCTGCTAGTAGACTATCCACACTAAGTGAGGGAATGGTGCTGCCATTAAATGATGAGGTAGGTAGAGATACTGCTTTTGACTATATACAGTCTAAAGCAAGTTTCTATTTATAAATTTTCTTAGAAGGTAATTTTGGCAGTTAAAAGCCAGCAGTTACTTTGAGAGTTTTGCTTCTTACTTCGAAGGCAAAATTTAAGCAATTTTTATTAGATTTTTTTTTTTTACATGTCAATTCTGCAATAATAGTTGACAAATATTCTACTCAGTATTTTTACACTGCTTCTGTAGGTACTTTTTAAGTGATGTTTACTTTTAATCACTTCAGTCCTATAAATCAGTGGAAGCAACTTTAGAAACAAGTAACATGCAGAATGAATGTACTTCTAACATTATTGTGGATTTGCTTTTGATTTCAGGAAAATAAAGAGAATGATGATAAACTGTCATGGGACCAATCAAGCATAAGCTCAGAAAAAATTGTTACTTTAAACTCTTCCACAGTCCCACTGACAAGTTACCTATCAGGGACAAACTGGAATCTCGAAGAACAAGCTTCAAAGGCCAAAGCTACTGAAATAAAACCTCAGCATGCATCACTTAGTAAGGCCTTCTTGGAAATTAAAAGAATAAGAGAGAAGCAGTTGATTGCGGAAAAACAAAATGCAAGTATCAGCCTACCAAAGAAACTAGCGCTTGGCAAATATCGTGGCAAAGTTATCCCATCCAAGATAAATTCCTTCCGAAAAACAGTGAAAAGTGAGGGGGAAAAAAGTTCTTTGCCAGAGAAGAAGCTTCTTCCTTCTGCCACCAAACAAGCAGCAAGTTCTATGTCCACAAAAAGCTGTAGTGCCGTTCTGAAGAACATCAAAGTCACAAACAACCCGAAGTCTGTAAAGTCAAATGGTGTCCTGCCATTTCACAGCAAGCCACCTGACAAAGCTATTAACTCACAGTCTGGTCTGAAGAAACAGCAACTGACACTTGCTGCAGCACCAAAGAAAATAACAGTCCAAAAACTGGCTGGTGGAAGGGGACCACAGCCACCAAAGGCTGCTTCTAGCAATCCTGACCACAGAGTGCGAGGTGGGAAGAAATGTGGAGATTTTTGTGAAGGTAGGAGACCAGAAGCTCCAGCAAAACCAGTTTCTGTGGTTCCTGGTACAAAACTGGGACAGAATTCTAAAACTAATGGCCGCAGAAACTCAATTCTGCCAAAAGAGTCAGCAGAAGAGAGAAGGTAAGTGTATTACTCGTGATTTGATCTTGGAGGTTATTTACCTTCTTTCCAAGAATATCTAATTTGACCTGTTCCTTGCTGTAGATACACTGAAAAAAAACATGTGAGCATTTAAACTTGATGCCCGAGCGCATCTAAAACTGTAGGCTTACTAATGAGAAATTGGGATTCGGACTAATTGCAGCTCTCCAGGCTTACACCTTGTCTTGTGCAGTTAGAAAACAGTTTGCTAGAGCTGTTTTTAAGGCTAAGTGTTGTGACAGCCTTAAGCATGAGAGATGATCCTGTAAGTAAATTTCACATGCATGTCATGCTTAAAAAAAAAAAAATGACTGCTGGATGTATGTAGAAGTGAGCAACTTTACAGACTGAAGGAGAGCACTTATCAATGACATTTTTCAATTAGGTGAAGGCATCTTAGACAATGGGGGGGAAGATGATTCATAATCTAAAACTTCTTAAATATCCTTGATAAAGGTCCTTGTGGAAATTCACATTTACTAAAAATGGATGGTCTAGGGGGATGGGGTTGAAATTAAACATGAAAACTGAATTATACTTCACATCAGTTTCAGATTTTAAAAACTGTGTGATAGGGTTGTTCCAGGCTGCTCTCCATGCTCTTTGTCTTAAGAGATTGGTTCTAGTTTTCTCATTTGAAGTGGGATTAGGGAAAAAAGGTGACACAGGAATAACTCAGAAACATTTTTTACCCTCTTTTGAAAATGAGGGTCTGTAACTTAAGTCTGCTGGGAAGGAAGAATTTCTGACCTGACAGATACCTAAAGCAGACAGTGATATGCATGGTTCTGAAATTTCCATGCTGATCGAAACAGCAGCTCTATTCCTTTGGGGATTAAAGGTAGAAGAGTTGAACTATCCGGAAAGAATATCTTTGAACGACTTAGCCTAGTTAGTGTCAGTCAATGTCAAATTATAAAACATCTGGCACTTCAACTAACAATATTCTTACATGCAGATCTCGCCTGGAAGATTGGAGGGCATCTAGAGGAAAAGTGATGAGACGACCTCCTGCATATGCGCTTCTTGGACCCCAGTCTAAAAATGAAGAACAAGAATACCATTTTGCTGATGCTTTAAAGCACATATTGCACAGTGAAAAGGTCAACAAGATTCTCAGCAAATGCCTGCAGTTAACAGAACAGGTATTTGGACCCTTGCCTACTGAGTTCTGATCATACAGGTCCCCACAAAATACAACTCTTACAGGTGTGCTAGATCTGTATGAATCAGGTGCAGGGGGCTAATTGCTCCCCAAGTTAAGCAATGTCATAGCTTTTGCCAACACCTGAAGAAATTAAGCTTTACTAACTTACTGAATAAGAATAGGCAATAATGGTAATAATAGTAGAGCTGTAATAGTAAAAGAGCTATAACATAATGAGTAGCTAGAAGGAATTAATCTAAAGCATTTGCAGAAATTTGCCTGTACTTCTGAAAAAGTCTGTTTCAAGTAGTTCTGAAGATGTCTATACATTCTACTACCTCTTCTACTTACAATACTGTATAAATAATTCTCATCTGGAAGAATAAGTGAATAAAAATTCTTCTGCCAAAGAAAGAAAAAAAATACTTGCTTTCTAGTTCAAAACCAGTCAAACTACAGCATCTCAATGTGTTAACCACATTTAAATCACTGCTTTTGTGTTGACTTTAGGGATGTCAAGGTGATGAAGTACGTGTCATGTTGGAAGATCTCACACAGAGCGTTCCTGGGGTTAAAAAGCTTGCGAAATATTGGATCTGCTGTATGCGTCTTGAACAGAGGGGCCCTCTTGAAAAGCTTATTGCTGTCTATGAGGAGGCCATTTTGGCAGGAGCAATGGTAAGCAGCTTTCTTTGAAGTTTGAGATTTTGAGGCATGAAAGTATGGCATGTAAAATTCAACAGCTTTTGATTTTATTAAATCCTTTCATGGTTGAAGGAGAGCCATGTGACTTACTTAAACATTAAGATAATGGATTTAGTTTGCTCTGTAACCACTGTAGATACTACTTTGAAGAAGAAAGGTTTTAGGATCATTGAATTGCCATATGATGTTCCACCTAGAAGGAATTAAGGATTGAGACTTCTAGTATCACTAGAAACCTAAAATACAATTCAATTTTACACTTATTGATGGATTTCACTTCTGTGCTTTACTATTAGCATGATTTCAGGACATCAAATAACAGCTTTAGAGCACCAAATGCAGAAAATACAGGATTCACTTGTTTTATGACTTATGTCTGAACAGCACTAAATAAAGGGTTTCTAAGATGAAACTCATGTGGTCTGTACCACTTTCCCTGTAACAGTTTTATGAAATGAATAAGCTGAAATGATGATTATTTTTGGAATTTTTTTTAAAACAGTACAACTTTTTTTCAGCCTAAAGAGGAACTACGACACACACTAATCGATACTATGAAAAATAATGAAAGCCTTTTTAAGTTGGAAAATGGTAAGTTTGAGTACTCTATTCTAGTTAAATGTGTGACTTAACAGGCAACACAAGCAGTGTACAGAACACAAGCTACTTGTGTTGATATTAAATTTCATTTCATAGAAAATTTTCTGTGATAATTTTGTACTCAATTGTCTTTGAAAGCAATCTTGACTAAACAAATACTTTTCAATAGTGGGCATGTTAAAACGAATGGAGATGCTCTTGTGTTCAAACTTTCTACTTAAACTTTATCAGAGCTATTTCAGCCAGATAATCAGAGAGTAAATAAAAATATTCTTGTTAGCTAAAAATCAATGCCTCTTTGACACAAACTCCTTCACTACCAGAAGCATAGTTGTGTTTTAGCATAGTGTCAATTAAAGGTTCTAAATATTCTAATTTAGGAAGTAGTCATAAATATTCGCATTCAATGTAACATAACCTGGCAAGTATTTGAACCCAGAAACTGAAATATTTGTTCAGAGCTGCTGCACTTGGAAGGTAAGAGATTGACTTCTCAGGATGTGTACTTAGTCTGAGTTTTGAGGTTGCAGGTTCTCAAAGGTGACTAAAACTATCAGTAACTTAAATTATTGTGGCTCAGACTCAACACTTACTTAACTTTCATTCTCATGTAAAGCTCTAAGATTTCAGGGATTGCTCGAAAACATTCTCTTTTGTTGTAACTAATCACAGCTGTACTTCTGTATTTTATTTTTAGGGGGAACTGTGATAGAAGCTCATTTAAATGAGTTAGTGGAAATCAGCAAGGAACCAAATTCATCTGTAGAGCCAGTTCAGGAAACCTTCAAGGATTTCTGCTCTGATGATCTCCAAAAAGCAGAGAGTGATAATAAGAGGGCAGAGGCAAGTAGTGAAGCTATCCAGAAAGAAGAAACTGATTTAGACTTAAAACCAAGGGAAAAGATCTTGCCAAAAAAGAGTAAAAAGCACAAGGGTAAAGAACGAACAAAAAAGAAAGGAAAACGTGGAACAGAACAGCATGAGGATGGAATAAAAGATATAGCCCAAGCAGTTAATTCTCCTGAGAAGGGGAATGACACATCTTGTTCAATGAAACACAATCCTCCTACCACGCCATACTTCGAAAGGTAAGATTACTTCAGATAACTGTGGAAAGTCTGCAGTGTCTGGAGAAACAATAATATTTGTGTCCTGTTGAAACAGACAGGCATTGCATTATTTGTGAACACCTAGTTAAAAATTCTCAAGAACTTTTATTTTTAGGATTGCTTCCTCTTCATTCAGAAGGAAGTATTTTTAGATAAATTCCTGTATTTACTCAAACTGTTTTCCTTTGTGAATGCTCCACTGTAGAGTAACCAGACTTTTGTGGCAGAGACATAAATTCCATGTTCGGGATGCCCTCCCATAGCCCATATCACAGTAGCAGTTCTACACTGATCTAGTTAAAGAGAAAGTAGGTGTCTCCAGTCCTCTGCTTTTCAAATGTAGATGTGATTGTATGTCATACAACACAAAAATACTGAACAAGATATAACTGTTCTGTAGTGGTTATCTTGAGGCAAAAACCTGGGTAGTAACCTCAGTACAAACCAGATAATATTGACACTTTTTTTTTATCAAAAGGTTTCTTCTAAGATAGCAGACTTAGGAAAGTTGTGCTCAGCTTTGACATCTGATGAAGCTGGAGACCTGGCAACTGTCCACTATCCTTCATAGCAGCAAGAACAATTTGCCCCTGATGGAATAGGGACGGATCTTCCTTTGGGAACTGTTTTCAGGAGGTTCTCTGGGTCAAAATATTTTGCCCAAGAAAAGTTGTATATCTAGTTATAACTATGAATGGGGAAGGGCCCGTTTCCTTTGGTTGTGGGAATGGGAAAGAGTTGAACGTGAATCATGACTTGCTATTTCTGCTAGATGCTACAAAGGTTACTTATATGATGGTGTGCCTATGTGTAGTGAATTTTTTTTTTTAATTTTTTTTCTTTCTCAAAGCACAAAGATGGCTCATGAGGCAAATTACTCCAGTGCTAAAGACCTGAAAATTGTAACTCCTTTGCGATATTCTCAACGCATTCGGGAGAAAATGTGCAAGCCGTCTGATACTGGCAAAGATCAAGATCCATGTGTCTCTTCACTTGAACAGCTGGGAGAATTGGAATCCGAAGCCACTGTATTTATCCACAAAGAGAGCAGTGCCTTCCAAGAAACAAATGCTGAAATAGAAGAGTAAAAAGTAGAGTTACTGCTACACAAGGGTTAAAGATTTGATTTTAAGGAGAGTTGGGTGGGACTTGTTTTTAGCAGCTTTGAGAGAGGAGCTATCTAAGACTCATGTGTACGGCTTAAGGTGAAATTTGACTGCCTGAGTCAATAAATAAACTTTTAAAGTTTCTGCCTTTTCAAACTTGTAAAAAAATCTGTTCTGGTTAATTTTAGATTGATGTCTGTGTTTAACTATGTTTCACTTAATATCAAATTAAGTACTAGGTATAAAGCTTCATGTTGTAGTATATTGCTAATATCTACTGTTTTCTTGTTGCAATTGCAGAACTCTAAGGAATTAATAGGAAACCTTCAGTTTAACAAAATAAAAAGTAATGTAGGCATTCTAACAGATTAATGTCTACTGCACCATCTAGTTTTGAAAACTGAATCCAGCTTGTAAGGCGTAGGCCAAATTTAAACTTTTATTTAGTTTCAACAAAACATTGTAATCTCTTTAGTTATTGACATTGTTCATTATCGAGTAATCTTACATGAGGTCTGATACACTACTTTCTATGTGACTATTTTAATGTTGGTTTGCATTAGTCTCTAATACAGCAGACATTAAACTCATCAGCTGAGTTGCGTTTGTTCTTTATTTATAGGCATTCCGCGCTAAACTATGTAGTCTGTTCTTGACAGTGAACTGTCAAAGCGGGACACACAGCGTACGCGGTGTTCCCATGTTCCACCATGCTCTGAGAGACAGCCCTCGCTCCCGGCGGCTCCGCCTCAGAGGCGTGGGCTGGGCGTTCCCTCCCAGGCTGCTCCGTTCTCCTTCCCAGCTTTCGCCCCCATCGCGGCGCAGGGCGGGCCCTGGAGGCAGCACTGGGCTTGTGCCAAGGCCTCCGCTCGGGCCTCTGCCCGGCAGGATTGCGGCTCGCCGAGGTGAGTACCCGGCGGGCCTGAGGGGCTGGGACGGGATGGGGCTGCCCCTCCTCAGGCTACAGGAGCTGTAGAAACAAGCCCCGAGGTGCTTTTCAAAAGCAACTCAGCAGCCCGTTAAAACACAGTGTGTGCACAATATATACATAAAGGGATGTTTGGAATGTGGATAACCAACTTAAAAGCCACCGGCGTTTTGGGAAAAAAGGAGAAGAGGTCACTGCTGTGTGTGAAATGCTTGAGAGAAGAGTTTTTAGCAAAAAATGGGAATACGTGTGAATTTCAGCAGTTGTGGGAGCTCTCTGGTGTTGTGGGATTAAGCTCCATAGCCGTGTTCTCTCCAGAACGAGAGGATGTGGCCTCAAACTGTGTTGGGGAGGTACAGGTTAGACAGCAAGAGAAATTTTTTCATGGAAAGTGTTGTTAAAAGTTGGAACAAGTTACCCAGGGAGGTGGTGGAGTCACCATTCCCGGAGGTGTTTGAGAAACAACTATGTGTGGCACTTAGTGCCTTGGGCTGGTTGACAAGGTGGTTGTCAGTCTTTTTGAGGGACTTGGCGATCTCAGAGGTCTTTTCCAACCACAGCGATTCTGTGATTCTGTTATACAGCTTAAATGCAGTAATAGGACAACTGGAAACAGTTCAGAACTGAACCAGGGGAGTTCTACACTGGATGTTAGGGAACATTGCTTAGGAGTGTGATCAAACACTGGAACAGACTTCTTGGGAGAGGTGGTTAGTGCCCCAAGCCTGTCAGTGATTAAGAGGCATTTGCACCATCCCCTTACCAATGTGATTTAACTTTTGGTCACCTGGGAAGTGGTCAGGTAGTTGGACTAGGTGACCATTGCAGGTCCCTTCCAACTAAAATATTCTGTATCTTCCAGTTGTTGAAGTCGTGCAGTAACTTTTACTAGTTTGATCCTGCTTATGGTGTTTTAGGTGAGAATTGTCACTGAAAGCTTGAGGCTTGCTATGTTATTGTGCCTGTGAGTTTTCTTTAGTGATATGAAACCACCTGCAGGAGCGCAGGTAACAAAGAAGATGCAAAGTTGTAGGTTTGTAATTTACATTTTCAAAGAGCTTTAGCATTTGAAATTTAAAAATGCAGTGATAATGCTGTATGACACTTTGACTTGTACTTTCTGAAGGCCTCATTTTCAGTAAAATCATGGTAGCAGTGCATAGAAGTATTATGGTAATGCTGGACAGTTGTAGGTACCCACGTTTATCACTCATTCTTGTTATTTTGTGTGTTTTTCTGAAGAGAAGTTTTGGGCCTGGACCTGTAAAGAATGGAAGAATACAAAGTGTTGAAAGCGCTAGGAGAGGGATCCTTTGGCAGAGTTCTCCTAGTTCATCATAGAATCAGTGACCAGAAGTATGCGATGAAGGAAATAAGACTTCCCATGGTAAGTGTGACACATATACCACCTCACCCACTGCTTAAAAAAAGTACAATTTAAATAAATCATAATTGTGCATGTGTTTTTGAAGCGCTGAACACTTGTGCTGCAAATTTTGTGTATTAGACAGTCGCATGGTGTGGTTACTGTATAACTATGCCTGAGTTAATGTTGTTAGTACTAAGTAAAGTTGGAAAATCTGATCCGATTCAGAAAGTACATTTTGGGAAGTGCAGCACATAGGAAGACACTTAAAATGAAATCCCTGATCCCCAATGCCCTTGATTTCACTGGAATGCAGATTTCACCTGCAGTGCCTAATGAGGAAATTATTATTATTGCTGGTAATCACTTATTTGGGTTATCTTCTCTGCATCTAAATAAGTAA
Organism: Pachyramphus minor; assembly: GCA_013397135.1. Classification (NCBI taxonomy): domain Eukaryota; kingdom Metazoa; phylum Chordata; class Aves; order Passeriformes; family Tyrannidae; genus Pachyramphus; species Pachyramphus minor. Next base: position 683,179 of record VYXB01006401.1, on the reverse strand, counting down.
AAAAAATCACTAAATGGGAGACACCAGATTTCTGGAGCCTGAGGCTCAGTTAACATTTGGGCGTGTAGCTTTATATTGAGTTCATGGAGACTGTCAGCTGTTCCAAAGTCACTGTGTGCTGCTTTGTTACGTAGTTCTCCACTTTTAAAATAGAAAAAGTCATTAATTGAAGTAGGAAAATATCCTCTAAAATTGAAAAAAAAAAAGAAATATTAAAATCCAAACATCTAAAAAGCTCAAAGAAGTGTTCAGCTAGTAATAAACCATAGGTTTAAAAGCTGAGGCTTTGGAGTTTCTAAACAACTTTTAAAAATAACTGAAAAATAATTCTTAAAAATATTTTCTTTCTGGAAAGTGAAGTGTATTGTGTGTCTATGTGAAAATTTATTAGTGTGACATTTATATGGGTGTACTTACATTTTCAGTCTTCATCTGGTGTAGAGAACTCTAGGAAGGAAGCAGTTCTTTTGGCTAAAATGAAACATCCAAATATCGTTGCCTATAAAGAGTCATTTGAAGGTAAATATAGAAATTTAAATTCCTTCATTTGTTTCAAGTTGCATACTCAAGATTACTTTCTTTTTTTGTTTGTTTACCATACATGTTGTAAACAAAATACATGTTTATTGTAACATATAATACATAGCATGTAGTCAGAGCTTTATAGTAAAAAGTATTACTTACAGTACTTATTCTGCTAATGAAAATACTACCTATTCTTAAATTACCTAAAATTTAGCTGATGGACATCTGTATATAGTGATGGAATATTGTGACGATGGAGATCTAATGCAAAAGATTAAACACCAAAGAGGAAATTTGTTTCCTGAAGATACGGTAAGAAAAGACATTGTTTTGAACCAGGGGGCCAGGAATCCTTTTTCATGTAAACTGAAGCGTGCTGCATAAGCCAAATTATAGATACACAAACACCGTGAGGTACCTTAAATAAAACAAAGGCACTTTGAGATAGAATAGGAAAGTTATTTCTTTTATAATTTCCAGCAGAACAAGGCAAGAATTGGACTGAAAGGATTAAAAAAAGGAATTGCTGCCTGTATCTGGGCATTGTGCAGATAGTGGGAAAAACAGAGTCAGGTTTGTATGCAATTAAATAAGAATTTTACAGAAACTTCAGACAGAATTTAAAGCACAATAAGATGTACTGAAAATGAAGAGTAAACAAAGCACTCTGACAAGATAAATTAAGCTAGCCAAGAGACTAAACACTTGCATTCTATGTAGCAATTGAATGTTTAAAGTATTCAGCAGGCATTAACTCCGTTTATCAGAGAGGGTACAAAATTACTTAGGAGAAGGTTCAAAGGGACATTGTAGTGAATGAAAGCTACTTCCTACCACAGTTAGAAGCATCACCTTAGTTAAAATAGAAGGACCAGAAATCTCAACTAAACTTATATTTAGATTTTCTGTGCATCTTTAGGAGCTTTCTTTTGTACTTTAAAAGGAACACATGTCCTTTTAGAAACTGTGTGTTGTTTCCACATGGCTTTTGTTTTTGTTTTGTTGGTGGTGGGTGGGTTTTTTTATTTGCTAATTTACTATGAAACTGTAATTAATTTGCTTATAAAATGACCATGAGATAAAATACCTTGTAGTGACTCCTTACCTTCATCATCGTTATGTATTATTACAGCTTTCTAGTCACAGGTAATAAACATTCCTTCTGCCATATTAAAATATAATTTATCCTGAACTCAGTCTTCCATGCTGATGGGAGGCCATGATGTTAGAGTTACTTTTAACTCCCAAATATTTGGAACATGCTTTTCTTTTCCTAGTTTTTTTTTATCTATTAGTATTCATTACATACAGCATTAAGCTGTTATAACTACTAGTTACTCTTTTTCAGATCCTTCACTGGTTTGTGCAGATGTGCCTGGCTGTGAAGCACATTCACGATAAACGTGTACTGCACAGGGATATAAAATCCAAGGTGAACAGAGCAAGTTTTGTTGCCATTAAAGAACTCTTCTGCATGTAGAAGTTAAACACCCTCTTTCATAATTTCGTGTGACTGCTAAGTTCTGTGTTTTTTATTTAAGCCTAAGAATGTCATGTAAATGAAAGTATTGAGTGCATGGGATGGTGTAATATTGCGGGTGTAACCATCATCTAAGTATAGATATATCCTTCATATCCAAATTGCTGATAGCATCAATTGCTTGTGACAGACTGCATATAATTTAAAATAATAATGGAAGTACAAAAAAAGTGTATAGATTATGCAATTTTTAAGTGTCTTGCCTCACATTTTTTTCTTTGTTACTCTCTCCTATCAGAAAGAGAGGAATTCAGAAGAAAGTGTGACCTTATTGATTTAAATACAGCATAGAGATTAAGGCAATTCTAAGTTCTAATTCTTCCTCTGCTAATGATGCTGGGGCTTTCGGCCCATATAACCTTTCCATTTCCCTGGACATAGTTCTGTGTCATGGAATCAAAGAACATGACACACTTCTTCAGGTTTTTTTTTAATTTTTTTTGTAGAAGTATTAAGAGAAGCAAGTAAAAGGAAATAGAAAGATAAAATACTAGAAGTGATTGTCATCATGTTTTCTGTATATACAAACTTCAGAAATGATTCCTAGAAGAATATTTCAGTATGTTAACCTATGCTCTTGAAATGCAGAACATCTTCCTCACTCAAAACGGGAAAGTGAAATTGGGAGATTTTGGATCTGCACGCCTTCTTGCACAGTATGTGGACATCTCCACTGGTCTCAGTGTTGTCAAGTTTTACTTTACCACTTACACAGTTCTTAAATCATGGCTTTCCACCTGGCGTTTCTTCTTTGTCGTTTCAATAGCCCGATGTCATACGCTTGCACCTATGTGGGAACTCCTTATTACGTACCTCCAGAAATATGGGAAAGCATGCCATACAACAACAAAAGGTATTTGTGTTTTCAGTGGTCACCAACAGTGCCTGACTGATGTAGGGATTTTTTATCTCTGTCTCAGTCTGGCTTTGTGGCTTATCTATATTTGGTTTAGACATGATACTAAGCTGAAGTATTTTTAGAAAGAGGTAATTACATTTTTTTTAAGATGAAAGTGCAGAAATTCCTCTTTACTTAGGTAACTGAGAGCACAATATCTTTAGTCTTAGAAGTCTGAAAACTGTTGTGCAGACATCTGTTTGTTTGGGAGTGTAAATATATACATAGAAATATACACACAAAAATGTACCTGTCTGTGCACATACATAGGTGTGTGTTTACATCTTTTGCTGGTCTTTTTTTTTTTTTTGACTCATCATATATTTAAGCTCATCACACTGGTCATAATGCATGAATAATGGCACAAAATGGATTACTTAGATTTATGGAGCCTAGTTATTCTGGGCCTAATGTGAGAACTTCTGAGAGCATCTTGATAGTATAATTTTTACAGCTTCTTCTGAGACTCCAAATTACTAAGCCATATTACATTCCCTGCCCTAGACCTGTTCTGTGACCCTAGTTGTGCAATTGGTTTTTCAGAGGAGGGAAGAAACCTTCTAGAACTTTGGGTTTTTTTCTGCTCCTCTTGCAAGAAAGGTATCAGTCGCTTCTTGTGCAGGTGGCAGGATCTCACTTTTGATGGAAAATGATGGACTTTTTCTCAGTAGGAGAGTTCTTATTGGCAGGACCAGAATTCCAGCACTCAGAATTAGGATTGTGTGGCTGCCAGCTGATGTTAGGGGCCGTGGAATACAAAGGCTTTCAAGTGTGGAAGGATAACTGTTGTTGCAGCAAATTGTTTAAGAGACATCCTAGGAATAAAAAGCCAACTACCGCTGTGTGACAGTCATCTTTTTTTACTTCAGAATAGGATAAAATAAGCAAAACCATTTCCACTGGAGAGGTTAAATGCATAATTGTATTGTCTTTTATAGTTACTTATATTTATTTTTAGTTTATTCAATTCAGTTACAGATTGAATCTCACTTTTTCGAAGCAGGATATTAAATTGTAATTTTTGGCTCAAAATTTCTCATCCTTCTTTATGTCTACAGTGATATATGGTCTCTGGGGTGTATTCTATATGAGCTGTGCACTCTAAAACATCCGGTAAGTACAGCTTTATTGCTATCAGAAAAGTTTTGGAATTCCTTAAAACTTAATTAGTAATTAGCTGTACTGTGGATTTGACTGACATGTTTGCTGCCGCTTCCAAAAGAGGGAAGTATTGCTCCATCCTTCCCACACCTCCTCCACTGTGTGCCTTCTGTTTTTCAGCAGTTCTTGGGACCTACTGAACCCTTCTGTAGAAGACTCAATTTTCAAAATTGTTAGAAAACAGGTTTTTTAGCTTGGTTAACTTTCCTCACTATCAGTGATCTGGGGCTTATTAAGGAGTCCAGCAGTTGCCAGGCAGGTTCCAGATATCTGCAGGGAAGGTGCAATGAGCATTGCATTTTACAGGATCAGGATGATCACAGGAGATAGAGGCAAAGACACTCAAAATCTTTGCTAATGAGAATATATCGTGTGCAAGTGCAGTGAAAGGTAGAAAGCAATAAGCAGTTTTGTACCTCACATCAGTGATATATCTTTGCTTATTCTTCAAATCAGAGAAGTCACTGTTAAAGCACTGTCCTCCTGTTGGAACTCTGATGTATGGTTCTGTCTTTCTGTCATTCCTGGGACACTGTATTTTACAGTGTTGATGCTATGTTTCTTATGTGTTAACTTCCTCTGGCTTCTATTTACAGACACATGGGTAACAGAAGAACCCTCATCAGGATATGTTTGTTTTGCAAAAAAATGAGATCCTAATTGAGGGTGATTTTGTCAGTTTCTTTTTGTTGAGGTAATACTATACCTTGAAATCACAGAACGACAGACTATTATGTTTGGAAGGGACCCATAAGGTTTATCCAGCTCCTGGCCCTGCACAGGACAGCCCCCAGAATGACAGGATATGTCTGAGAGCATTGTTCAAATCCTGTATGTCAGCAAAAGATTCTCCACAGCTGCAATTGCCAGCTGTGCAAGAGTATATTGACTGAGCCATAAAGGAGTCTGTTCATAGGTGTGTGTTCGCCTAAGTAAGTCTGTGGCAAGGCCTTGGCTGTGTCATGGCTGTTCAGGCAGAACTCAGAGCTGGGGTTCAAAGGAGTGGAGTATTCTTCCCTTTTTAGCAGCATTGAAATGTTATGTGTCTGGTTTTGTGTGGTGGTCACACATGTTCCTGCATCATCTGTCAGAAGTGATACAAAAGGATGCTACACGCTGTGGGTGCTTGGTACTCTGCAGCCAAGCCAGCAGAATGTACCCAAAGAAAACTTCCTGCGTGGAGGTAGAAGTTCTCAAACATTTAGATTTCCAAGAGGATATTTGTGCCTTTATAGGCTACTTTTGATTTTTTTTTTTTAAATCAAAGTCTGTGTATTTTCTAGCTTGCTATTTTGCTCTTGCAGTTTAAATCTGATCTGAAATATATGAATTGATGAATTTGACTCCTATAAAATAAAATTTGATTAATCCTAAATGTATAGGAGTAACTCTCCCATCTGCTTTCCAGTGGTAAAGATTATTGTCTGCAGTGTCCATTATGATTTGGTTTTAGTCACTGTGATGTTTTTATGCTCAATAAATTTCTGTCATTATTGACATAATTAAATGCCCATGCAACAGCCCTACAAAATGTAGAGGCAAGTTACCAGGATTGTTTTTCCATACCTCTGAAACTGTCAAATGGGAAGCCAAATCAGGTGGTAGTAAGGAAGCCTGCAAAAATACATATTATGCATTTTTATATAAAAAATATTAAAGCTGCTCTTAAATAATCTCAGACTTTTTTGCCTTATGCTTAAACTCTCTGCTCTTGTGTTTATTTAATTTTAATGCAGTTTCAAGCCAAAAGCTGGAAACATCTCATCCTTAAGATATGCAAAGGGTCCTACAGTCCACTACCATCTCACTACTCCTATGAACTTCATTACTTAATAAAACAGATGTTTAAGAGAAATCCACAGGATCGTCCATCAGCCAGTACTATTCTTTCAAGAGGTTGCTTAACCAAACTTATAAAAAATTGTTTGCCTTCTGAGGTATGTCCTTTGTCTCTATATTTAAGCAATGGTATCTACATTTTAGATACTAAATGATTTTCTTTTGTAGGTTGTTAGTGTGTAACTATAAAATGTGTTGTATAGGTCTTACTCCAAAAGCCGTTAAGTACAGTTGCAGACTTCTCAGAGAACTGAGTTTTTACAAGGGTTTGTTTTGAAAATTAAAGTTGAATATTGACCTGATGCAGCTGAAAGTAGGTATTTTTAGCTGTAGCAGCACTTTTGTATAGTGACTATTTTTAACAAATAATGTAACATAGAACTTGAGGAAGTTTAAAATGGTACAATACCTCCATCTCTTCATACACATTCCAGATGATAAAAGAGTGTGAGCAGGTATTAAAGGAAATCAAGAAGCATGAAGGCAGTGCAGCAAGACAAAAGGGTAAGTGAACAACATTTTTGCTGACGTAGGGAATGACAAAATGACTAGGAAATGCAATAAAATAAATAAAACATTAGTATTATATGTTCAAATCTACTTTTAATTATTTCAAAACCTAGTGTTATTGAAGCTATATAAAAAATGCTTGAAGAGTGTAAATTATATTCCAACGTAAGTAGACTGCAAAGCTGCAATATATACATTGTTAGGCATAAGACTTGTGCTTGAAATAATTGAATTTTAAAACAAGCAAAACTTTTAATTGTTGCATGTATTTTAAATATGACAGTTCTTTCTTTCCCAAAATATGGTGAAGCAAGTTACGTTTGCTATTTAATTTTTAGAGAGAATGCTGGATTTTTTTCTTCTGCATAAATTAAGCTACACCAAAATTTGTACACATTTAGAACTGAATAGTAGAGGGACTCCCTGTTGAGAATGAGTTTTGTTGATGGAAGTGTGAAGAGACTATCACATAATTTTCATTGCTTGGTTCATTAGCATTGCTGTCATACCTCTGGAATGCCACTTTACTACAAATGTTTGCTAAAGGTGTTAACTCTTCAATCTGTTACTTAATGTATCAGGTAGTGTCATGGCTGGTGGAAGCTCAAATAATAGGAAAGAAAATAGAGTAAGTATTCAAATATAGATATAATATTTGTATTTTAATAATTCAGAATGTTCTGTATGATAGAAAAGTTCTTACGGAAAATTATTAGTATGCTAAACCATAGATCAACCTACTAGATCAGCTGTCATCTGTGTTCAAATTGCAGTTTTCCTATGCATTTTTCACCACTCTAACTTCTTTATTTTTCCCATATTTAGTTTAGTTCCAATGTGGATTTCCTTATAACACTGTATAAACAAATCACCCCCCCCCAAAAATTCCACTCTTGTTTTTCTAAGGTTTTGGATTCTGCAAAAATTTGTGCATTGTCATTGCTTCAGGGGAACATTGAGAACAGGCTGCTGTGGAAACAGTCTTGGTCTGAACATAATTCTCACCAGGTTTTTAGGGCCCATGTGAGATTTCAGGTGAGGAGAATGAAGTCACAGGTAGCCAAGGTGTCACCTGTGGGCCCGGTACAGCACAGCCTGACTCAGCCGTACTCGGTATATTTTTAAAAATCTGTTGCCATGGAGCTTTATTTTTTTTTCCTTTTCATAGGCCTGTCAATCTGAGAAGTTTAATACTTGGGTGCATCTTGTTTTCCCTGGGAATATAAATAATTTATCCTTATGTTGCTTCTGTTCTTAAATGTAAAAAAAAATAAAATAAACCCACAAATTGCATCAAGTAACTATATGTGTGCTTAGCTTCAAAAACTGAGATTGTCTGTCAAAAAAGGGCATGCAGTGTGAAATGCAGTGCAGTAATAGATACTATGCAACTGCAACTGGCTTCGTGGCATCAGTGGTTTAGTTTTCAGGTCTTCAGATCTTTAGGCCAGCAATTTTATAGCAAAACTGTTATGTTAATATTACTGCTTGGTTTTTCTTGATGACAAAGATAATGATTAATGGAGTCTTTATTTTTTTAAAGCAAAGGAAAGATGAAAGTAGCAATCGTAGCCCATTAGAAAGGAAAAATATTATTGAGCATTTGAGTGAAGGCACAAAGGAACAAAGGAAGTCTGAGCAAGAGGGTAAGTTTTACAATTTTAAGGCTGACACACTTGCTTCTGTGTAGTGATATCTACATGTCAGTGATCCAGCCATTTAAACAGGTAGCATAAACAAGCCTGAAGCTGTAGAAAATCTTTCCACCACAAGTTATTTCTGCAGTTACACTGATTCATACTGCTTCTCTGAGATGTTAAAAGAAATATTCTAAAAATTATCTTGGCCAAAGTATTAAAACATTTGTTTGAAAACATTTGGAATAGAGTAAATGTATGGGGAGCTCTTACCAAGTCAGATTTGTACCCATAGAATCAAACATCACTGCTAGTTAAGTGCTGTACTCTTAGTACTGCTTGGCTTAGACAGGGTAATCTGGACAGAGAATCAAGTTAGATGCTTGTTATTGTCCTTTTTTTGTTACAGTTACAATAGAAATATATGGTTGCCTTGCAGGAAATACTGATTTGTCACATGCCCATAGGAGGCAATGGGAAAAGAGGATATCCAATTCTGTACTGGATGTCTTGGAAAATGCATCCTTGCTTTCTTCCAGTTTTACACCTGAAGAGACTGAAAGTAAGATTTAATTAAATGTGCTTTTAGTTCAAGTAATATCAGTGATTCTTTATAGATTTTTAAAGGCCAAAATTTCACAGGACATGTTTAAAGTGATGTAAAATTAATTTTAAAATATTTTATTAACAAACAAAAACAAACAAAAAGTCCACTGTGCTGAAGAGAATTTCTTTGTGGTTTTGTGTGACAGGAGGGTTGCAAAGAGGGATGAAAACCACAGATAATGCTAGCAACCCTAAAACTATAATCATGACTAGGAAATTACCCTACATTCCTCTTAATATAATGATTGTGGAGGTAACAATGAGGAATTCATTTGATGCAGAATGCAATTGCCCATCTTTCAACTACAGGATACTATTTGTGAGCATAAAACATCGTACCTCTACTTCTGTTGTCATTAACATACAGATAAGGACAATGACAATAACTATCGATGATGTACCTCAGATGTGAGGAAGAGATTTTTCCTTCGCATCAACAGCTTTTAATTAAAACACTTAACATGAGATTGCTTCTGAAAAATGTTTCAATTTTAAAATGCCCCTCACTTATGCAATTGTTATAATTATTTATTGTGATTATAGATAGGTATTGTAAGGACCTGTGAATAAATGCTATGGAAATAAATAGTCAAAATATGAGTAGTCAGAAAATTCCCCAGCTGTGGTAGGAATTTTGCATGATAATTATATGCATAGCAAGGGCAAAGGACAGAAGAATGCATACATTTAGGTGTTCTGCTATTAAAAGGCACAAAAATGGCCTCAGGCTCCATTTGGTGAGATTCATAGAGCAACTTGCAGAGACTCTGACTGCTCACACCCCTCAACCTGTTTCTGCTGGCTCCCTGTCGGCAAAAAGTTCCACTGTGACCTCCCTGTAATTTGCTGTCCTTTTAATGCTGACAGTGTCAACCTTAGTTTTTTGAGAGCTCAGGGAAATATCTAGACTCTTTTCTTCCTGTAATTCTCTCTTAAATGTGACCTTGAATGAAATCCACACTGCTAATGCCATTTTATCTAAGTAGTATTTATGAATATTTTCTACCCAGGTGGTGGTGTTATAAACTACAGTGAAAATAAGCCCCGTAAACAGTGGAACAAGGAAACTCCTCAGACCCTGATGAACATTCTCAGTAATGCAGATGTCAGCCTAGCATTTAAAACATACACAATTTATAAGCCAGGTAAATCCCCAGTTTGTGGGGAAACATTTATACAAACAAGTTTATTAATAAAGACTTTTCCCTTTTTATATTTTTCATACATAGCCCCCATATATTGAGATTGTGCACTTGAATTCATATCACAACAGGTTGGGTGTTGTTTTTTTTTTTAAGTTTATGAAACGAGATGTGGGGTTACAAAAAGCCAGGGTTAGAATTCATGAGTGATTGTACATCTCCACTACAGCTCCTTATGATGGACTTTCCCTTCAGCTCAACAGCTGAATGAAATTGTGACCGAAATGCAGGTGCTGTAGAGCCAAGTGTCCTCCATCCTGCCGAGTGTTAGGGGCGTGCAATAAACACACTGCAGCCCCATCAGGTAAATCCACTTCCACTAAGTCAGCAGTGCCCTGTTTTGGGGGCAGGATGGTAAAATGGTACAACCGAAGACGGATGCCGTCTATAGATGTGCACAGGCACAAATACTTGTTCTGCATTTAAAATAGGTAACAACTTGACCTGGAATCTGCTACAAACTGGGGACAAATTAGAAAGACTACATTGTATTGATATTTTTGATAATTTTGTTTTTAAAATTAAAATATTTTTGTGGCGCTTTAATTTTTATATTTTCAAAGCTTCTGAAAATATATTAAGAGGACCACTTTCTGATGAAACTGAAGCATCTGATGAAGTAGATGGTGAACATGAAGATGTTGTCATAGATGCTGAGAGACTTGAGCCTAGATCTGATGAAGATGACACGTATGTCCAAATGATGTCCTTGTATTTTTGTTTCCTTTCGTTCCTCAAAGTGATTTTCCCAAAACAATGTTTGCCTGAAAAATGAAAGTTTTGTTCTCCACATTGAAATCCATCTCTCTCCTACAGAATGAAATTTAGTAGCATTTGCTATCTTACAGGTTTTATTTGCTATATTTACAGTTATGATGGTCTGAAGATTAAACAGGGTGCTTGTTATTAGCAGATACGCTAATAATTTGCTGATGACTCTGAAAAAAATGAAAGCCTGAGCTGAAGTTAGATCCATAGTAAAGTGCAAAACCTTCTTCTATGAAAATCTTTGTACTCTGACCTTGAAATCAGATAACCAGTGGCAAAACCACTTGCCTAGTGGTATGTTTGCTGCATTTGTATATTATTCTTCCTGAATTTTCATACATCCTGCAATGAAATCTCTTTGGAACCTACTTATAGAGACATATTTGTAGAAACTTTCTATGTTCTAATTATGTTAGTAACCCACTTCTTGTTTTTGAAAGAGCAGAGTGAACAGTCAACACATTCTAAACAAAAATACTGTGTTTTACAGATATGTGTATGTTTTGGGGTGGTTCTTGGATTCTCAGAGTCTCAATTTATGTCATTGTTTATTTTTGTGGCACTTAGAAATGAACTACTTAGGCATGTATTGCTGTAGTTCAGCTGCAGGCTGTCAATATCAACACATTTTCAGTCTCTTAGTATATGAATTTGGTTTTGCTTCTGATAAAACTTACTTTAGTAAATTCCAAAGAGAACATCCTTTGGTTCCTTAATCACAATGGCGCAGGAAATATGTCTCTTGCACTGATATTTTTATTGGGTAGTTTTTTCATGGGGGAAAAAAAAGCACAAATATTTATAAAGTTGTATTTTGCTTTGCAAAATAACATTTTGAAATCTATTTTTAGGGACTTTGAGGAAGATGACCCAGACTGGGTGTCAGAACTGAAAATGGCATTGAAACATAGTGACTGAAAACTTGAATCTATCTATAAGTGAAGTGTGCTGGTTTTTATAATCATAATAGTTGTTAATAATTGATTGTTAATTAAATAATTTCAGTCAAATTCTGAGTAGGCGTGTTTTCTGTGTCGCAAAACTGAGGATGCAAAATGCACAACAAACTTTTTCAAATAGAACACTTGCAAATAACTAAAGAAGTCCAGATGTTAAATGTATTTGGAGTTGGTAATAGCTTTGCAGAATTGATCAGTCAAATAATAGCATTGTCCAAATTGTTCTCTTGTCATATTTCAAAGAGGTGGCGTAACACTATGAGAAGTTTGTTAAAGTTATTCTTCCAGACTACATACTGAATTAACAGCTTTGTGTTGGGTTGACTCTGGCTGGACACCAGGTGCCCACCAAGGCTGCTCTGTTTCTCTCCTCCTCAGCTGGATAGGGAAGAGAAAATTTAATGAAAGGCTTGTGGGTGGAGATAATGATGGGCAGACATCAGTCACCAATTAATGTCATGGCCAAAACAAACTTGACTTTAGGAAATCAGTTTAATTTATTACCAGTCAAATCAGAACAGAGTAATGAGAAATAAACCCAAATCTTAGAACACCTTCCTCCCACCCCTCCCTTTTTCCCAGACTCAATTTCACTTCACTGGTCAAGGCTGAGCCCAGCAGCTATGGTGGCCATGCCTCTGCAACAACAGATTAAAGGAGGGGAGAGAGGAGAACACTGAGAGGGACATTGATGGGTCTGTATTGAAGCCAGCGGGAATTGTCTTGTCAGACATGGGGGAAGCTTCTTGCAGAAGCCATCCCTGTAGCTCCTCCCTGCTAACAAAATCTTGACACACAAACCCAATACTTGCATAGTAAGATTAAGTGATGTTATCTGAAGGGCCTATTATGGGAAACACTTAGATGTGCTAAATATTTGAGGCTTTAGTTCATGCAGTTAATCCCAGAAAACTCTTGAGACTGAAGTTCTGCCTTAATTCAATGAAAATGGTTTTTTATATGCCATTGAATGTGTGAAAGGAAGCAAATTTGTTCATAAATAAGGACAAATTTTCCAACTTCTACTTCAGAGAGCACTATGGGCAATGTCATGTTTGGGCTCTGTGCTGGTTACTGGATACTAGAGACTTCACAAGACAAGTGTGGCAGAGGAGAGCCCGCTCTTGGCAGAGTTCTCCTGGGGAAGCCGTCCCTTAAAATGTCCATGTAATAAATAATATTGGAGAATAATATGCAAGGAAAGCTTTAGAAAGTCTGTGGATTTGGTATGGAGTCGGTTCCTATCGCACCTCCCCTATTGCTCGTAGGCTGGTACTTGAGTTTCCACCAAGGAAACAAGGATTGAACAACTTGAGTCAGCTGAGATTTGCTTTCGGGCCACTTCTGTTGCTGACCACCCCAATCAAAAGTCTCTTGCCGTGGGCGGAGAGGTTTGTTTGCGTGAGGAAAATAAGGACTCCTGCTTCTCCCGAAGGACGCGGCAAACGTCACACCTCCGGCGGGGGCGCGGAGCCCAGGGTCGGCTCCTCCTCCTCCCTTTTCCTCCCGTCCCGGCTGTGCGGGCTCCGGCGGAGGCTGAGCGCACTCAGGTACCGCGACCCCCGCGGCAACCGCGACGGCTGCTGAGGCCGGGGCTGGCCGGGCTGAGCCGAGCCGAGCAGGTCTGCAGGGGAGGGAGGCACTGGCAAGGGCTGTCCGCCGGCGCGTCCCGTCGCCATGGGGACGGCAGGACTGACGGGCCGGGAAGGACGGCGGAGAGCGGTGCTCCGGCAAGAACGCCGGCGGCATCCCCTCCCCACGCCACCCGCGCTGCCTCTGCCGCTGCCCCTGCCCCGAACACGGCTGTAGACCACAACCCGTGAGTCGGTGTAGGTCCTACTGCTCTCCCCTCCCCAGTGTCCCGGCCATGAAGCTGCGCTCCCCGGGCGGCGGGGGGCACGGGCGTCGCCTGCGGGTGCGAGTCTAAGCTTAGCGGGCAGCTCGGCACGCCGGGGTGAGAGGCTCATCTGTCCCGAGTGGCCGCGTCTCACTTGCGACTGCGAACAGGAGCTGGCTTGTACACAAACATCGAAATTATAAATGCCCGAAGATCACCCTACTTGCACTGCCAGAGTGGTCTTCGGTGACTGTGATGCAGCCCATGCGGGCTCCCGAGGAAGCTTGTTGCAGAGCTTCCTTGGCCTGCCTGGCAGGGAATCTGATCAAATCTCCCTTGCTAAAACTCAGGCCAACTAGTAAGAGCATTTTTGTAGTGCTTGTTCATGTTTATATGTGCACGTATGCTTGTGGAACCATTGCAAGGTACCGAGTGACATTACTGTTCCCGACAGATATTTCCAGATGACTGCTAATGCCCGTCTGCGCTTGGCCATGTGAAATGCAGTGGCTTTTCATTTTGTTGCTAACATTAGATCACATTAGTGTAAACTAAGTCAACATGAAATAGATTAAAGCTCTTTTTTTCTATTAAAAGAACAATTCCACAGTATTGTTAACTTCAAGAAATAATGTCATACTTTCTGAAATTATATCTTAATCTTAGTAGTCTCTACTGCCTTCTCATGTATCAACTTTAGTGTGTACTAGGATTTTCTTTATAAGACACTCATAAACTTGCTGCTTGTTGAAAGTTCAGATCTGCAATAATTTGCATAATTCCAGGGGATGATATTTGTAAGGAGACACAGCAGCAGTAATAAAAATGTAATAAAACATAATAAAATATTATAAAAATGGCAGTCCTAAAAGGTAATATCTCTTTCAGTAGCACCAACTCAGATGTTGCAGCACTGACTACATACAGTACTAATTTGGGCACTTTTTATTTTAGCCACTGTTTTAAGTTGATGACATCATGGATAAATACGAAATCATTAAAAAAATTGGAGAAGGATCTTTTGGCAAAATATTCTTGGCAAAAGGAAAAATGGATAATGAGCCATGTGTTATCAAAGAGATCAATTTAACTAAGGTAAAACAAAAAACATGAATTATATTTACTGGATTATGCTACTTGCATTTAGCTAGGATATGAACTTGGGTTGTGTTTTATCTCCTTTGCTGTTCTATCTCAGTTATATGGAGCTAAACTTTCCAAAGACTGTAATCTTAGCTAATTTAGTATTTTACAAGCATAAACAAAATATATATTTCAATATTCTTTACTTTTTACTGCATTTTTGTTCTTTTCAAAACTTTACCTATTTGTGTAACACTGCCTAATGCAAATTTTATGTTTCTTGATTCAACTACAATGAAAATATTGCCACCGAAATAACAAATCCCAGTTTTGTGATCCATTTCTCTAAGGTTTTTAATTTCCTGTATTTCCACATGCATCTTTTCAGACATAAGTGATTCACAATTGGTGCCTTTCCAGTTCTCATTTGTGTTTATGGCAGTTGGATTCATCTCATCTAATTTTAAATTTCCATTCTGTTGTTTGTCAGCATCTGAGCTGGTTGGCTAGACTCCCTTTCCAGGAGAACAAGAGAAATAGGTACTTTTAGAAAGTGGTTGATTATGTGTGTTTTAGACCTCTGTTTAAGACAGAGCTGAATCGGGCCATAAAACTGCTCTGTCTCTTCTTGGTGACTACAGAGGCAGCTTAGGGCCACTTGGTCAGGTATTGGAGGAATACCACTGCTACATCTAGTTCCAGAAAGACAATTAAAATCCCTGGGTTTTAGCATTCAATTTCAATGAGTACCCACATGCTTTTGACAGGCCTTTTGTTATTCTAGGCCACACTAGTGAATTTTTAGTATATTCAGAATTATAATAGAAGAATGAAAGAGCTGTGTAACTTCCAGATTCAAATCCAGAAAAACTGATACACTAGAAATGACAGGTAAATGCAAAAATAGTTTCTCTCTATTCTTGTGACCAATAAACCCCATGCATTTCCAGTCTTAGATTTTGATGTTCACAAAATAGAAAAATGGCAGCTAATGAAATATTACTGTGGATACCACTTGTTCAAAAATCAGGAGCTGGATACAGAAAAGTACTACTTTGAAGTCCTAAAGTTTTTTATATGGTAGGATGTGTTTTATTCACTTCATTATTTTTGCATCTTTGAGGATTACATTTCAAATATATTTGTTAAGAATGAGGATAAGTTCCTTTTTATAAATACAAGAAAACATTTTGAGGGACAGATACTCAGATAAATTAAATTTTAAGAAGTAGTATTGATGAAAGTGTGATCACAATGAACCAAAGAGAAGCGTTCATTTAACATAACAGGGCAAAGAAAATTTGCCCGAAATACTGCAAGAATTTGTAGTACCAGTAAAAGCACGGACTTTTCCCCTTTTTGCTTTATTCTTTAATGATCCTCCATAGTAGGAATAGAGAATCATCAAGACCCATGTACTTCAAATGCTTAAGGGAATTTTAATGTTAGAGTTCAACTCTACTCATCAGCTACCTTACTGACAGCATTTGTGTAAAAAGTTTTAAGGTATACATTTGCTTGTTTGTAAAATCTCATAATTTGGTTTGACCTCAGTGATGTTCTAATATATTTCCAAGCATATAGTGCAAATTTATATTTTACATTATATATAGGTCGTATTTTATATTTCTGTATCACCTTGGTACACAGTATTTTTGTATTTGTGGGATTAGTTTTATAATGATGTAAAAATTTTTGAAAATACTTAAATATGTCATTCCTAGCATATAGTTTCTTAATTCTCTGTAGATGCCTGTGAAAGAAAAAGAAGCCTCTCAGAAGGAAGTCATTCTTCTGGCCAAGATGAAGCATGCAAATATTGTAGCCTTCTATGCTTCATTGCAAGGTTTACTTTTAACTCTTCTGTTTTACTTGTGATTAAAGGAGTGGAAGGCAGAAAACCTACTTTGTTAATATTGATCAACCTTAGCCCTGTCCCTAAGCCCTTACTTAAAAGTGCTAACAAGTCCCAAGTCCTAAAAATGGACACGAGGCACCAAATTCAGTCATAAGTTGCCCTCTTCATGTGCGTGAGTGGGTACTGTGGCATGAATCCTAGATCCTGTGGTGCCTGTACTGCATAAGTTGAACTTTAGTCTTGATCTCCTATAGCAGTCCAGAGTGTAATGAAACTTTCTAGGTGTTTCAATAGAAGAAGAGAGCTTTTGAGTACAGCAAGGAATAGAATGGTCATTTAATCAGATCCAAATTTATGTTCCTCATATTTTGTTTATCCACATCATATACATATGACATTATATGAATATGATACATACATCCTATATACATACACACATATATACTCATATACATACATATATGTATGTATACATTTATATACTAATATACATACAGATATATATATAGATATATACTGTGTGCATATAAATACACACACAGGCAAAACAGGCAAGCACAAAAAGAGATCATTAAATAGTAACGCAAGCTATTAGTAAACCTGAAAATATCTTTCATCATCTGGAAAGTAAAAACAACATTGGTATTTCAAACTAGACTTTTCAATGATCCAATATCAAGCTCATAATGCTGTACTAACCTTTTTTCTTAAGCTGTATTTTGACGTATCACTCAAGGATATAGAATTCTTCAGGACCGAAAGAGATTGAGGGGAGTCTATTCACCATAAAAGCTAATTCCCTATGTTCATTTTTCCTGCTGACATCTGCCATAAGCAATACCTTGTGCAATGAATGCTATAGTTGCACCTTCTGTTGAAATTGTTTTGTGTGATCAGGACTGTAAATGTTTTAGGAAACATATAAATCATACAGTCTCCTGACTCCAAGAGGGGTAATAACAGGGTGAATTTCTGTATTAAGCAGGCCCTGCTGTTTATTTCTGCTGTTTTGACACTGTCTACTTTCACATTTTTTCCCTAAGCCTAACTGCATACTTAGTTATTATCGAGAAAAGACCCCAACTGTGAAGTATTCTGCTAAATATTCCTGTAAGAACATATCTCTTTCTATCAGTGGAGTCTCTTGATGGTTTTCTCATGTGTATTTAATATTTTGGTGATTCTTCATTTAAATATATTTTCACGTCTTAGTTTTGCATCAGGTTTCACTGGGAAATATCCATTTTTCCTCAGTTTCTCTTTGAAACAGAGGAGTAGGTAGAGTTTAACTACTACCTTTTGAGAGAAAGACCATATAACATAGCTATAATTTATTGCTGTGCTAATAAATAAATAAAGGACTAAAGGAAAAAATCATACTTTTCCTTTCAGAAAAGAACAAGCTATATATTGTGATGGAATACTGTGATGGTGGAGATTTAATGAAGCGGATAAATATGCAGCATGGAGTCCTGTTTGACGAGGATCAGGTGAAAGAAGTTATCATTAGAGGAAAGCACATATTATGTAAAACATGTGGTTTGATTTATCTCATACTAGCTACTGTTTCTTTTCTGGCCTGTTAAAATAATTGAACTTTTAAAGGAAACTTTGGTAATTTTAGTAGGATTGTAGGAGTTTGTTTTTAACACTGCTCTAAGATCTGAAATTAATTCATTAGCAGTATGATGGCATATTTATCTCCCCTTTCTCCCACTGCTCCTTCCATCATGAATGTAGATTTTATTGTATTAGCAATATACCTATTAAACCATGAAGACTTTCTTTTAAATACTGTTTTCGAATTAGGGTGGATATATTGTATACAAATTCTTAATTTGTTGATGCTAGCGGCCATCAAGGCATATCCTGCATTATACTGAAGTCCCCGGTAAATCTCTCATTTATTTTATTTGGGTCGAGATTTCTCTGATGCCGTTTAAATTGTTAAACCAGCAGAGAGAAACAAGCCCAGATTTCTGGCTGCTTTTGAACTATGTTCACATATATTTTGCTTTGTAAATAGGTGAGTATGATAAGTATTGCAATTCACAGAAATAGGATTTCCCACTATTCCTTACTTATTCCTTTATTTTTTTGCTGACTCTTAGCTTTCTGAAGGAAATTTTCTCTTATATATTGGAATAAATTTACTGAACTGTCTGATTATTTAATCATGCATAGTCTTTTGCAGGTACAATGAAATCTTTCTTAGAAACCAGATAGATAGTATCCAACTAGTGGAAATACACTCTGAAGCGTAGAAGTGAACAGAAAAAGAAGTATTGTGACTTTTCTTTTTGCTTTAGTAAGAAAAGAGGAACTCCTTCATGCAGAAGTCAGTTGAAAGTGAATTACAGGTTCAGGAATAAAGAATTTTAAGATCCTGTTGGGAGTCATACTAGAGAGAACATGAAAGAAAATAAAGAGAGGACAAACCCACAGATCACGAAAACATGAAAGAGCCAACACACACAAATCCCTTGACGATGACACAGACTAGTACATATTGAAAGAAAGGAAGAGGAAATACAGACAAAAGAATGGATTATAGAAACTAAAGATACAACTGCCAATCAAGAAAGGAAAGCAAATTACCCAATTTAATGTAACATTGTTAAAATATTTTTGTATTTTCAAATGTATGCCTAAGAAAGTCTAATTTGTGGCACCATCCCTATTCAGGAAATCATCTACTTAATGTGAAGCATTAATAAATAGGAGATTATTACTTGAATCAAGGCCTTTCACATCCATGATTTTTCCTAAATAGAGATGCATAAAAGCACATTGTACTTTTGTTTCTGGATTAAGTACAAAGGCCGTTATTCAAGAAGACACTTATATTTGAAGTTAAATATGTGTTTAAAAGCTGTACGGGGTCAAGGATAAAGGATAAACCTGTGTGATTACTTACTACGCAAGTTTCTTCGTAGCTTCCTTCTTTCACCACATTTTAGACCATCATTTTTTTTTTTTTTTTTTTTGGGCTACATGTAGTAGTACTACAATTATTATAACTGGGTGATATGATTTCCATCACTGAGGATTAAGAAGACACTTTCCAATTCTGTCTTAGTTGTTGTTTGGACTCCCTCATTTCTAAATAAAGGTCTAGTATTCTTACTGTCTTTCGGCATGATTTTTCAGCCATTTTCAAGTACATATCCTGTCACAGTCTGTGAAAACTGGATAGGGATAAGGAAAGTGGAGCAGGTATCTATTTCCATTTAGCTTTGTAATAGAACTAACTGGAAAGGAAAAGTCTATGGCATTAATTTTAAAAATACCTTTTTTTACTATTTTGCACTGCATGTGGTTTACATATTTTAGATTTTGTTGTAGTCTTTATTTTATATATTTCAGTAAAATACCCCACTGGACATTAGAGTCACACAAATTCATAGGTATCTCTTTCCTTTAACTTTCCCTGCAGATTCTCAGTTGGTTTGTGCAGATTTCCTTGGGTCTGAAGCATATTCATGACAAGAAGATTTTACACAGAGATGTTAAAGCACAGGTAGTAAAACTGCTACTGCGGAGGGGGTTATTTTGTCCTGTGAAAACTGTACTTAAGAAGCCGTGTTTCATTTTCATGCACCAGTTTTGTTTTTATTTGCAGAACATTTTTCTTAGCAATAATGGAAAGGTAGCAAAGCTTGGGGACTTTGGCATAGCAAGACAGTTGAACAGGTAAGTGCCATTTTTAATTAATCTGTAACCTACACTAAACAGGACTGTTTGTGAATGTTCAGAATGCAACCTGAATGTGCAAATTGTTTGTGGATTGTCCTGTTCAAGAGCTCTGTGGCACAAGGGGTATGATACTGCTTTTTTTAACCTGTTATCCTAAAACATGTCATCCTGCATGGAACCACAGATGTTTCTGACCTAGTAACTGGACTTCTGTTAGGTATGGGAGAAACCACAGTCTTTTCCTTTTCTCTGTGGAACTGACATAAAGAGATTTTGGAGGCACAGTTCCTGCTTGTGCAGCTGCTGAGAATAACTTCTGTTGCTTCATGAAACCAAAATGAAGAGCATTAAAAACTAAAGAAAGAGTGTAAGAAGAGAGTTTGTACAGATTTTCTTTGCATTTCCTCCAAGACTGAGCCTATACTGATTTTCAAAAAACATGCAGAACCACCTTCTGGGCCTGAGAGCAAGGCATGGCATGGCTTGCATCTATATGGCTAATCTCTGTTCTCCCAACAAGAGCAGCCTTATCTTTACTGACTTTGTGGACAAGGTTGACCTATCCTATGTAGTGGCCAGCTGTGGCCAAAACATACCAGGGATCTTGCTAACAAGAGGAAAATGCTTAAATTTGATCTCTTTTTGTGCTTCTTGATTTATCTTTGGGAGGATATTGTGGCAAAGAAGGTCCACAATTTAACTGGGTATTACATGGAAAGGTAATTTCGTCTGTTGATTATTTTTCAGTTTGTCCTTCTACTGTCCTTCTCAGTTGCTTTGTAGTTTACCTGCTGCACCTCACTTGTTAAAAATTTTTCCTTACCTTAGGTCAGTCTAAGTTCAGCCACATTTCTATCTATACAGCATCAGTAAAGAGAACCAAGATTTTTAACCAACATAGGTATTTTGATTCCTCTCTTCAGAAGTACTTAACTGTGCTACATATATGAGGTACTTGTATGCATTCTTCACACGGACATACAGTCCATGGAATTTCTAAGGCTCCGTCAGCTTGGCTTTGGATTTGGGCCTATATAACCTTGCAATTTCAGTGGTGCATCAGAGCTAGTAATTCTTGCTGAAGAGTTGGGCACCTTGGATTAGCATGTTTGGTTAGTACCTTGATTCAAGCCTACTTATCTCCAGGGGTATGCCATCTTCCTGTTCTAGCTGCAGTCTCTGACAGGTCTCATACCTTTGTGGTGTGTTCCTTTCTGGAGCCCAGACCTACTCTCAGTGTGTAAACTAAGTATGCAGGAAGTGCCTACCTTTACAAGTGTTCTGGGGATAATTGTTTAAGGATTGCATCTACACAGCAGAATAGTACATAGCAGATAGGAAGTAAACCTCAGAATTTGAATGTCCAAGTACAGACATTTAAAAAATTATTTAGTAGCCTTATAGAACAATATAATTAGAGTTTGATAGTCCTTTTCCTCATGTAACTAGCAAATTAAGTTTCTGTGGTGAGTTGACACCGGGTCTGGTGTCATTCCCCTCTTCAACTGGACAGAACAGAAAAAATATAATGAAAGGCTCATGGTTTAAGATAAGGACAGGGAATTCTTGTGCTTTCCATTGAAGTACAAACACTGTTAGAACAGTGGGTCGTTTTTACACAGAACTGGGAAATATTGTAATTTTTCATGGGATGTTCGCTTATTTAGCTGTTTGGAGAGCAGAAATAATGTCCCCCACAGGCTTTTAACCTGGGACAAAGAAGTCTCTTGTTAAATTGCTTGTAAACTTTTTCATTGTGTAAGTGTTCCATTTTGTTCATTATGTTTCATTAGTACTATGGAATTTGCCCATACTTGTGTAGGGACCCCCTATTACCTGTCACCTGAGATCTGTGAAAATCGACCATATAACAACAAAACGTAAGTCTCTGTCTTTCCTTTATATGCTTGTGCATGAGGGCATGGAGCCATGAAAGAACTCATTTTAGTAATACCATGGTTTAAATCAGTAATTGTGCAGGGCACCAAGAAGTTCACGTGTCACCTGTTATGAAGTTTTGTATTATTTGTGTACAATAATTAGGTGCATCATTGTAGATAACAACTGTTATACTATACAACAGTGTCAGTAGTATTTTGACTCACAGTGTCCAGAATGTAGCCATCATGACTTTGCCATGATTGATCTACAGGCTTAACATGATTATATTTTTTGTTTTTAAATAATTACTTGTACTTTTAACTCTCTTTTAATACTTCTTGTTAGTAGTGATGGTAAATGTAAAACAGATTTCTTTTCCCCTTTGCTTTACCTGCTTCTCCATCAAATACTAAATTTCTCTCTTGTTTCCAACATACAATTACCAATGAATCTTTCCAGTTCCAAGTTTATGAATTTTTGATACACTCATTTACCATTTATAAAAATACACTAAAATGAAAACTGTTAGGTTGCCTATTTTGGAAATTAGCAGCAGCCACCTCCAAAAAATACATATAGGTCTGAGAATAGCAAAGGCTCACTCAGGCTTAACACAAAATACCAGATGAGAAGGACTATGAAGTCAGGAGCTGAGTGGGCTAGACCCCCTTCTGTGTGGGGGGTGTGGTGATCACCAAATGCTCTGGAGCCCAGACTAACATCTCAGCTCTGAGGTGGTATTCACATAAGTGTACTCCCCTGTTGTTTCCTTAAACTTATCAAGTCAGCTTTGTCCTTCATGTTGCTAGAAATATTAAGCAGACATTCTTTTTCATGTGCCTTTTCCAATTACAATTATAATACCTAGTTAGGTATCATAGAAACATTGGTGCCACAACTAAAAAAGAGATTTCTAGCTGTTCTTTTCCATGCGTCTTAAGGCAAAAATGCAATAATAATAAATTTGACAGTTGAGAAGAGGTACTGATTTCATGTATGAAAATATTACAGACTTTCCACTGAAACTTGAATTACTGTTTATTCACAGAGATATTTGGTCTCTTGGCTGTGTGCTTTATGAGTTATGCACATTAAAGCATCCTGTAAGTACTGTATGATCAGATCATTATCACATTATTTAAAAATATAGTGGACAGCTTGGAAAAACTGTAGTAATAGTAGTATTCATAGTCAGCTACTAGAATTATTTTCAGCTTATTTATTATCTTTAAAAAATGACTGCTGGTGTTTATTTTTTCATATTGTGTCTGTTTTGTGCATAATAAAATGTATTATGCTGTATTCCTGTAACTTACATATATGCATGTGTACACACTTTGAACATATATTTACTCTTTAAAAAGTACTAAACTTTTTCAAAAGGCAGATGAGCAATGGAAAGAGTTAAAGACAGACTTCAAGGTTAGGCTTAGCTATATAATTTTATTCATTTGTATTTGAAAATATCAATCTGTACTTACTAAAGAATTTGAAACCCACATTTCTCCAGAAAGCAGTTCCAAGAGTCCACAGAATTATTTTCCTAAAGCTTTTGTGTTGTCCTCACCCTGATCTAAGCCTCAGACAGTCCTCAGACTGTGAGTATTCTGTGAAGAAGGGAACACAGCAGAAACTAATCTTGACAACAGAAAAAAACCGTCAGTTTCCTGGGCCCATCAGAAGTTGATCTTTTGCTGAGCTTGGGTGTGGGAGACAGTAGAGCAGCACTGACAGGGAGAGCAGCTGTGCTGAGCTAAGAGCATTGGGGGATACTACTAAAGAAAATTTCAATTTCCCAAAGTGAGAAAACATTAATGTTACTTCATATAAATTTAGGTGGTTTATTCTTTATTGGTGCCGGCTTTTTCAGTGGGAAGGCACGGACTCAATGCAGATGTAGACGGGAAATACAAGGGAAGATAAGGCAATTTTTGGTTACACCACCTTCAAAATAGCCATGTAAATAAAATGGTAATTTTAGGAAGAATTTGCTTTCAAAGTTATTTTTGCCTGTCTAAGCCCCTAGAAATTATATTGATGCTGGCCTTTTAAGAGATAGTGAACTGAGGGGACTTATTTATCTGATTGGCATCAGTTGTTAAAAAATCAGGACTGTGTCTTTGTCCCGGAGAATCTCTTGTGTGAAGTGAAGTTTTGAAGGTGAACAATGTGAAGACAACATGTAGGCACTCTCTGTGAACAACTTTTGGGAAAATAAATCATGTTTCATTCTGCAAAAATTGCTTCTGTGTTACTGTATGATGGCAGAGTACAAATAAAACTCTTCCAGGTACAAAAGCGATTGGATCTTTTAAGTTGTGCAGCTGAAACAGGGAGAACATTACCAGAAAATACAATCAAAGTGTTATATTCATTTTCTGCAGCAAACTATGGTTAGTAAGAAAGGATTTGTGAAGGGATTGCATAGCACAGGACTTCTCCCCCTCTACTCTGCTCTTGTTAGACCCTGCCTATAGTACTGCATCCAGCTCTGGAGCCCCCAACATAAGGAGAATGTGGCCCTTTTGAAATGAGCCCAGAGGAGACCCACGAGTATGATCAGAAGGCTGGGACATCTTTCCTATGAAGACAGGCTGAGAGAGTTGAGGCTGTTCAGCCTGCAGAAGATAAGACTCTGGGGAGACTTAGAGCAGCCTTCCAGTACCTAAAAGAGGATACAAGAGAGGTGGGGAGGGATTTTTTACAAGGTCATTTACTGACAGGACAAGGGTAAACCCCTTTAAAGTAAAAGAGGGTAAACTTAGATATTAGAAGAAATCCTTTATTGTGAGGGTAGTGAGACACTGGAACAAGTCACTTAGAGAAGTTGTGGGTGCCCCATCCCCGGAAGTGTTCAAGGCCAGGTCGGTTGGGACTTTGAGCAAGCTGGTCTTGTGGAAGGTGTCCCTGCCTAAGGCAAGGATTGGAACTAGACAATCTGTGAGGTCCCTTCCAACCCAAAGCATTCTGTGGTTCTCTGATTGTGTCAGCCAGTACCTATTTTCAAGTTAGGGTGTCTAGTTCATCACTGCCATCCAGTAGTACTTACTGTCCTCTTTTTATTGTTTTCATTGATTAAGTTTGAAGGCAACAGTTTGCACGAGCTGCTGCTGAAGATTTGCAGAGGACGTTTTCACCCAGTGTCTCCCAACTATTCCTATGATCTGAGGATATTAATTTCCCAGTTGTTTAAAATATCGCCAAGAGATCGACCATCCATCAATTCTATTTTAAGGAAGCCGTTCTTGCAGAAACTTGTTCTCAGGTATTTGCCCCCTGAGGTAAGTGCCTGTACTGCCGCTTGCTGCGAGAAAAAAATGTATCAAAGTACTATAAACAGTTCTATCAAATACCTTTTTTTTCTGATAGATGACACAAGAAGAACTCAGTCACACTGTGATACGTAAGAAAAGACCTTCAGTGCCACAATTTGGAGCCAGGCGGATACAAGGTAATGACAATAATACTGTTCTACAGTAACATTTGTTAGTTACAAGTGATGGCTATAACTTTCTCCAGCAATCTTTTTTGCACAGTTGGATACAAGGTTTTCACACAAAGTTAAAAACAAATAGACGAGAGAAATGCAACCACAGAACCATTCACCCAGACAGTGCATTGCTCTCCTGTTCAGGAAAAGACGGCTCTTTTCAGGAAAAGACCAGCTCATTAGCAACATTCAGCCAGAAAAGCTGGCATAGAAAACGTTAGTCTTAGTTCTTTTAAGAACAGAATTTCCAAAACTGAGAGCCTTTGGTCTAGATGCATTTTAGGTCCATCACATGAAAGAAAACCTTACTTAATTTTGCCAAACTAAGTGAAAAAAAGCAACAATCTTGCAAAACATACTCCATAGTATTTTACAAAATAATGAAAATGTGTTTTATAAAGTATTGTTAATTATATTAAATTGTGAGAGACAATGAACTATATTTGGATTTAGTATTCATTGATAGAACAGAATATATATTCACTTTCTTAGAAAATGTGAGTGAGACTAAATGGTAAGTCTGTATGAACTGTTGAAGATGTGCCATGCTTCTGTCAGTGTAACATTTTCCTAATTCTATATTCTTTGGTATAATCACAATTATTCCTTCAATTTATCTTTAAAAGTATTAAAGGGTTTTAAACAAATTTGTGAAAATAAACCTATGTAGTTATTTAAATATGCTGTGGACTTCTTTTTCCTCCCCACAAAATGTTCTTCAGTAGTGTAGGACTGGAAATGACTTTCAATGAAATTTATCTGCCTGCAGGACCAATGTAATTTGGACAAAAATACCTGAACACCTAAATAACTTAAGCATTTTTTAAAAAAAAAAATCTATGGTCATATGCTCATACTTTTCATATATTTTATCTCTGAGACATGATGCTCTCACAGTCAATACTCAGGAAGTNACCTAAATAACTTAAGCATTTTTTTAAAAAAAATCTATGGTCATATACTCAGGAAGGATTTTAAACTCACTTAGAAACTACTTAATCCTAGAAAGCACACCACTTTTTATTATTGCAGCTAAGATACTTGCAAAATACTGACTGACCAAAGTGGAACAGTATGTACTTGTATTCTCCTACACAGGAAACTCATGGTATAGATTTTTCACTTATCAGCCCTTTTCAAATTTCACAAGTACTACAAAATTACCTAGTGACTTTTGGCGTACTGAGGGCTAGGTTTAGGAAGGGAATGCCCAAGGAGGTAGACCTAACCTCCAATGAAAACTGAGCCTATGGATCAGATCTCCTGTTTTCGTTCTTGGTACTCGCATGAAATCAGCATGCTAGTTCATAGTGGTCTCCCTTTTATTCAGTGTGCTTTGCAAAACGTATCGGTAAGATCCACTTTATGTGAATGTCAATCACGTTTTCAAAAGTGTGTCATTCTAAGAATGAAAAGCATAATGCCTAGGAGGTGTGAAGTACGGTGATGATGGTGATGATGGTGAAAGGATATAAGGAGTGCTTGTTGGCCCAACCTGTCACTGTTAGGTGTACACATTCTGCTATGGTTTGAAACCACATGATCACTAATCATGTAGAGAGCACAGAATGTAACTTCTATCTCTTACCATTAAAAAGCATATAAACTTCAAAAAACAAGAGTTCAGGACCAAGTCTCTCTGGAATCTGGAATGGTGATGCATGTCAAGAAACAAGAATTATTTCAAAGAAATGAATGGAAACCCCCTTCAAGAGGGCAACAGCTCATTTTGCAGGTACTGTGCCTCCACATTCTCTTAATATGTAATCATCTTCAGAAGGCAAATGCCTGCTCTTAGCCTTTAAATGGCTTCATTAAGATATGTTAAATTTAGCTCCGTTCCTACTCTAAGTCAGTAGGGACAGTTCATCGCTTCTAAAGCCTCAGAAGAGGTGTTTTTGAAAGCCTAAGTAGGAAACACTGAATATAGGCTGCTTTGGTATGGTCTTTTGTAACAAAAAGAGTTAGGCATGCTTTGCTGTTATGTTTGCACAAAGGCAAGTAATATCTGTAATTGCAGTTTTTTTGTAGAAGCAACTGTTCCTTCAGCCCTTCTGAGGGCAAAACCACTAGCACTCCCTGCCCTTGTCTCAGATGCTTAATACTGACAGCCTTCTCCCAAATCCAAGCCCCACTTTTTCACAACCATTTGTGTCTCTCACTTGTTTTCCACCCCCTTCTTTCCTCAGGCAAGATATCAGCTGTATGCTTTGTCCAGCCTCTTACTTGGAATCACTTCACACTTTTATGTTTATCTTCAAGAGCATTCAGTACTGCTTTGGATGATGGTGAACATAAGCAAAGCACATTTAGGATCTGGGATCTCCCAGGTCTGCACATTGTAGATACAGTAGCTTAACTGATGACAGGGAACATGGAGTTCCCAGGATTGCATCCATCACGCAATCACACTACCTATGGATAATACTGGCCCTGTGCAGAATATAGGATTTAGTTTTCCTCACAGTTACATTTGTGCATATCTGATGCAAATCCAGAGATGGATTAAGTTTGAAACGTTAAGTTTCATTTTCACTGTGCACTGCTATAGTCAAAGGCAGGATTTTGTTCACAATGTTTTGACCTGCACTGGGAATGTCCCCACATTCTTTCGACATCCACATGAAGCAAAAAGTTTGAGCGTTGCAGGAATACTTGCATAGAGTCCTTTGAATGCATTGCTTCAGAATTCACAGAATGACAGAATAGTTGAGATTGGGAAGGACTTCTGGACATCACCTTGTCTGTACCCTTTCTCAAGCGGGGTCATCCAGATCCAGTTGCACAGGACCATGTCCATACAGCTTTTGAATTTCTCCAAAGATGGAGATTCTACAACTCCTCTGGGCAACCTGTGCCAGTGCTCAGTCATCCCTCACAATGAAAAATTATTTTCTGAATGTTCAGAGGGAACCTCCTGTGTTGCAGTTTGTGCTCATTGCCTCTATTTCTGTCACTGGGTATCAGTGGAAAGAGCCTGGCTCCACCCTCTTTCCATCTTCTCTTCAGGTATCTATAAACTTTGGTAAGATCTCACCTGAGTCTTCTCCAGGCTTAAGAATCCAAGCCTTTCCTGATAGGAGAAATGCTCCAGTCCCTTAATTGTCTCTGTGACCCTTCATTAGACTTTTTCTAATATGTCCCTGTCTCTCTTTTACTAAAGAGCTCAGAATCAGACACAGCACTCCAGGTGTGAACTCTCCAGTGCTGAGTAGAAGGGAGAGATCACCTCCCTTGACCTGCTGGGAATACTTTGTCTAATACAAGCCAGGATATCATTCACCTTCTTTGTAACAAGGGCACATTGTTAACTTGTGGTCAACTTGGTGTCCACCAAGCCCCCCAGGTTCTTTTCTGCCAAGCTGCTTCCCAGCTGGGTGGACCCCAACCATGTACTGGTGCATAATGTAAGACTTCCCACTTTACATTGTTGAACTCCATCAAGTTTGTAATCTCATTTCTCTAGCCTGTTGTGGTCCCTCTGGATGGCAACACAACCCTATGGTGTATCAGCCACTCCTCCCAGTCTGGTGTTATCAGCAAATTTGCTGAAAGTGCACTCTGCCCCAATATCCCCCATGATCCAAAGCATTAGTGAATATGTTGGATGGGATTGGTCCCACTTCTAGGGTGTACTGCTGACTACTGGCCTTCAACTGGGCTTCATACCTTGATCACCACCCTCCTGGCATGGGCATTCATCTGGTTTTCAATAAGTTTCACTGCCTACGCATCTAGCTCATACTTCATCAGCTTCCCTATGAGGATCTTATGCAGACAGTGTCAAAAGCCCTGAAGGCAATTGCTTGGTAGGAAATATCCACTGCTCTCCCCTTGGCTGTCAAACCAGTCTGTAGATTGTAGAATGTTACTGAGTTGGTCAAGCATGACTTCCTGGTGCCTGCTTCACTAGTCACAGTTCTCAATACTATGATATTCATTTAGATGGCCTGATTTGTTCCCCCTATTGCTTGGGATTGCCATACTTCTGGGTGTAAAACTTCTGTAAACTTCTTCTACTGTAAAACTTCTTTCAATGAGGAACACTATGAACACTTTTTGTGTTCATAGTTCCTTGGGAACTTTATTGACAGTTGAAAATTTTCTTCTTATACAAATATGAATTTATATTTTACTGTAATCTGGATCATACTATAGGTACATAAGCCTGTTCTCAGTGTTTCTAAGAAGAAAACCGGGGAGGAATGGTTAAAGTATTTACCATCTATGGAACAGATACTTAGATGCTTTTACACTTATGTAAGAAAATAAGCAAAAATCAGCACTTTACTCATAGTCTCCCACCATGGAAAAATTTGTGGATGTCTGACCACACTTACATCATGCAGTGGCAGCTAGATGATGGTCTTCTCTCCATTCTTCTTACAAGAAATGGAAATGACAGTCTTGTAGCAAAGGAGAAATACAAGAATGTTTCATCACAGTAAGGACTTGGAGAAATGAAAGCCAAACTCCCTCAGGCACATAATCAAAGAGATGTGAAATGAAGTAGCACAGTGCTCCCCTGAAAGCAGCAATCAATACGTATGCTGCCCAAAACTACATTTCAAGTTTCCCTTGCTACCACATGTCAGAAAGAGACTCTCCTGGAAATAATTCAGTGCTTTAGGCTTCAGAACAATAAAGTGACTCTAGGACAATGACACTACAGAGTATACAGAGTACAAAACCCTGTACTGATTGACTTGCACAATGATTTGGGCAATGAAAGGAGCTGATGGAACAGGGAAAAAGGAAAAGACAATGGTAAGATTACATAAGCCCTGAGGAGTTAGGAAGTTTCTGGGTTATATGTGAAAGGATTTCAAAAACTTATACTAACTTTACTGTAGACAGCCTATATTACCATGTAGCTCAGACTGGGGAGGACAGGAATTGAATTCAAACTTGTACTGTAACAAATGAGAACAGGTAAATTAACATAATTTATTATATTTTCAGCCACAGACCTCCAGATTTAATATGGCAGAAAGGCCAGAAAGTATCAGAGTATGTGGCCATTATGATCATTACTATGAGAAGCTTGATAACTTGCAGAGGAAAGCTAATGCACATGACGACATTTCTCATATCAGCCAAAGAGTTGAAGAATACTATAAACTAAAAGGACAAGCTGCACCTCCACCTCCACCCCCTGACTGGTAATTTTCACTCCATTTTTAAGTGGTGAACTGTCATGCATATTCTCAACTATCAGCCTTCCTGAGTAGGTAACACTGGACATAGCTCATTTAGTAGACTTTCTTCTCTAGTTCGTCTTTGATTTTTTTTTTTTTTAACTTGAGTTTTTTACACAGCAACACAATTCCTGTTTCTGTTTGTCCAGAAATTCCTTCTGAATGTAATGTCCCGATGTTTGACACTTCATTGTCAAAACATCTCCCAAATCTCAGCTCAGTCTTTTATTGGGTAAGAAGTAAAACACAGGGTTTTTTGTAGACTTTCTGATCAGATCAAGCATAAACATTGTAATTCCTTCTCACCAGGATCAGAACAATATAAAGATTAAAAGCAGTTCTGCACTGAAGGGAACAAGAGTGAGAGGCAGGCCATGAAAATCATTATTTTTTTCCCCTGCAGAGCTTATATTTCTGTTTAAGATATAAAAACCCTTTCTCCAGCAGATTGTTTACTTCAAAGTAGAGATATAACCTTTTCATTACTTAGGAGATTGCCTGTCCATTCTTTGACTGGCCATTTTAGGTGTGGATGAACTTTGAAAACCTTGAGAAAGGGACTTTTAATACAGCCTACTTTCAAAGCTTTCCTTTAAGGTTGACTGGATCATTAATTTTCATTCAATGACAACAGTGTTTAGAATGTTTCAGTTAGGGATCGTCAGATTTAGAACATCTTCTCTGACCTGAGTTTCTGGTGCCTTGTTTAAGGACAAAGTCTATTCAGTCTGGCTCCCTGTGGCACAAGTGGATTCTGGAGGTAGAAAATTAAATAAATAGAAAACAAGGAGCTTTCAAGTGACTGATGTTTATATCAACAAAACAAAGTAAAAGCATAGAAACTACACAAATACAGTTAGGCTGATAGAATTAGGCACAGGGAAGAAAGACAATAAAAATGTGGCTGAATATACAACCTCCATTCTGACAATTTTTACTCATTTTGAGGATCATGGAAATCAGTCTTATTTTCATTAACACTTTGATATGCCATTTAACAAATAAAAGGTGGTGAAGGACTTTGCTGCACTCTTCAGAAGCCTAATGTAACTGAAGTAATAGGAAGGGGCATGCCTGAAGAGAATATGTTTCATTTTACTGTTGTGCCATATTTACACATATTTATATATTTATATATTTACACAGTACAAAGAGAGGTCTGTTTGTCATATGTGATAGAACATACAGAGAATTATTTGTGCAGAAGGTAGTAGAGTCTGTGAAATTAAATGTAGTATATGAACATCACTTTATTCTCTCAGGACTGCAGAATTTCTTCAAAGGCGTTTTGAAGCTCAACAGTACAAGATTAAAGTGGAAAAACAGCTGGTAAGTAAATACTGAATCAGAGAATAAAATCTGTAAAAGGAAGTAAATGAAAATCCAAAGACATATTTATGTCTTTCTGATATCTTTCTGATATCAGCCTAAGTCTGACAGGTAGAAGGTTTTGCTCTAGCAAATTCCCTGATCTGATCTGCAATGCTCATCTTGAGGGTTTTTTTCCTAATACAAAACTGTAACAATTTAAAGTTCTACTATAACTTTTTCATCTAAAAATGTACGCTTGCCTTACTGTGCTCTTCAGTGGAACAGGGAGAGTGCACTGAGTGAGCACTGAAGGAGAGGATTGTAAATGACAATTCCTTTTCTCTGGGATGTATTTGTACATCCATAGGGGCTGCGACCATCCTCTGCTGACCCACGTCATGACCAAATACAGCAGCAGAAAATAAAGGAAGAGGATCCCAAAAACCATCAGCAGGACATATCTAGAAGGAATGAAATGAAAGAACAGGTAAATCTAATTGAATCTAATCTAATATCTTTCTTAGCTGCTTAAAGCTGTCTTCTTACACTCCTTAATAGTACTAATCTTTGCATATTAATTTATTCTTTTTCATCAGATTCTCCTTTCCATCATTGATTCTTTTCCATTCTTCTCCCACCTTTTTATAGAGAAACAACATACTTTTCTAGTTTTGCTTCTGCGTGACAGAGAAAACAAACTGATACTTCTTTCTTATGTGAGCACGTGTAAATAAATTTAATCTTTCTGTCTTTGATTTATTAAAAAATATAAAAATAAATATTAATAGATTAACTTTTACATAATGGTCAGACTATAGAACAGACTCATCACTTACACATTCTCCAGAAACTGTTGCTGTTTAGTTCTACAAAGTCTGTACTAAATATTCAAAAAAAAATATTTTATAGATTTGTCCATTTGTAATATGGGCAAATTGGGGTAGACGCTCATGTAAACAATAACAGAGGTGTCCTTAACTGAAAAATTATATTTTGGCCAAATTTGAAGTTTTTGCTTCAAAGCATAGGAATGTTGAACGTCCTTCATGAAAAGATTACCAGAGTTTGTTTTGTTATGGGTAGCAAATTGCCATAAAAAATATTACATAATTTTTTGTCTTCATAATTTCTAGTCTATTTTTGGATTGCAATCTTAGCATCAGTACTCAGACAGTCCTTGGGTTATTTAGCTGGTATAGACATCATTCTATAGAAAAGCATGAAAGAGTCTGGAAAGCTTAAACGTTAAAGTCTGGATGAGTTTTAACCCCAGAATGTCCTCTAACAGAAAGTATCAAGCATTCTTAAAAATTGTCAATAAAGGACACACCAATCCCGTTTTTCTTGTATATACACAATTTGATAGAATATTTTGTTTACCTACTGTTATTTTTGTATGTATTTGTAATACATATGTGTTCTACTGTACTGTTCTTTAATAGGAGTACCTGAAACAACTGCAAAAAATTCGGGAAGAATACCACAGCCATATAAAAGAATTCAGATTTAGAGCAGGAATACTCCAGGTAACAAAGCTCAAACATACAGGCAGTCATATTGACTTTTTTATTTTTTGTGCTAGAACACATTAGCCAGTGACATACATTACTACCTTATTGCAGCTGGAACTTTGGCCAAACCTGCCGATATTGGTAGGATCCTCTTCAGTGATCCTGGTTCTGGCTTGTACTAAAATGAATTTATACCACCTGATGAGATGAAGTGGGTTTTAGGCAGCTAGAGCCATGCTAGGGGAGAAATTACATTCCAAGTGACTTAAGGGGAAATGCATGATAATGAAAAAGAAACATTAGATTTTGGACCTGCTCGATGTCACCTTATTTTCTGGGCTCTCCATCTGCTGGAGAAACTGCATAGATGTTTTAAAAAGTAAAATCTGTTGTGGTTTCACCTGAGGTTGAAGACATGCACTAACCACCATAAATCACTGAAGGAGCTGTATACTATTATTTACTTTGCTTTTATCTGACTGGTCCTAACAGAAGACATAAGAATATGAAAAGGAGTCATTAAACGTATTTAAGATACTATGAAACATGGCTATAATTTCTATAGGCATAGGTTTCCACTAAAATCTTGATTTTCATAACTTCCAAAGTCTTCCAGGATGAAATGACCCTGAGTCATCTTGCACGCGATCATAAAAAAAAGTGTATTATTTATTTCTTGACACAGTACTGTATCTTTCAAACATAGGTTTTTGAAAAGGCAAAGGTTTGCACTTTATGCAATGTTTTCTATTTTTCTTTTTGCCAGATAAGTCATAATTGGCAATGAATGGAATATTTTTACAGATATATATATACAAGGAGATTAATGACTATATTTGCTACTTAAACAAGTCTCTTTCTTTCCAGGGTATACACTTATTCTGGTTACAAAGAGTGTATTTTAAGCTGGGTTTTTTTCTTTCCTTCCAGGACATGGAAGAAAACTTTGAACAAGTCCAACTCCAGGATAGGCAAGACCAAAAACTCTTAGTTAAAAAACATAACAGGAAGGTATCCATCTTTATTGTTATTCCTTTTTCCATTTTTTTCTTATGTCTGTGCATTTCAAATTATTGTATTATTATGGTAGCTCTGGAAGTCAGGTTATTTGAGAGTCAATTCAGAGTGCTGGTCTGCTGTTTGTTAAAAGTTTATATGAGAAGACAGAATCACTAGGAAAATAAATGAGCTTTTCTGAACATTTGAAGGAGACTCTCTTTAGATATTCCTACATGGTAATCAGTCCCTACCTACTCCTCTTTATATCCAGTACTCAACTTCTAGCACTGGTTGAGAGCCAGCTGCAAGAACCATGTCTGTGTACTGAAAGGATTTGAATCAAACTCTTATCAAAGACACTCTTCCTTTAAATCAAAAGTGGATGCAATAATTTAAAAATATCACTAAAATAACACAATCTATATTTAAGGAAGTCTATTTTTTGTCTGATTTGTTCAAGTTTGATCTTGTTAAATAGAAAGAAAATATTATTGAATAAATGTTATTTTCAATAGAAGAATAATTTTCAAATTTGTAGTTCCATATAAACTGTGTATTTTTAATTAAATGTTTTTATTTCATAAACTAAATTAATGACATGTGAATTTTCTTTAGGGAGGAGTAAAGTTTGAAATTAATTTAGATGTTTGTGTTCCTGAAGAAGACAGCATTCAAGAAGCAGAGGTATGTTGAAATTATATTCAAAGCATTTACATTAGTTATCTGAAACCATGACAGCTCCATAATCTAAGGTTTGTTTCCATTACCATCATCCTCTACCTTTGCAATCACTACTACTATACATATATATATTATATATATAAGCACATATATAAACTTCCTATTGAGGATTTGTTGACATGTTGCAAATATCTGAACTTCTTCAAGAGGATAATTGCTTAGAAGAAAACTGGGTGATATCTGGGTGAATCACGGTTAAAGATGAAGGACTGCAGGTATTTATATGTCATAAACTGGACTTGAGAGGAAGAGCTTATCTCAAAATGGAGTTACTCTGCAAATGCCGAATTTGATTTGTAAGTTGTTTTGGAACATTTCTGTTTCTTTTCACTAGTATTGTATCACAAAGCAAGAATAACATTGATATGCACCAGCTGTTATTTATAAAAAGTAGAAGAGAGACTACAGACAACATTATGTGATTTCATTTATTAGAATGACATTTGTAGCTATCATCATGTAATAGCTACCTATTAATTTTGTATTAGTATATTAGATTTTTTAAAAATATTTCCGATGGTAACATAGAAAATACATGATATTTCTAGTACCTATATTTTTAATTTATAAAGCACTATTTTGTCATTCTGTTTTTTCACATCTCTGCAGAGCCCTACACAGTTCTCTGATACCCAAATCACAATGTGACTTTTGAGTTCTGCTGCTTCACTTCTTGTCACACAATTTTCTACACAGTACATGAGGTTGTCTGGCAAACACAGTAAAATGAGGAGTGATTAGTTATTGTACCATATTTGTTTTCTGTTTCCAGAGTAACTTACTGTTTTTTGCAGGTAGTAGATAAACTCAGTGAGACTTTAAGTTTTGTGGATGGTAAGAATCTTAAGGAGAAATTGGTGGAAGTTCATGCAAATTATATGGACAGAGCTTTGGAGGAACTGTCTGGATACCAAACAGGTATTTCTTGGGGAAATGCTGAATATTAATACTCAAATGTAATGAAAATTAGATAGGAGTTAGATAAATTCAGTAACTCAGGTTATAGCAAGTTTATCTGATGACCTCTCTCTTTCTGTCACATAATATTATAATCACATTGAAATCTACTTTAAAAAAAAATGAAATAACTTTGCCTCCTCTTTTTCTTCCCCTTAAGAGTCTAATGACACAGATACAAAAAAACCTAGAAAACATTGGCAAGCTGGAGCCCCTCAGACACTACTGAATTTTTTAGCTGATGCTGATGTCACATCTCTATGTCCTACTATGGCTGAAAATTACCTTGGTAAGAAAGTTTTGGCTTTCAGTGAAAATAGTGAGCTCCTAAAATTCAGACGAATTGGACTCATCCATACCTGAATGTTCACAGGATCTGACATGATTTTAGTTGCAGGACTTCATAATAACAGAGGTTATTGTACATGTTAAGCCACAGAATACACTCACCACCTTCCCCTCTATCATTGTAATCATGTTGTGTTGCTTTTACATATTAAGGGTGCATTTTATGAATTACTCTGTGGCCTGGGTGACAACGGGTAAAAATACCAGCCTATGCAACTTATCAACACTACTTTCTCGGGCCTCAAGCTGATGACACACAAGAACTAGAGCAGTGAGTGTGGCAGAGTTCTGTTTTTCCCCTGCACCCAGTGGTGGTGCTACCCAGGCACAAGTGCAGGCTCACCCAGGGGTAGCTGCAGTGACACTCCATTTCAGAACAGGCTAATTGCTAAGCTTCTTACAGTAAAAGTGCATATATTCCCAGGCAGACAGGTATCTCCAGTGACTGGTAGTCTGCAAACAAGGAGTTCTTCCAGCATTCCAGCACGATCCAAACTCCCGAGATACATAAAAAATAACCTGAAGAGTTTGCATGCACAGTGAAGACAAAGCAGAATATTATTAATACATTCACCTTTTGTTCATTCTGCCTTAGATGAAAGATCAAAGAGCATAAAAGAAACAAGAACTTCTTTGAAGCTTTTTCAGCCCCAAGAAGCCAATAAGTTTCAGAGCAAGGACTGCTCGATGAAACTGCACTTTTCTATTCCAGGCTTAATAAACAGTTACTTAAGCATTAAAATTGGTGTTAGACATTGTCCAAACTACTTTTTCTCTACAATATCAATCAGAGCAAGTAATTATAAAAAATTGAGGATTTTTTTTTCCATAAAGGAAAAAAATAGCTGGGTTCCAGCATTAGAAAAAGGAAGAAATCCATGTAAAGAGTAGAAAATCTGAATCTGATAAAAGACAGTGCCAAGCTACAGTCGTGCTTTAGTGACCTGAGAGCCTTTCTGTTCTTCAGCTGACCATGCTATTCTGCCTGAAGACATCCCAGAAAGCAGGAAGCAGTGGAAACAAACACCACCAGAGACTCTCCTGAACATCTTAGCAGAAGCAGAGCTGTCTAATGATTCCTGTATCTGTCTTGAAGAAGAAATAGGTAGGATTTTTTTTTTACTGTAAATTCTGCATGTCCTTCTTTAGTATATTATTTCTTCTATGATTGACAAGGGGGTCTGTGAGGAGAACTAACATCTTCAAGCAGCTGGCAAACTAGAAAAACATGGGCAGAGCCTGTGCTCTGTCCTGAAGTATTGGAACACCTCTTTCAGGACATTGCTGTTTCCAATAGCAGGGAAAAGCGCAAGCCCTACTTACTACTGTCTGTTACTTTTGTGTGTAATTCTTTTGTTTGCTTGGGTAGTCAGAGGTAAGTTGGCAGGTACCACAAACCTGGATCTGGCCCCTGCAACTGTTGAGGTTGAAGAACCCTGTAAAAAGCATTTATATAAACAGGTTTCTGTAAATTGTAGTATATGGTGACTTAAATGACAGTGGTGACTTACTTTACAACATGGTCCACGCTGATATAGCTGACACTGAAATGGATTCAAACTCACTTATACTGTAGTGCACTTTTCTAAAGTAACAGACTGTTTTAAAAATTACATTTCCTTTTCATCAAAGTTCTGGACTAAAAAACCAGAGTATTTTCCACAGAAAGATGCTGTATATGTAACTGGAGATTGTGGGTTTATGCACAATTGCCAATCTAATGAATGTATAATTGGACGACAAGACTTCTGAGCAAGGAAATTGTACATGCCAAGTTTTGACAATTTTAATGTATTGCCAGAAATAACTTTCATTTGCAACTGTGCAGTCAAGCCCTTTCCTGCTAATCATAGCTCACAAACCTTTTATCTCATAGCACAACAAGCTCTTTTAAAACTGCCCCATCTTGGGGGCAAAACTAGCTAATTGTGCTAGCTAAATCCCTCTCCTAAGACTAGCTTTATTGCTTACACATTAAAAAAACACCCACACCAAAATAAAACTCAAACCACTTTTCACTGTTAGCAGTTCACCAGGTTAAAGAAGAGTAAGTCACATGGGTATTATAATTTCTGTTGGTTTTATCCATTACATTTATTAAAAAATGGCACCCTCTCAATACCCAGTTCTGCCCTTTGACTCAAGTTGATGTTGTGGAACACAGTCTTATGTAAACAGACAGATTTCTGTTGGATCACATGCAGAATTTTAGTCTTTATACTAAAGTAGCAACTCTTAGCATTGTTCTCAAGCCTTCAGGTTAGGTTTGCCCTTCAGTCTTTGGAAGGAAGCATTTTTAGGTAACCATAGTTATATCCAGGTAGTAATTTTCAGATTTTCCCAAACACTAGTCCCCTAAGTTTTCCACTGAAAATAGAGATCCCTATATTGGGAACTTAAACCTGATAACACCAGATTGCCTTTCTTTAATAGTCCCTAGGTTCCATGAACCAGAAGTTACAAACCACTGCCTAAAACGTGATCACTGTTGTGATTTGAACAACAACAAAACAATTCAAGCATTTACTTATTTGCTATTACTTTACACACTTTTACAGTTTTGTATTACACAACTGAAGGAAAGTTTCTCTTCCTTTCCAGAAGGGAAGTTAACTCTGTTGCCTCCAAAAGAAAACAAGAGAGATGATTCAGAAACATACTCTGCTGTTGCTGTTGATGAAGGCAGACTTGAGCCAAGATCAGATGATGAAGACACGTAAGTCAAGCACATCAGAAGAAAAATCCATACAACTGAGCAGTTTTCATGAAATGGTAGCTTGCATTGACTAAAGCTTTTTTTTTGTTTTAAATTCATAAATGAAAAAGCTTACTTACAGAGTCTGCTAATTTAACTTCTAATTCTGTAATTTAATATGCCACAGCCAATGCTGTCATTAAAAATTACATTATGCAAAAATATTCATTATTAATGGCTTTGCATTTCCTTTCTTTTGCTTTATAAATACAGGCAAATAATCTCACAAGGAGTAAAAAAACAGTTCATATTATATGTGTTGCATGTATATTCTTTATGAAGTGTTTTAAAAAAATCTAAAACACCTTGAAAGGAGAAAGGTTTGTAACAAAGTTATATTTACTTAATATAATTATTTTGTTTTACTTTGCAGAAATTTTGAAGATTCTGAAGATGAGCTCAGACATGAGCTGGAGGAATCTCTGGAAAAATTGGCAGCTTCTCCAGCAGAGAGAACCACAGAGTCTTCCATCTTTTCAATAAGTAAAGGTCAAACAGATGAAGAAAAGATGAGTTTACCCCACAAACTAGTTGGAAAATCTGATGATGATTTAGAAAATAATCATGGCTAATGTAGTGTTCACACACATCATGAAAAAGGCAAGCAGAAAACAAAAGCTACTTAGAACATCAGCAGCGTTACTGTTGCAAAATTTTAACTTGCTTGAAATTTCAACCACATCAGTGACAAAATTTAAGGATCGCTGACATTAAATGCCAAGTAAATCAACTGCTTTTCAACAGTGTTAAACACTCAAATAAAATGGATAGAAGGCTGTCATTTTTTCTAAAAGGAAAAAAAAATCAGGCTACTTTTCAGATGTCTGAATGTTGAAAAATCTTTATCTAGACCCAATTGCACTTTGATCTATTATTCTAAACTACCTGGACATCTCTGACAACTCTTGCTTGAGCAAATTTCTGATTGCATACTTGGTTTAGCCATTTTTGTATCATGTAAGAAAGTCTCCTAGTTTGTGTATTTTACTTCCCTAGCTCAATCCACTCCTAGTTTTAAGAATCTCTTCCGTCTTTTCATAATCTCTTTGTACTGCCAGTAGAGCTTTGTAATCCATAGTTTCATTTACAAAGTACTGACCCTACATAGTATCATCAACTGCTCAGCAGTTTAATATAGTAGCAGTAAACGGGTTTATTAGCACCCTGAGTTCCAGACAGGTTGGTCTCCTTCCCTGCCAGCTCATCTTTGGCACATGGGGACAGCCTGCTCCTACACCTTCAGGATTTCCTTCTTGAAGAATGTCCAGCCTTCCTGGACTCTTTTGCCCTTCAGGACTACTGCCCTGACTGTGTCAACCAGACTCCTAAAGAGGTCAAGGTCTGCCCTCCAGAAGACCAAGGCGGCAGTTTTGCTGACCCTGTTCCTTATCTGAGAATTTAAAACTTTATAATTTCATGATCACTGTGCCCAAAATGATCTCCAATTATCACATCACCCACCAGTCTTTCTATGTTCACAAACAGTGGGACCAGCGAGGCACCGCCCCTGGTTGGCTCACTGACCAGCTCTGTCCAGAAGTTATCTTCCACACAGCCCAGGAACCTCCTAGACTATCTCCACTCTGCTGTACTGTGCACACAGCAGGCATCTGCAAAGTTGAAGTTTTGCACTTCTCTTAGCTTGCTAAAATATAAAATATTGCTTTGATGGCTAAAAAAATGGCTATATGTTTTTCCCATTTTCATACAAAAGCAAGTGTCAAATTCTTGAGCATACAGTTTGTCCTGTTCTCAGTTTCATAATAACCAGTCATTTGGAGCTTTAACGTTCCAGTCTTTCTATGTTCACAATATGCCCTCTAATCTAGACTTTTCTATTCCCTAGGAAATAAAAGAGCTTCCTGATGTAGTTCTGTTACCAAAGCAATATCATGATTTGTGAATCCAGAGGGTTTTTGAAGTGCACCACACTGTCATGAAGTCAACACAGAAGCATTTCTTTCCCAGTAGAAAAAATACCTGTTACATACATTAGACAGCCTGGCAGAAAAAAACCCAAACCTCTTTATTGAATGTGACCAAAGGATCATAGATTAGACATATTTACAGGTGCCACATAGTCAAATACAAAAAGCTAATTTTACTCATATAAATTTTTATTTATATACATTTATTTAAATAATGGTTCCACAGATAACAGGAATGTGTCCTCAAAATGCTGGTTCGAAAACCTGTGCACAGAGCGACGAGCGTTTTCTCTGATCTCTAATCTTTTCTCAGGAGTCAAAGAGAGGATATAAGCCATCGTCTCGGCATAACTGTCCTCATCCTCTGCTAGAAAGCCTGTAACGTGTCCTTCATAGGGTACCACAATGTCTAATTTGGGGCCTCCAGAATTGTGAGCCAGGATAACTGTGCCAGCTGCCATACATTCAACTACTCCTGTAAAAGATACAAAACATGACGATATGAATGTGCACATCATGTACTTTGGCTCTCTATAAAACACTGGAAAGTTAAAACAGCAGTAAAACTCACCCAGAACTCTTAAGTTACTACAGACTGCCATTCTAGCTAAGTTGGAAAAATACAGTGAAAAAGGTCTCATAAGAACACAAATTTAAGTTTTTCAGTTCTAAGGACTGAAATGATAGTTTCTCCTAAACACATAAAATTGAAATTAGAAATCAAATATAACTGGTTACGTTGTGGTTATTTTAACATATCTGATTTACCTGAGATGGATTCTATCACCATTATATATGGTGGGGAAAAAAGCTAGATATTGAAATAAATGTAAAGATAAACATGGTAGGTAGCTTTGTGACAGAACACTGCAACACTGGTTTTATGGTATGGTGGCAGCTGCAAAAAAAAATTTAGAAGTTAGAGCTGAATGTGACTATTCATTTTTTCATTCACACTGAAGATTTTACATATACTGAGAGATACTGAGAAAGAAGTCGACTATGCATATTTCAATCAGATAATACTCAGAAGTTCAGTATTTTGCAGATTAACAAATCTTTACAGATTTTGACAACTCAGCAAAACACTGGTAAAAATTGTTATCGCTACACCTGTATTTTTGATGGAAGACCTTTTAATGAAATGGGAATCAGTAAGCTTTTCTCAGCCAAAAGAAGTTGCAAAGTAAGAGCATATATAACAACTTCATTATCCTCCACGGTTCCAGAACAGACTTCAGAAACCATTTTAATTGCTGATTCTACTCAGTTCTGATTTGATTTTTGTAAGTTTCCCCAGCTCAAACATTGACTACTATAAATAATGCTCCAGAGTTTTGGAACATGTTTTCTGCAGGCAAAAAGCCCTTGAGATGAAAGTGAAATAGTGCTCAAATTCAAAATTACAGTGTGATTGTATCACTTTTTTTATAAATTTAACTAAACAGTTTTGTGGGAGGAAAAAATATGAGAACGCATTATTTTGCAGTTGCTTCTGGGAAACACTTCAGTGTGCATTTTTTATACAGTGTTCCTCTAGGCCATTAACTACTACTCCTGATACTTAAATGGTACTCTTATAGTCTGAAGACATTGCCTGCAGTTTAGTCACATTATAGCCAAGTATGGCATCCATCTGCTTGGCTGCTAATTTACCCTCTTGTGGATTTATGGCAGATGGGCAATCTCTCAAGGTCAGGACTCAACTAATCTGAATAAACTGAGCCCCATACCTTAATTCTGTATGAGAGCACATTGCAAACCAGGACCCAGCTCCTCTTTGGCATTCTGCTCCATGCTACACTGATTGATTTACGGACTTGATTTAATTGCCTCAGCACAGGTGCATAGTGCAATGAGATGGCCCAGGGTACCTGGTAGCACCTACACGGGGCTTATTTGTAAGGGACAAGATCTGTGGGAGACTCACACCTTTGAAACAAGCTTGAGCCCCATGGACAATTTCAAACAGTGTTTGAGGCAGGTGAAATACGACCAAAATCTCTACACGTGGACATCAACACAGGAACTGTGCCTAAGCTCCTCCT
The DNA here is from genome assembly GCA_013397135.1 of Pachyramphus minor. Classification (NCBI taxonomy): domain Eukaryota; kingdom Metazoa; phylum Chordata; class Aves; order Passeriformes; family Tyrannidae; genus Pachyramphus; species Pachyramphus minor. The sequence continues at coordinate 639,893 of VYXB01006401.1, read as the reverse complement.
GCAGTCTGTGGAGCACAATGTAAGGTGCTTAATCAGAAGTACCTGCTGCCTTTTGAGGCTCTGGAAGGCCTCTGTGTCGGGCTGGCAAAACCAACACAAGGACCATAGGGTGACCCATGACCTTGCAGGGTGATAGCTGGAGGTCAGCAGGACATCCTGGGCAGCATAGATGGGACTAGCTGTCTGTTCAGGCAATCAGGGGATGCCAGGATTAACAGTCTACAGCTACAGCACTTCAGCTTGCACTACAGTAGCACCTAGTGGTGAGACACCTGCATTGGTCCTGTAGGCTTTACTGCAGCTACAATGGGAATGGGAGCTGGACACCCACTTGGCATGCAGACCTCTGTGCCCATACACCGAGGGACAAACGGCTGAACTGAGGAAAGGTACTGACCGATCCCGAAGTGCTCATTCCACATTGTATGCAGGCCGATGGTGGCCTTGGCCAGGTGTCTCTTAAGCTCCTCAAAGGGAATGTTTATCTTGAACATCACATCGTTACTGACTCCCAGCTCTTCGCAAAGACGTCTCAGGTTATTTACGCGCTCTTCATCTTGCCGGTTACGACAGCCTCCAATTAAGATCAGCTTCAACGACGGCTGCTGCCCCACTCGCTGCTCTTTCAGCAATTTAGCAAAAGCTCTGATTTGCAAAGGATGATCTTTTTCAGGCCTGAACTGGCTGACAGAAACAATGGAATATTCACTGGTGCTCTTTTCCACTTCCAGTGGAATATCCAGGAAAGTCTGGACATCGCACGGTGGATACACAACAGTAGTGCAAGCCCCAGCTCTCCAGAGGGAAAGGATGTGATTTAGTGTCCAAGAAGAATTAACCATTACCACATCACTGCAGGAACCAACCAACCCATACATGAAAGCAAAGAAGTAGTAGTAGACAAGCTTAAATTTGCTGAAGAAAGGGCTATTTGTAATGAAGGCTGCGTTGTTAAACCTGGTATCCTGATTCCTAACGACAGAAAGCATATCGATGCTGATAGTGGGATAATGGACGTAGCATCCAATGCGACAACCTCCTAAATATTTAAAGAGGGGAAGTGTGAATGCATAACCCATTGAGTCAATATAAATATCAGGAACACACTTTAGAAGAGCTTCCCAGCCAAGGAACACTGATCCTAAACTTTGTCCCAGCAAAGTGAAGTGAGGATAAAGAGCAGCTTCCACAAGGTAGCGTTTTTCTAGGAACACAAACTTCACAGGATGAATTAATTTAATGTTGAATCTTCTGAAAGCACCTTCTACTATTTCTTCTCCAGTTACATCTCTGTCACCAGTGTAAAAATCACACGTTACATTTCTGTACCTGTAAGAATAGAAAAAAAGAATTTCATACATTCTTCTCTTCAAATTTTTTTAACAAGAAGCTAAAATATTATCCATTCAAAATTACTCAAGAAGAATGTGAGAACAAAGGTCTGACACAGCTATTGAAATGACTTTAATTAAATTATATTTTCCCTAATAATTCCACAGTTTTTTCCTGATTTGCAGAAAAGTATATGGCAGAGGACTTGGGGAATATTATTTTAGAGTAAAAGGAGCTCAGCATTATTCTACAGATCTGAGAACACCCTGCCCTACAGATGTCTGTTTATTGCATTGCAGGTGCAAAATGCAGGCAATCGTGCAAATCAAGGGATCTGCCAATGTTAAATCCACTTCAGATATTAACTTGTTTTGCCTCCTGCACCAAGAGGCAAGTATCAAGATTATCAGTTATCTACTGATGAGTTATGGCTATACAAAGTTCCATACCAGAGGTGGAAAGCTGAGGAGCTTTTTATTTTTAATTTATCTCTCAAGGAGATAAATTAAAAAGTGAGAGATGCCACAGCAGAAAAGATCAAAATCTGGGTAAGGGGATGAAGTGGAATGATGCAACCACATGGAACTCAGATGTAAAATAAAATGTAGGATGGGTAGATTAATAATACCTACTTAAGCAAAATGCATAAGTAATACCATCAGAAGCTAAGAAGGAAATATGATGTCTGATAAATATATATGCTTACTTTTTCTGGAGCGTTCTTATAGCACACCACAAGACTCTCTCCCCTCCACCTCCTGCATTGCAATATGGGTGAAAAAAAGCCACCAGCAATGGTCGCTTCCCATCTCTTCCTGCTGAGCTTAACTGCTTTTTCCTTTGTTGTATCCAGTGCCGTATTCCCCACAGCAGTACCACCAAGCAGATGCACAAAATTCCACTTAGAAATAATGCAGGAATTAACAATGAGCACAGCAATCTGAAACAAGCCGAAAATTTTAAAATGCTTTAAAGAAATACTATGTATGAAGTTGAGGAAGAAGGGCTTACAGGGAGAGCTACAGGAGTTCAACAATTTCTTGAGTTCTTCTAATGTCAGAAATCATCAGTATCTGTGTATCAACAATTACAGAAATAAAACCACTACTCCACATTGTTTAGTTAAAGATCACTTTTTCCCCCTCTCATTACCTTGCAATCATTTATTATTGTTTACTGTTTACATATACCTGTACCTATCTCCACGTGCTCTACATACTAAAAGCTGCATGCCGTCAGCAACCGGGCAATCCACAACTAGCAGAGTGATTTCTAAACAGATTTACTGTAAGAGTTTTATTCAGTCTATGTTCCTGTTCGGCCTGCCATATTGCGAACTGCTTTGGTGCCGATTTACTGGGGCCAGCCATTTCCCATTCCAGCCTCATGTCCCATTCCTCTGAGATGTGAAGAGCTATGTCAGCTCTCCAGAGAAGCTCCGTGCAGTTTCCCTGAGTATAGACCCGTTTCCTGTGGCCTCTGCGACACTGCCAGGGGTATTCCCTTCGCTCTCCACCGCCTCCCTCTCAGCTCTAACCCAATGACGGATTAGGAGAAACTCCTTTTCTCCCAAGTGTTCTCCTGGCCCACTGGGCCTCACAGGGACAGCGCCTGGGCTACGCCTTAGGATAAACAGCGTTTACTCGGCGCCAAAGGAGTTGCCCACGGCGACCCACGCATCACGACTGACACGTCAGGAAACACTTCCATTTTCGGCAGGGAGCAGCGGAAAAGCACATTAACCCATCCGGGGCCGGCAGCACGGCGAGAAGCCGGGCGGCATCTATCCCACCTCACTCTGCCCGGGCGGGCTCGGAGGGATGTGGCAGCGCGGCTGGGAAGGGGCCGCCTCCTCCCCTCCCTCTCCGCTGCCAGGACGCGCCGCCCCCGCACCCCGGTACCTGATGAGCCCACACAAGCACAACCCTCCCGCCACCATCTTGGACAACGCCGTGACGCTTCCCCGACGGAAAGGGCGGCTCCCGGCCGAGAGCGGAGGGACCAGCCTGGCATCAGCTCCCGGATGGCACCGCCCCCAGAGGGGCGGGAGCGGTGGCGTCCCTGCCTGGGGCACCGCCTCCTTTTCCTCCGAGTGCTATGGTTGTGGTATCTGCTGCTTTTCCACGTCCTCTTCCTTTTCCTTTTTCTACTACTTCTCCTCGTCTGTCCGCCCCCCCACACAGCAAGCACAGAGGCCCGTACCCCCGTGAGAGAAGTGAGGTGCAGTAGGTTGTTGGGAGCGCTGTGCTACTGCATAGACCATCTTCCCCAGGAATGCCAGAAGAGAGTGGAAAGCAGCACAGAACTGACATGGCTTAGTCAGACACAGCACGTGCCTCTCAGTGCAATACCATGACTTCCTTCAATCCTGCGGGGAGGATGGAAGGGAGAGGATGGTGAGGAGGCAGAGGTCTCCTGGGGACAGGTTTTTTTTCCTGCAATCCACCACATCCAGGTTTTGTCTGTGTAAATGCGGGCCCCTTTCTTCAGCCAGGAGGGGATGGTGCTCCATGTCCTGGCTTCCAGCCCAGCCTTAACCTCCTGATTGTAAGTGGATCCCTCTTTACAGCGGGGGACCTCTGTGCAGCCTTGTGCCAGTTATCGCTGTGAGGCTGAGGGCAGGGTGTCCAGCACACCCTTTGCCTGGCACTGTCTCTAAAGGGAACCCACGAACACACTCACTGGGGACAGTTTCCACTGGAAGATGTCCAGGTTGTCTCTGGTAATATGCTTTGTCTCCTATTTTGTCTTGATTGGGGAATATATGCACAGACCAGAGGATTAGTGCAGCGGTAAGACTGAACAGGGCTGTTTTTTAAAATGCTACTAATGATGTGTTAGTCTACATCAAGACTACGTGTTTCTCAAAAGGCTTCCTTGGAACTGTGTTAAGGAACTTGTCCTGGTCCCAGATGCTGGGAAAAGTTGAGTGAAGCTACCAGACTCTCTAGGTCAGGAGGGGCTTAGGCAGAACCATCCAAAATATTTCTGATTTCCTGTTGCATTGTTGAATGCTTTTTTGCCCCATCACATTCTCCATTTTAGAATAATAAAATGCTTTATGTGGCAAATTTGATCCAGACAACTCATTCTCCAGTCTCTTGCAGAGTTGAGGTTGTCCAAAATTTGAGGGAATTTTAAACCCTGTTTCTTTGAACTGCACTTTTCCAGAACCTGTGGAACGCAGAACCTCTTTGAGGTCAGCATTATCTGTTTCACATCTTAGCCACCTGTGCATTTTGAGGTCTTGAAAGAGGGATTTTTGTGAAGGCTATCCTGTATCTTCCTAATCAGAAGAGTGCTGGTTGGAAAGTGCTGAATCATTATTTTATGCGGCCATTGCTACAGCCTGAAGCAGAGAGACAAAGTCTCTACTGTAGAGGGAGAAGAGTCCAGCTTAAGTAATGGTTATTTGGTTCTGACCTGCCTGGGTTGAGTTTTCTGCTTAGAAGGACTCACCATGTGGGAGTCAAACTGGAAGCATGTCAAACCCTCAAAGTTTTATTGGCTATTTTACTGTTTTATATATATATATAAATATTTATAAAATATTTTACTATTAAATATTTTGACTGTCCTAAATACCACTGCTTGTAGGTTTTACCAGAGCATCTCTACATTTATGTAAGCAGGTAAATTGGAAGAGTTCTATTGAGAGGTCCAGTGAGCATGGCCTTACATTTCATTTCTGAACCAACAGCTCTCAGAAGGAGGGAGCCACAGGCATTGTTTTCTCTCTCTTAACTTTTTTCCTCTTCCCTGACAGAGCAGTTTCCTGAAAAGCCTGTGGTGTGTTTACAGAAGAGATTTCTGCTGGATTCACATCTCTCAACTCAAGACACCTCTCTTGTAATGTCAGCATTTGAAGTTTATTGCCTGGGTTCAGAGAAGAGGCAAGTTCTTCCAGGGAACAAGAAGTCCACGCTATTTTAGATGATGAAATTTGTGTTTCTCTCAATGGACTTGAAAAGGAGCTTGTGGTCACTCCCTTGGAAGGTATGAATCTTAAACTGAGTGTCTTTATGAAGCTGAAGGACCACAGGTTAGCCATGGTTTAATTAAGATGAGACTTAAGTAATAATGGCGAAGAGTTCCAGAAAGCAGGATGACTAATGAGGGAGCACCTGCCTATTTGGCTCTTGAGTTTCACTTCCTTGTTGTTGGGAGAAATCTGCATGATGGTGAGAATATCAAATAGTTTTCTCAGTTCTAATAATTTACAGTTCATAGAATCACAGAATGGCTGAGCTTGGGTGAAATTGATTAGATGGATGTCTGGATGGATGGACAGACGGATGCAGCCAGAGAGTTGTGGTCAGTGGCTCAATGTCTAGGTACTGCTCTGGGTTGATGCAATCCCAAACATGAGTACAGACTGGGAGAAGAACTCATTGAGAGCAGCCCTGCAGATTCTTGAGGGTTCTCACGCATGAAAAGCTGGACATGACCAAGCAATGAGCACTTGCAGCCCAGAAGGCTAATTGCTTCCTGGACTGCATCAAAAACAGTGTGACCAGCAAGTTGAGGGAAGTGATTCTGCCCCTCTTCTCTGCTCTGAGACTCCACCTGGGGTGCTGGATCCAGCTCTGGGGTCCTCAGCACAGGAAAGATGTAGACTTGTTGGAGAAGGTCCAGAGGAGGGCCACTAAGATGATCAGAGGTCTGTAACATCTCTTGTATGAAGACGGGCTGAGGGTGTTGGGGTCGTTCAGCCTGGACAAGAGAAAGTCCCAGGGAGACCTAATTGCAGCCTCCCAGTACTTAAAGAGGGCTTACAAAAAATAGGGAGAGTGACTTTTTACATGGACAGATAGTGATAGGACAAGGGGCAACAGTTTAAAAGAGGAGAGATTTAGAGTAGGTGTTAGGAAGAAATTGTTTACTGTGAAGATGATGAGGTACCGGAAGAGGCTGCCCAGAGAAGTTCTGGATTCCCCACCCCTGGAAGTGTTCAAGGCCAGGTTGAATGGTGCCCTGAGCAACCTAATCTAGTGGGTGGCAGCCTTGACCAGACAGAGGGGCTGGAACTAAATGATCTTTAATGTCCCTTCCAACCCAAACCTATGACCTTTGGAGGCCATTCTCCAGACCCCTGGCCCAAACTGAGTCATCTAGAGCTGTTGCCAAGGACTGAGTCCAGTTTTGAATACCTCCAAGAATGGACACTGCACAGCCTCCCTGGGTAACCTGTGCTTGGTCACCTGCAGAATGAAAAAGTGTTTCCTGATGTTCAGAGGGAACCTCACGTGGTTTTGGTTGGTGTCCATCGCCTTTGGTCATGTCACTGGGACACCACTGATAGATCCTGGTTCCATCCTTCATGTATTTATACACATTGATGAGATCCCTCTTAGCCGTCTCTTCTCCAGGCTGAACAGTCCCAGCTCCCTCAGCCTTTCATTATAGAAGAAATGCTCCAGTCTCTTAGTCATCTTAGTTTACTTTTTGACTAGTCCCTCTAGTGGTAATTAAAAAAAACTTACTGTTTTTAACAGTTCTTTTGTTAACTTCTCATTAATCACTGGGTATTCAGCCTCTGACATCACTGACAGACTTACAGACTGCAAGGCTTACCTTTAGTGTGCAAATGTCCAGCACAGACTAATTAAGCCATCACCACTTAATGACTTCCCCACCTTAATGCCTGTGTGACAGGCAATAACTTCAACAAGAGCAGCACTGGGCTCTATGTGGTGTTCCCACTCCAGCAGTGAGAACACTATTCAAAACCTTGTCTGTAGAAAATTCCGTGAGCCTGACATGCCAATGAAATTAAACAAGTCTTGCTGTGAAGTCGGCTTTGTTTTCATCTTCCCAGAGATGTACCAAGCTTTTAATCTTTTGTTGCCCCTGTAAGCATTTTTGTCCCATTTTAATTGCTTTCCTTATTAAGGTCCTTACTCTGAAAGAAAGCCCATGCAAACAGGCCTTCTGAAGTGAGTGGTATTCAGAATAAATAGCAGAATCCACTCACTTTGTGTTCTCCCCAAGCCTACGAGGCATTTGAGACAGTTTTAAAGAATATTTTTGTAGCTCTCATTCTTGCTGAGTACTCCACATATGAGTAACCTAGTAAGATAAAACCACTGGCAAGTAATAATAGAAAGAAACTGGATTAATATTGTCTAAGGATATTCATATGACAGTCATGTGGTCTTTCATATTTTCTTGTACAATCAGTTACTTTCTTTCAGAAACATTCACTGTGTAGCACCAAGTCTCTTGTTCAGGGCTGCTGTCTTAGCTACCAAAATGCCTGGGACTGTTTTTAGCAGAAGGAATCTTAGGTCAGTCATATACACAGTAAGTTTTTAATTTTTATACCTGTCTTGTGATAGGCTGCTAAATGTTTCAGTACATTTATTATTCATTGCATAGTAACAGAAGGCAGAAATAAAGTTACACCAGTTCTATGCTAAGTACTTGTGAAGCAAAACCCAAGCATTGGAAATACATTGTGGCATTGATATATCTAGGGAAAAATGCTATGGGGTTGTTTTTACTGATAAGTTGTAATATTAAAGTTCTTAAATATAAGCATTTCTAGTAAAAAGTTGTTTTCACCCTCATCCTTAATTTTGAGTTTCATGTTTTAGGGCATTTGTGCTTGCACCGTGTATCTGTGAGCAAAAGCAGGGGTTTTTTTTCTGGCAGAAGCAATGAAGAATTAAGTAGCTTGGATTTATGCAGAATTTTTGCAGGAATGCCTATAAAGCATGTTTATTTGCTTCACCAGGCAATTTAAGCAGGTTGAACCCATAGCTTTTGATGAACAGAAGGTAAATTTTACAAAAACTGTCGCAGTTTGGCAAGGACCGTATAGGAAAACAAATCAGTTCCTCTGTTGGAGTTTAATCCTGTAGATCGGGCAAGTGTTTTAACCTTCCATGGACTCTAAATGTCTGCCATTTTTAGGGTAGGGGGAGGAAATGTTTTCAAGCAACTTAGAGCACAGGCAGAAATGAGATGGCAAATGATGTACCCCTATTGATAACATCACTGAGGTTGGAAAATAGTATGTAGACTCACTTTAAATCTCAGCTTTTTCAGTTGGAATTTTGGGATTCTTGAAAAGCTGGTGATCATTTTTGACTGTCTGTGATAGCAGAACCAAACCCTTGTTACTTTTCATTCTTCCTCATGCAGATAGTAATATATCTGGGGCCATCTGTACCTAATTATGTGCATGAAGGGGCTCATGAAGGACCTCCTCTTTCACAGTCATACCTTAACACCTGTTTAAATTAACTATCAAACTACTTGGGAAAATGCAAAACTTCGCTGTGAATTTTTTTCATGAGTGAGGTGCTTATGAAAGCACCTCAAGGTGATTTGTGCACATGTTTGTGTGTGCCTCACTGCCTGTTTCAGGAAGCAAGGGAGGGTGCTATTCAGATGAAAATCTAAACTGTTTCACATGAAGCCAGGACGAGGCAGGATTTGCATTCTGTGCTCACGTCTGGCTCCTTGGCATTGCTTAAGAAAGAGAAAGAAATGAGAAACTGCCTGCAGAGCAGGACAGAAGGGAGTTAAAATTATTGGAGGAGACCGTTTGGCTTGTCCAGACATGCAGACACTGTGCTGCATCACCTCCTCTGACTTATTTCTATTCTGAGGATGAAGAAAGCTTGAAAGGTTGATGATTTTCCCATGGGGTAGATTGAGTCAAAGATTCGCTTTTGGGCAGTAAACCAGGGCTGCTTAAAACTAGTTCCCTGCCACACTACCTTTTCTTTCAGCAAGCAGAGGTACCAGGCGGGAATGATAAATGAACTAAGCCTGAATTTCCATGGCTTAACATCTCTGCTTTCCAGGAATTGAGGGCAGTAAGTAAGTCCCAGAAGGTTGCTCAGCAACTCTCAGGATGGTTACCATCCTTTATACTGAGCTGCAGAATGCACTGGTTTTTGTTAAACATGTCTTTGGAAGAAACATTCTTTGCCTAAATAGTAGACTGAGGTGAACTCTGGAAATGAAAGTGTTGCTGAGAGCTGAAAAAAACCTCAGTTTCAGAGTTAGAAGGCTTTTTTTTGTTTTCCTTTTCTCACAATTGCAGGGTCCTAGGAACTCTTTCTTCAGGAGTAAAATGTCTCCAGTTTCCTCTGTGTCCTCATGCAATAAAGAAACACTGTTTTCACAGTGAGTTTGAGTCGTGATCAGCCAGTATGCCTGTCACAGGAAATAATCTGAGAAAACTCATCTGCATTTTAAACTAGGATTTTTACTGTGTATTTCTATTCAGATAAAAATACTTGTAACAGAAAGAGGTTTACTCTGTATTGCCATTTCACTTAGATGGTTTTCAAAGCAGCTGTTTGTGTGGAAGAGATTGCATAGCAGCAGCAATAACAGTTTCCTGTGTTGATAGTTTCATCCCTGACTGTTGCTTTAGGTCTGACATTTCCACCCAAATTCTTACCTGAATTGTTGTAGGCTGCTCATGTTATTTTTTTTTTTTATTTAATAGGGAATTATTACCAAGGAGCCCCTGGTGGTCTAGTGGTTAAGGACACGGCACTGTAACTGCCGAGGCCCGGGTTCGATTCCTGGTCGGGGAAACTCCCCGGGCAGGTGGAGCCCGTTAGCCCTGTAAGGCAATCCACCTACGTCCTGAGGACCTCGCTGCCACTGTCCAAGCTCGCNAAAGAAAGAAAGAAAAAAAAATCAACGGCAGCAAATATATTTTCCTATTATTTTTTTTTTCTTTTCTGAGTTTCTGTAAGCTTCTGCAGTGAATCAGTATGACTCTATCCAGGCAAACTCCACTTATTTTCATGGTCACTTGGAAATACGTTTTTTCCACGGGTAAAATCTGGCACCTCCCTGCCTTTGGCTCTTGCCTGAGAATTAACTGTAAGTTCGTGCAAGATACTAGACCTGGACAGTGCAGTGCTGTATAGTTCTTAGCCCTGAAGAGCAAATAATTGACAGGATTTTTATAGAATTACAACTAGTGACCTCTCACTAGTGGGTTCCCCAGGGCTCCGTCTTATGCCCTATGATCTTCAACGTTTTCATAAATTACTTGGATGCGGGACTGGAAGGGATACTAAGAAAGTTTGCAGATGATACAACACTGGGAGGAGCTGTTGACTCCCTTGAAGGCAGGGAGGCCCTGCAGAGAGACCTCAACAAATCAGAGGGCTGGGCAACCACCAACCATNGCTCTGCTCTGCTCTGGGGCAGCCTCACCTTGAATATTGTGTGCAGTTTTTATAAGAAAGATATTAAGCTGTTAGAGAGCATCCAAAGGAGGGCAACAAAGATGGTGAAGGGCCTGGAGGGGAAGTTGTATGAGGAGTGGCTGAGGTCACTTGGTCTGTTCTGCCTGGAGAAGAGGAGACTGAGGGGAGACTTCATTGTAGACCACAGCTTCCTTGTGAGGGGAAGAGGAGGGACACGCACCACTCTCTTCTCTGTGGTGACCAGTGACAGGACCTGAGGGAATGGCCTGAAGTTGTATCAGGGGAGGTTTGGATTGGATATTAGGAAAAGGTTCTTCACCCAGAGGGTGGTTGGGCACATGGAACAGGCTCCCCAGGGAAGTGGTCACAGCACCAAGCCTGACAGAGTCCAAGAAGTGTTTGGACAATATTCTCAGGCACATGCTGTGACTCTTGGGAATGGTCCTGTGCAAGGCTAAGGGTTGGACTTGATGATCCATTTGGGTCCCTTCCAACTCAGCATATTCTGTGATTCTGTGATACATTACATCTTGATCTCTGACAACTGGAAACAGCAAAGCCTCTACTTCATGTGCTTGTAGTGTTCTCTTCAGAGGTTTTCCTCCTCACTTCTTGCCTGCTGTGGCAGAGTAGGTTAGCCAGAGAGCTGGCAGATCTTCATCCACCTCCAAATTGGGAAGAAAAATGCTTTTAAGTGCAGCACTGTATTTAGGGAGGCCCCTGCTGCTGCCCCTCCTGTTCCCTTCAGTCCCGCCATGAGTACAGTGATGGCATATGATCAGAGGTGCATCAGTAGTGCTCAGGTTTGTTTGCTCATGGAAGGAGCTCATGCCTTGTCTTGGCAGCACGTGGCAGGGTCCAAAAGGGCAAGGAGTGGAGGGCAGGTGACAAGGGCCCTTGTGCCACCCTGGCTGGGCTGTGCCTGAGCCCCGTGACAGGGTCACCTGAGAGATTATGCTCTCTGCTAGGGAGAGGTCACAGAGAGGGCTTTAACACCCTCATGCCTTTTTCTACCCACTAACTACAACCAGTCCACAGAGAGAGGAGGGAAAAAAGAAGTAAAAGAACCAAATAGATGAGGTAGAAAGTGGAAACTCTTCTTCACAAACAGACTTTTGCCTGTATCACTAAGAAAGCAGATAGGACTTTGCTCAAGGCTCTGTGTTGGAGGAGCCCAGGTGCTGTGGTGAGGAGTTCTGCTTTCAAGCTTACGCAGGGATTTGGGAATTCCTCCTCTCTTTGTGTATATATAGGTGGTTCCTGCCAGGATAAGATAGAAATAGCTGTTAAGAGAAATTGCCTTTAATATGTAACCTGCCCTAACAAAGGCAATATGTTTGTATTTTAGACATGACGTTTGTAATGCAAACACAAGATGCTGTTTTGCCTTTTTTTTTTTTTCTTGAAATGAAGGTGATTTCAGAGGCTGAGCACTTTGGCTTGGAATTAAAGACTGACCACACAGCCAGAAATACAGGCATGAGAGTGTTTTTAAAACTAATAGTAAATCTAAATGGTGTGGACTCTACACTTCAGGACAGTTTAGAGGATATCTATTATATATGGAGATCGCTTAAGGCATAGGCTTGCATTCCTGATCTGTATAGGGGAAAATTTAATTACAGGTTTGTCAGAGCATCTTAGGGTCTGCTCTTAGTTTGCCTGCTACAGGGTGAATGGCAGTGTACTTTGGGCAAAAATAATAATAAAAAAATCAGTCCTCTCATTTATTTGAGAGGACTCATAAATCACAATTCAGAGACTTATCATTTATTTTTTTCCAAACAAGTGTAGAAGATATTTTTAAAATGCCACGAAAAATGCCAAGAAACCTAAAAAATAAAAATTAAATCAAAACTTTAATTATTTCTTATTTTTAGATATGGATAGCAAATGTTAGTTCACAAGTAATAGGTTTTTCTCTCTTCTCAAAGTACCCTTTTAAAATAGTTACTTTTGTGCTCTTACTCATTCTCAAGTCATATTTGAAATATTGCAACTAAAATGGCTAAAATATGGGTCCTTTTTCTCTGCATGGAATTCTAAAAAGCTTTTGCTTGAACTTTACAGGCCAAAACCAGCTCTAAGCAGGAGAAAATCATGGACAACATTAGAAAATTAAGTTGGAAACACAGAAGTAAAATTACTGGTTTCATTGTGGCACTGGCTGACAAGTTCTGCCAGCCTTCTTAACCTGCTTGGTGAATGAGCATTAGTGGAAATCTTGACTCGAATTAATTCATGCAGGTGCAATTGTTCTTTGCACTTAAACCTTGACCCACAAGGTGTGCCTTTTTCTATGGTAATATGATCAGCCTAGTAGTTTCCAGGCCCTTGAAAACAAATTTCTGCAGTATAAACAGATAACAGAAATTATCATAATGAAACCAACACTGCTAAGAGCAGACAAAGTACCAAGTCCACACAATTTGCAATCATACAAAAAGCTATGGAATGAAAAAAATCAGTACATGTTTTGGGGCCCTGTTACAAAAGAGGTGCTTCGTTGAGTTTTGCTGTTTTCGAGCAAACAAACCTTTTTCAAATATTTAGAGAAGATTCAGTCTGCTTCCTGAAAAACTGAAGCCAAAGTCTGATCTGATTGGATTTGGAATGAGGTCATCAACTCTTAAGCAATTTTATTCATAGCGGGTAGGAATTTGATTCCTTGTATTTCAGATTTCTGTATGTTTTCCATTTTTCTTACAATTTAAGAAAAAATAATACTCATGGTCACATTTCTTCATCTCTTTCAAGAAATATGTATCCCATTCATGCTATAGAAACACTTGTGCATCTGGTTGCTGCCAGTTTTCTTAGAACTGTGGCCAAAGAGTTCTTTCTGATTTCATGGCTCAAAACTAAGAACAAATTTATTTAAAGAGAGGCTTTTGTTGCCTCTCCATACAGAAAGGTATGGTCTTTTTTTTATGTTCAGTACTGAGTGTGTCAGTTAGTTTGGAGAAGTCAAGGACATAGTTGTGTACCATGAATATGACCAAGCTTCCACTGAACTTTCAGCTGCAACTGATTGATTCATGTGGGAAATGTGAGGCTTGTGTTGCCTGTTGTGGCACTGCAAAATGACTGCCGAGCAAGTGCAGGGATTTATTTGAAGAAAAAGTGGATGCCTTTAGTAACTACTTCTCTTTTGGCTTAAACAGGGCACTGACAGAGGAGAAATAATTGTTTCACACAAGGGCTGGGTGTTTCACAGGTTCCCTCTCAAGCAATGTTGTTATCAACTTCTTGATAACTGTGAGTTACCAGCACTGTTGTTTGTGATATTAGTACAAGCTTTGCAATACTTTGCTTCTCCCTCCCCTGTTTTTTTTTTGGTTTGTTTTTTTTTTTGGTTTGTTTTGTTTTGGTGGGGTTTTTTTTGTTTGTTTGTTTTGTTTTGTTTTGTTTTTTTGTTTTAAACTTAACGGTCCGTTTCCTGCAGTTGCATGTGTAAAAACTAAAACATTCTAACTCTGTTAAGATGGGGGGGAGGGGGCAGAATTCAAACATTTTAGCTGACTGCATCCTGAAGACAAATGAAGAATAACTCAAAATACTGTCAAATGGGAAATTACGTGTGGTTAACCCTTATATCATTGTTTGTGTGCCTCAGGATGGATTGTATTTTGGGAGATTAGAGTGATGTCTGAGGAGGAGAGTAGAAAAATAATCAACATTCAAAGGCAGACTGGATTTCAAGAGTGATGTATTAATACTAATACCTCCCTTTTTACATTGACACAAAGTGCACATATCTGAACCAATTTCTCTTGTCTGTCTGTCAAATTATCAAATTAAGAGTAAAGCTAACCTTTCTGTTGTGTTAAGAGAAGGAGAAAATAACCCCGTTGTGTTCCAGGTGGATTTCAGATATCAGGGGCTTGGGGCAGATGGGCTTAGATTCTGAGTGGCAGCCAACTCAGCTCTGGGAAACAGAAATGCAGAGTCAATGCAGTCAAATGCAGTAAGTCCAGCTGAGTTCAGTAAGAACTGCCATGGTTACAGTTGCACAAATCCTGCGATACACTGTAAATCTGGTTGCGCCCAATGAGCTCTCATGGCCAGATTGGAAGTCTGGTTGTGTTCAGTAACTCTCATGGCCAAGTGCAAGATGGTGTTGTTTATTGAGCAACAGAAATGAAGATTGTTGTTGGATTGCTGGTGATAAATATATCATCTGCAGGAGCACATATGAATATACAAGTAATGTATAAATAAATAGATAAAACACATAATAATAACCTGCGGCAAATATGTTTAATTGCCAGATGACTATATAGTGCTAAAAGTATAATCACAAGCGCAACCTTGCTTTCTAAATTTCCCAGAGAAGCCCTAGATATAGCTGAGTGTTCGAATCTTACTCCATAGGCATCCCTGTGGGGAACGAGATAAGTACATCCCATCAAACATCCCAGGATACAAAAGTGGAGTCAGCTCTAGCCTCCTTCCCCACTTAAGCTACATTTATTTTGTTTTCTTTGAGGGAAGGGACAAAGGAAAAGTTAAAGTTGATAAAATTTCATGTTTAGGTGTAGTCTGAGTAGCTTTAGTCGTACAAGTAAAGCATGTACAGGTTTTAGTTTGTTAGTATACAAGAGGCATCAAAAGTAATATGTATTTTTGAGTTAAGGAAGCAAAGTTCAGCTTTTGGTCACCATTTGGGTCATTCCTGTGGTTTAGTTCCTGTTAGCTACATCGTTTTAAACAGAGCATGACTCCAACATCTCCATGCAACTGCACCCTTCGTTTCATGCCTCTCTTAAGAGTGGTACACCAAGCTCCTTCAGTGTTTCTGGTCCTAAGGTGGGCAGATTGCTCCTGGTGAACAATAGCCAACGCATACTCTCCTTCTTGCTGAACTTTGTTTTTCAGTTTTATTTCCCCACACAGATTAAAGCAATATGACCCTCTTACCTCCAGCTCCCCAGCTTTTTCCTTGAATCAAGCATCTCATCTTTCAAGGCATTGTTAACACTCTTTTAAGATTCTTTCTTTGGGCAAGGAACCCGACAGATTAGGTGCAGGCCAGAACATCCTATAAAGCCAAGGATGAATGCTTGATGAACCCAGGAAACTTAATTTAACTGAAAACATGTAGTTCTTGTGTGTTTATCATATAGTCTGATTGTAGCAGGTAATATGAAGGGGAAAACTTGAGTTTTACTAGCTCTTGAGGCCTTAAGTCAAAGGGATTTAATTTTATTGGAATGTTCTGCATTTTCTGACTTGAAAATGCAAACATCTTTGCCCAACACTAGCAGAGAGGTGTGAAGGCAGCAGGCATGTTTTCTGTTTACCATCTGAATCTCATGCTACCAAGCCTGAGTGATTCTTCCTGATGAAACTCCTAGGCTGTGCAAAATCTAGCCTTAAACTGGGTAATGCTACTGCTATCAGATGAGATCAGTAACACTGCCTTTCCTATTTCAGCCTTAACTAAAACGCTTACTCTCAATTTGCAACTGATGCAATTAGACTAAATTCCAAAGGGGCAATTAATTGAGAATATATACTTTAGGCATGGCCAGAAACTGAAATTTCTGTCCACTAAGAAAATATAGAATTTGAAATTTCTGTTATTTGGAATTAAACACAGAGCTCAATTTTTAATTGTTTTGTTTTAGAAAGACAAAGATTAGTTTTTAACTTTATATAAATGTATTTGGTAAGTAGATGTAGCTTTAGTACTTAAAGACATTGTACTGAATTTTTTCACAGAAATCAAATTGCTTGTTTCAAAATGAGTTTAAATCAATAATTCCTGAAAGTGTTTCACCTTTAACACAATTTGCATTTTCAGCACAGTGTTCAAGTTGAAGTCAGATGTAGCCTAATTGGTTTCACTGATAAACACAGAACAAACAGAGATAGTGGTACTCTCTAGAGGAGCCGTTTCTCAAAATGTTTTCAAAATAACCCTTTTTAAAAGCTTATCACCTGTCTTGTATATTAAGACGGTGATACAAAATAGTGCTATAGCAGTATTTTGAGTTTTGCTTTGTTGTCAGAAGACCTTCTTTTTCCAAAGATGGTTCTTAACTCTAAAGTCAAGTCAAGAACTAGATGGAGCGAGCAGAGCTGAGGATCCATCTTTGTGGAGAAGTTATGACAGAAAGACAAGCTAGCATGCTAATGTCCTGCATGGTGACTTTCTGGATCACTGTTAGTGTGGTAGGAGTATGAGGGATGTACCTCTGCTTTTGGAAGGAAAAAGAATCTGAATTTGTCTTGCCAGAGAGGTGGAGTGTCTGTCATCTATCCCATAGGTTTTCATGAGGTGGCAGAGTTATGCTGACATTTTCACCTTCTGTGTTAACCTCTGCATAGGGGTAAATCCGTACCTTTTTCCAACAAGTCCAAGAGATTCTGATTAAATTTAAGCGAATTATTTTAAGGCTTGCATGTGCAGTGATGTCACTGCACAGCCAAGGAGTGTGTAACTTGATAACCTATCATTATATTTTAATAAATTCCCTGTATGACCATTCTTTAGGAGTCCCTGTTCAGGGCTGCCTTCAGAAGTATATTGCACTACTGTGGGCTTAGGGAACTGGAGATCCCACTTGGTGTGTTAGGACAGTGCTGTGCATTTGCTGTGGGCAATCCCAGAGAAATATGTTTAGGCTTGGCTCAAGGCACTTGTAGTGATGGTACCTATCATGTGTGTGGCTGTCTAAACTAGATGTTCCTGTTGTTGCCCAGAGGATTTAAGGGGAACTGAATATGCCAGAGAGCATATATTTTTTTTCCCCTTTACTTTCTGGCACTAATTGCTCATTTAATTTTGTTTGGTTCATTGTTTCTTAGTAAAGTTTGCTGATGGTAAAGAGGCACGTTTTAGAAAGTATAAATATTGTACTCACTCTTTTATTTTCCCTCATGAAACAAAGAATGAATGTTCTCATGCCCTGAATGAGTGAAAGACCTTTAGACTAGGAGCCTTATCTAATTATGTGCATTATCTAATGAGGTACATTTCCAGTGTTAGAAGGGACCACATTTTATCCAAGAAATCCCTGGCAATTTCATAGAAGGAAATGGAGTAGCGTTGCCCTCTGTAGGAGCTGTGATTGTGCTCACGGCCACAAGGCGCTAATGCCTGTCTGGCCGGGTTGATTATGCACTTGGTTGCTGCACACAGGTCATGTTTGACTGGCTTGTGAAAGCAGCCTTGGCTGAGCCTGCTGCAACGCCGTGTGCAGAGATTAGCAGTGCCGAACGCAGTTCGGAAAGCACGAGGGATGCCAATTGGTGGGAAACATTTAAACTGGCAGGGAGAGCAGGTAGCTGAGTGCAGCGAGCAGTGTACACAAGGATCACAGGTTACATCTGGGATTTTGTGATGAATGCCTAATGAGTATGTTGATTAGACGGGCAGAACTCTTCAGGCTGTTGTAAACGTAGCTGAAGGAAGCGTGGCTGATAAGACACGGAATAACCACTCCCGTAAAGCTTTCATTTGGCACTGAAGTATTTAAAATCCAGAAAGAGAATGGAGAGAAAACGGGACAGTAAAATGAAAAGGGAACTGTCCTACTTAGCTACTTTAAATGACAAAAACATAACCCTGGTGTCTATTCGTAAGCAGCAGGCAGCTCATGATGTGCCTGAACTACTGATTATTGGTGAAAAGTCCAAGACAGGATCTCCGGTAAAAGCAAGCAGTAACTTGCAGAAAGAAGAGAAACTTTTGCAGAGTTATTCCATGGGAATGCCAGAAGTCAATACAGTTGAAAGACAGGTCAGTGAGCTCGTGTGTGCGCGCATGTTGGGAGGGAAGGAGTGTTTCTGATCTGGAGAATTTAAAACAAGGCATGTTGGACATGGGTTGTATATTAAAGGAACTTAAACCTTCTTTATCTAAATTGTCTCAATCCCCAGCATGGATGCCAGCCCCATAACAAGCAGTACACAAATGCAAAGTCCTCTGGAGATCCTCTGAAAGTAATCTTTGAGAGCAGATGTTAATGATGAGTTATGCGGTAGAAACTAATGAGCATTGTTTCAGCTCCACCTCTAATAATACAGAATGGTGATTCTCAGGAAGGAAACATAGTATTTCTCCTTTTGAACTGCAATTGCTTGAGTAGTTTGACAGAAGCTCATACCAATTTATTCTCTGAAATAACAGAAATTGAAGAAACATTAAAAGGTCCCTGTAGGTGAGTAGTTCATTTATATCTACTAAGTGGGTGCTAGTGAAAGTTTGTGATAAATATATCTGTGGCAATTTTTTTTTTAATTCAGTGTTGTATATAACTATGGTATTTTTGTCGATTAACTGCTGTGAAAAAGAGGCTTAGAAAGATCAGTGCTGATAAAAACATGATGTGGTTTATTATTTTTAAAAGAGTTTTTGCTGTTTAAAAGGTATGTAACCTGCAGTAATGTAGTGAATATTGGGAATATTCAAGGAAAAGAAACTCTCAGAAAAAATGTTGTGTTCTTTGAAACTGTGTATGCTTAGAATGGCTTAAATAATTAGTGTCAGACTGGAATGAAATAGCAGCCAGGACAGACCAAATATACCTGAAGGCTTTTTCTGCCTTGAGTTATTTCTTGTTTTATAAATGTTTGCTAGAAAACAATCATGACAAAAATGACTTTGTTCTGCCAAAGGATCTTTTCTCTGTATTCAGTTCACTGGAATATATGTGTTGCTTGTACTGGAGCTGTGAAGAACATCACAGAGACTTTTACATTGTTTTAATTCTAAATTAGAAAGATAATGTTTACAGCAAGGCTTTCCCCTTTCCCATAAAGCGAATGTGGTTTACACAGCTCCCTTTAATTTAAAAGTACCTGTCAAGGTCTCTAAGATTTGTTAACTACTGTTGGTGTGATTTCAGTAAGACTAGCTGTAACTGCCTAAATCTTGCCCCATCATCTATACTGAGAGAAAGATGTGATCCTAAATGGGGAATAGGAGTCCCTTTGAAGAAGCATTAAGGTAATTAACTTAGTATTTTGTAAACAAAAGCCTCATAAAGGCTGCTTTGTAATATTATTTTCATTGAATCTTGATATCCAGATTTAGAGGATGCTCTGTCCCTCTTTTAAGACTCAGGAACTGTGTGAAAAATAACAAATTGTGTTACAAGTAGTTACTGAAAATAGTAGCTACTGACATTTTCTATTCTTTGTTTGGGGGAAGAGAGAACGAAGAACAGCCAGTTAAGATCTAATACATTTAAAGAATGTTCACTAATGAGACGGATGGACAAGTTGCACTGAAAATTGTTAAGGAGGATGAGGATTGAATGTCTGCCCTCTCAGGAGTGCTGTTGTTGTAGGCACGAAATTGAAGACTTGTGACCTTTGATATTCTTGTGGCTGCTCTGCCCTCATTTTGTTGTTCACTGCCTACCTATAATAAACTGGGAAACATCTGAAGCATTTAATTAATAGAATGTGGCTTTTCAGTTGTGTGTTGCTACCTGCCTGAATCCAAAGCCATGAATCAGAGGGTTGTGAAAGAAAGAAGCAGGAAAGGTAAAACACAGATGAAATAATTCTTTGGTAGTTTATGCTCAAAGGTAAGAGGGTGATAACTGGTTTCAGCCCACCGAGATACATGGAGAAGAGCAGCCCCAAACCCCTGGAGATAGTGTGTGAGAGGTTCAGTGACCTCTGGTATTTATGAATGAGTGAGTGGGGAGAGGCAAAGGGGACGTGCTCAATGGGCTGGGCCCCATCTCATCACCGGCTGCTTACCTGGCATCATGGTGAGGGGTCTGGTGCTTGAATTTCAGGATGCGAAAGCTGGCATTCCTGCAGGCCAGATGCATGAGGGCAGGAAAGCAGTGCCAGCCATGGGGGGAGAACCTTGCTGGGTAAGCAGAGAGGAGCAGAATTGTGCCAGATCTTGGTGTCGGTGATGCTCAGCTAGTTGTGGGGTGCGCCTGCCACAGCCTCACCCTTGTGCTGCAGAGGACAGGAATGTTATGTTGGCATTTTGGAAGTGGCTGCACCTCTTGGGAAGGAAAACGGGTAGAGGGATGGCTTTCTTGGTGACAAGCCACCCCCCAAGGTGACCCATGGAACACAGCAGTGGAGGCAGCATGGAGACCCAACCAAGAGTGGCTGGTGGCTGGGCTGTGAAGCCAACGATGGCACAAACCTTGTTGAATTCACAGCCATTGAGTTGCATCCATTCTCAAAATACCAGTCACCATATGTGTGTGTGTGAGGGTCTCACCCAGTGCTGTGGTTTCCTCATCTTTGGGTTTTTCTCTGAGTTCAGTTGTTTTTCTCACATTTATTATGTATCCCTTCACTGCTCCATTAAATGCCTAGACTTTGCACATCTGAATGGGAATACCCAAAAGAATAGCCCATTTTGGGGCACAGCAAAGAAGCCTGATGCTAGGTCTCTGAGGGCAGCCCTTGATGGGGGGTGGGGGGTTGCCCCAGGAGCCATACAGACTGTATGTAATGACTACCTTTCCCATCAGACCTGTCACAAACTCTGGATGCTCTGACATCAGGGCTCGAGACTTGGTGCTTCCAATCCAGCAGCATCTCCGTGCCCCACCCCCATGCTTTCACAAGAAGTTAGTCCAGTCCCAGGGCATATTCTTTTTGGATTTTTCTATTCTTGCTGTCTGGAGGCAGTCAGAATGAACCTCTGCCTCTTCCAGCTGTCTTCAAGCCCTGCTTTGCTCCTGGACAGGCATGAGTACAGCTCCTGTCAGGGACATCAAGGGTTGTTCTTCATGCCTTGAAATCCTCATACTGGAAGTTGGGCTTCAGATGCCATGTTCCTGCACATCAGCAGTTTCAATTGTTACTCATCTTGGGTCTAGTTCAGAGCTGTCTCCTGTAGATGCAAGTGTTTTCCAACCAGCTCTGGCGTTTCCACCTCTCTCCATCTCCTGCTGCTTCTGTTTTGATGGGTTTGATTTTTTTTCCATATTATTCATGTGAGCTGCTTTATGTTGAGATTCTTAGCTTTCAGACTAGAGCCTCGCTCTGCTGTGCATTGTTAGTTGAAACTTTTATATGCAGAACAAGAGTTGTCATAATTTCATGTTTCATTATTTACATACTCTTTACATAGCTACTATAAAATTAAGTATGAGACTGGTAGAGCAAACAGGCTTGGAGTACACCTGTCCTTAAAAGTAAGCAGGACTCCTTTGGTGTCAGAGACAAAAGAGTAACTGTGGGCAGTTCTTTCACACATTCCCCTCTGGATGCAGAATCAGAAGCATTTCCATTATTATGTTGGTATTTCTCTCTAGGCAGAAACAAGCAGAAGGGGCAGTGCCTGGAAATCCCAGCCACCTTTTTTGGCATTTTTGGTGGTGACTGCTTCTCTGATCCTCTTGCAGATGGTGTCTGAATTACTATACAGCCTCATAGATGCCATTTTATCTGTGGATGTTAGCTGATGTCAGGAAACCCTCTTCTGAAACCCAGCTTGTGCCTGGTTAAAACTGCGGGCACATTTCCATGTGCCTTGTCTTTGTGACCTTACATGAATCTGCTCTTTTCCTCTGGTCTAGGAACACCCATCTTGCAAATACACACATAGATGTATTTATGCCCCTTCAGTTTTGGGGTTTTTTTGGAAGCTGCTAAACAATACTAAAGGCTTTGTAAATTCTTCTTTTTTTCCCTGTGCACATTTCTTGGGTTTGAGGGAAAATTCTTCAATGATTTTGCATTTGTGTGTTTGGGGCGGGGGCGGTTAAGGGAAATAAGCCTTGTATTTTTCTTATATCCATATCCCCTCTCTGTTTTTTTCCTTGTCATTTAAAAATTTGTGTGCAAGAATTTTTCCCCTACAGACCATAAACATCTGGTTTTGTAAAGTAACAAACAAAATATTTTTGACAATTCATTGAAAGTTGATAATAGCCTTTTATGCAAAATATAAAGCAGCAGCCAAGTTTTGATGTTTCTGTGGCTTACAATGCATTGAAATAGTAGAACCAGTCCTTGCTTTTATGCTTTTCGAAAGACTAGAGGATGAGAAATACCCTTTAATATTTTTTCTATTTAATTTGAAATGCTTTTATATCACTGGGTACTTGGGAAAGCTGAGACAGTTGGTGAGAATGGGGATGGAGGGAACACAGTGGAGTATGTAAGTCCACTGATGGTTCCTGGGTTTCATCTGCAAGTGGCTGCCAGAAGCACAATGAAGGGGAGCAGGAGAGCAGAGCATGTTTGTCTCACCCATTTCTCACGCTCTGTTTCGCCAAAGGATGCAGAAAGCAAATGCCTTTGTCATATGAGCCAAAATAAACGCACTGGGTGAGCTTCTGTAACTCTCATGAGGACTTGTGCTTCACCGGGTGTTTGTGATAAGAAGAGAAGGCCACAGCAAGCAAAGTGTCCTTGAGGGACTGAAGATAAGGGAGAGGAGATGAGGTACAATATTCAAATAACATTTCTTGAGGCAGATTTTACAATAAACAAAAGTTTGAGCTGTCTAAGCCTTTGAAGTGTGGTGGGTGAGACTGTTTTCAGATGGGCTTCCTTTCCTTATACAAGGCCAGATTATTATTTCAAATTATACAAAGTCACAGATAGGATAAGTATAAGATATAGATGGGCATCTTGGTCATCTTTGTGCTTAAATAGGGAACCATCTTTGCAGAGAAGTCTGATTAACTGTTAATGTTTTGTTTTGAAAGGAGGGGCTGGTTGCACATTTTCACATATGTTGGGAATTTCAGTAACTTCTGGGAAGGGAAGTGCAAGGAGAGAGGTATGGGTCCTGGATGTGCCAGGCCTGTGGGAGGAAGAAGCAAAAAGGGATATAGGGACTAAAATATTCCCTGCTTGCTGTTGGGATAGTGAGGGGCTGCACCATAATTGCTGAAGAGTTGAAGTTGCTCATTCCTCCTCCTGTTATAACAAATACAGTACAGAAAAAGCAGAAAGAAAATGTCTTGTGTTAAATTTTTGCTGTTTTAATTGTGACCTCAGACCTCATTATTCCCAAGCTGTCTAAGCATGAAACAAAATCAAGTTAATGAATTTTGAATTCTGCGTCAAATGAACTGGATGCATTCTAGTGTTAATAAGCAGCCTAAATGCTTCTCATCTGTGTTGTGGTATTGAGGAGGGAGTTTTCTTGTGGGTCATAGGAACAAGACTTGCAGTACTGAGCCTGATCTGTTGGCCCCTTCTCCAGGCCGTCTCTGCAGTAATGCCCAGCTTCAGGTATTTTATTGAACGCTGGAGATCCCACAGCTTTACAGGCAAGAGAATAGATTTATCATAGTACTTTTTATCTAGGTCTTTAGCATTTAAAGCTGCCTTAAGTCATGAACATGAATTTTTATGTTCCTTCCATGAAATCTGACAATCTGGGACTTGTCCCTCCCCTTCTCAATCTTCCTCATCACATGGTGCCAGTAACTGGAGACAGAGTCTGTGCTCCGAGTACCTGTTCTGTGAGAAGCATTGCTGTTATTTTTATTTTTTTAATACTTAATTTTCAATTGAAATGAGTGCATTTAACTGTAGAGTTTCAGTAGTGCAGAGCTCGTGGTCTGACTGAGAGATAGTTTACTGCTGGCTGATCTATTTCACTACTGACCATCCTGAAAATCAGCGTTGGATCAAACCAGGGAGTAGCTCAATTTATAGTCTTTCTTAGGTGCCTCACAAGTAGGTAAATAAAACTAAACCATGGTGGAAATATCTGCATATAGTTCTGTGTCTTTTAAGATCTTTGTCAGATATAGATTTTAATTTAAAAGGTCTGTATATTACATGCAGAGACCCCAGGCCTCTGTGTGCATGCATGTAGCTCTTAAAATATCATGCAGCTGGTCCTCCCTGCACCAGCTTGTTTCAAGCTTCTGGGAGATTCATGATTCTCTTTTCTTGGGCTTTTTGGTTTAGTGTGGCTTGGTTTGGTTGGAACTCCTGATGAGCTGTAGCAGGTTGGCCAAACTGAGCCAGTTTAGGACACTGTTGAAGAGGCAGTCAGGATACTCTCTACTGTGACCCACTGTGCCAGTGGCAGTGTGCTCTGAAGAGCAGGGCTCAGGCTGTGTGATGGAAGTGCCCTGTTGCTGCAGAGAGCTCAAGTTTTAAATTATTTGGTTGGGGTAGGAATACTGAATCAATTCTGCTTTTACATCCCTAGGGAATATTTTTTAAATTGCTACTCAAGAAATGTGTCAGAGGCCTAATTCATCATCGTGGGCTAACCTTGTGAAGTGTTTCAGCATAGACTGACTTGAGAACACTTCTAGCATGTGCTTCAGGGTATATGCAGACCATTGCAGCTTTCACATGGCTGAAGATTCAAGCATTTATTTTTACTCTTCCTCTTTCTCCTTAGGCTTTGTCAAATATTGATTCTCCTCCTGGCTGTGAACTGGTGCCTACAATGAAACATAATTTTGCTTTTGATAACATGGGCTATGAGGAGAGCTTTGAAACCACACCCTCTTCATCTTCCCAAGAACGTACTGTGACAGTCAACATTGTGGGAATGACTTGCCAATCATGTGTGCAGGCAATAGAAGGCCAAATTTCCAAGGTGAAGGGCATTGTGAGTATTAAAGTCTCCCGTGAACAGAACAATGCTGTTATCAAGTATCTGCAGTTGGAAATAAGTCCGGGTCAGATTTGCCAGGAAATTCAAGATATGGGCTTTGATGCCAACATAGCAGAAGAGAAGTTGACAACAGCAACCATAAATCTGTCAGGCTTGAAAGAAGCAGTAGTTAAGCTTCGGGTAGAAGGCATGACATGCCAGTCCTGTGTCACCAACATTGAAGGAAAGATTAGGAAACTGCACGGCGTAGCCAAAATCAAGGTGTCACTTGGTAACCAGGAAGCAATTATTGCTTACTATCCTTACATCATTCAGCCTGATGACCTCAAGAGACACATCAATAACCTGGGGTATGATTGCACCATTAAAAGTAAATCAGCCCCTTTGAAGCTGGGGGTCCTTGATCTCCAGCGTTTGCAGAATGCAAGCCCCAAGGAGACACCAGCAAGTTTTGAGGGTGGTGAGTTGGATCCATTGATTGCTGACATGAGTAACACAGCTACGGTGACTGTACGGATAGAAGGCATGCACTGCAAGTCCTGTGTCAGAAATATTGAAGGAAATATATCAGCTCTTCCTGGAATAAAAAGTATTAAAGTGTCTTTGGAGCAAAAATGTGCTGTAGTAGAGTATAGCCCAAATTTAATTACCCTGTCAGCTCTGCAGCAAGCTGTTGAATCCCTTCCACCTGGAAACTTTAAAGTGTGCCTCCTTAATGGTTCAGAAGCAAGTAAAGGAGCATCTCCATCACCTGCTTTCACAGGTGATCTCATCAAACAGCCACTGCAAGACCCAACATGCACGGCTGTTATTAAGATTGATGGCATGACCTGCAACTCTTGTGCACAGTCCATAGAAGGGACCATATCAGAGAGACAAGGAGTGCAACAGGTAGCAGTTTCTCTAGCTGCTGGTACTGGAACCATACATTATGATCCAGCTGTCACTAACAGCGAAGAGTTAAGAGCTGCCATAGAAGACATGGGATTTGATGCTTCAATGCTGACAGGTAACAGTGTTTTTTCTTCTGTGGGTAGCATGCCAGGCTGAGCTGTGTGACACCTGCTTTGAAACTCTCTTCTAGAGAGAAACTCCTAAAGCATCACATTGGCATTGTCTTTTCTGAATGACTGGCCTGATCTGACCTCACTTAGCAAGGGAGAGAGGTTTCAGCTGTAAAGCACCTTGTTCCAGGCATTCAAAACTGCACTAGTGGGTGTAAGAGTTGAATTGCATTATGAAGCCAAAATGTTTGAGAGTTGGTACAAGGTCTTTCAAACAGCTCATCCCCTTACCCACTCAAGTAGGTTTCCTACTATGTCTACAGGCTGCTGTAAGTAGGTCTATCAAACCAAACATTTTTGTTTATGTTCCAGATTACTAAAACCTACAAACTTAATGAAATCTCTTTCATTTAAAACTGCTTTTCACCTAGCTAAGACCTCTTTTTAGTGTCTTAATCCTTTGACCTTTCTTTCTTGAGTCTTTTTACCTGCCTTACTTCACTACACCTTGTTTTAAGCGCTGTAAGTGGCAAGATCCCACTCTTTGGTGGGAACAGCTGCTTTTACATGTCAGCTACAGCAGTGTGTTCATTTTGTGCATGTGCTCAATGTTTAAGAAGTTACTTTGATGCACAGTCTCCTCTCTAGTGAATTTCAAGTGTAGCAATTTTTACCTGCTTCAACTAAACAGATTTGCTTTGGAATAGTGATGTACTTTACCTGAAATTAACTAGTTTGATCACAACAGACCACATCCAATTCACTTCATTCGTGGGTCCAAACCCTCTGAATCTGTGGTACTACTACAAATGAGACAGTGCCAGTATGTGGTGTTTAATTATGATTTGTTTGTTTTGTAATTTGTTGGTACGAGACCTCCCAATCCATCTGTGGAAAAGGAGGGGATCCCCTTTGTTTAACATATTCAAAAGCAACTCCTGCTCCTTTACACAAAGGAGGAAGTTTGTGAATGTGACTGGAGCTGTTGTGTGTCTGTTCAATATCTGGTAAAGAACAAAAATTATTGCAACAGGCCTGTTTGTGTTGAGGTCTCCTGGGTGCTTCCACTACTTGTTTTGTAGTACGTGCAGTGTAAATACTGTACCATAAAGAGAAACCTGTTAGGAAACTTGTCCTTTTCCTTGTTTGAGATTAAGTGCATGAGTCCTGCATAGATGACAACAACAACAGAATGGATATGACTGGGCTGAATTCTCTATGCTGGATAGGGACCCTCTAAGTATCTTTATCAAGTGGTGGTAGACGTCAGGTCTAGGCATTGAAACTGAGGGAGATCATTTGTCATCTGAAAGTGGAGAACTAGATGTGTACAGTTAAATGGTCATGCAAGTGGTACTGCTGTGTGTAGTTTTATAAGCATAGGAACAATATACATTATTTCTGTGTAGAGACCAAGGTTACTGGGTCACCTTTCAAACTACTGTGAGGGTTTGCATGATTGATACATTTAACTTGTTTGAACTTTTGCATCATCCAATCACACCGTAAATAGTGTTTGTTCAGTGTATTTGTGCATTTATTCAAGATACCACCACTGCAGAATGTAGGAACCAGCCTGATGCCAGCAAAGCTGCCGTGCACCCTCAAGCTCCACGGCCTCCTCACCAAGGCTGTGTCTTGGATGCTCTTCCAGACAGTCCTCCCCTTGATGGGTCAAACCAGCTCAGTGGAGCAACAGCTGAAAAGTGTTTTTTGCAAATCACAGGCATGACCTGTGCATCATGCGTGTCTACCATTGAAAGAAATCTGCAGAAAGAAGACGGTAATAAATTTAAGATTCCTATAATGGGTCTAAAAGGGACTAAGGGATGGAAAAGGTATTCTATGTGATTCTATGGAAGAGGCTGTGATACAACATCTGAAGATAAATAGACCATACTCTTTCTTAGTGCTAATATAACTATGTCACTGTTTAACTATCCTACTGCACTGGTGAACAAACCTCATGGACATACTTGTATTGTAACAGTCAGTTGTTGCAATGTGATAAAATTTGAAGTGTGTCTTAAGATAAGAACAGATAAATGGTTCTCATTTAGTTTTCAGGGCCTTATTGCTTTATAGAGCAATCCATCTCCTCTAGAGCTGTTGAGAGCTCTGGCATGTTTGTGATGTGAAACTTACCCTTCAGGGCACATTTGCACCAGCAGGCATGAACAAATGCATGGGTAAGCTTAGGCAGAGCAGTGTTTACTAGTCTAGAGTCTGCAGGCTGGAGCTCCCTTTCCTCTGGCCATATAGAAGATGAACAGATGAGCCTTGGCAGTCTCTGATATCATTTGTGTCAGTATGCCTTTGGAGGGTTTTGCTTATTTATTACTGCGTCCGCAGTCTCAGAGTGATGGTCTCACTGCCTTGATTTAAAAATCCAAGAAACCATTAACACTTCAAATCAATTTTTTTTACCGATGATTTTTTTGTTTTGCTTTTCAATTCTAAATGTAGAATTCTGTGGGTTTTTTCTTTATTTAAAAAAAGGGGGAGATGGGAAACAAGACAATAAAACATCTTAGCATAGTGCTGTGGGGTTTCTTTGGCACTTTCCAAACTAAGAGAGTCCAGGATAGAGCTTGCAGCAATAAGTGCCAAGGTTGTTTCTGAACATCCTTTTTGTCTCATTAGATCATAAAAAAACTCACCTCTTTCCATGTATAAATCTTGCAGTTCCTCTCATTGTTAAAGGGAACCACAATGTGGCTGGATCTCAGTAAAAACTTTGCTGTTGTGACTAAGGAACAACACTAGAAGGAGGCAGAGGGAAATCATTAGGCTTACAGTGTCTCAGAGTTGTTACAGTCCTCACTGAGAGTCACTTGTAATATTTTATTTTTCTTTCCCTCAAGGGGGCTACATTATCTAATATTTTTTTTTTATTATGCCACTGCAGGAATTGTTTCAGTGTTGGTAGCGCTGATGGCAGGTAAAGCAGAGATAAAATACAAGCCAGAATTCATACAGCCTGTTGAAATAGTGCAGCTCATCCAGAATTTGGGTTTTGAAGCTACCGTCATGGAAGATCATGCAGAAACAGAAGGGCATGTGGAGCTTCTTGTAAGTTACATGTATTTGGTTTTGGAATACTCAGGTCTGGAAGACTCATTTTCTTGAAAATACCTTTGCTTAAACCCTTGTACCTTCAGCAGCTCGATTCTGGATGGTGGCTCTATTGTTTCCTAATAGCTGAAAAGATAAGATCTATTTGTCGTAGAAGACCCTATCCAAATGCACTGAAATAAAAGGTGATAGTTCTATGTACAGATTAGACTTTTCTTAGCAAGCAGGAATAAAATGGAAGTTTTCTGTCAACAGTACAGATTCTGAGTAACAGAGAATGTGTCACCAAATATATACTACCAATGCTGGTCTAAGAACTTTGGATGGAATTAGTAAATTGTTTATATGAAGGACAGATTCTTCAGATGTCATTTTTTGTTCTCTGACAGATACCCACTTCAAGACAGATGACAGTCTGCAGTTGTGTTAATAGATCAGAAGTAATCAGAATAATGCCTGTGTTAATATATCAGAGTAATCAGAATAATAAATCTGAATCATAGATTTTCCTTCAACATGGAAATTTAAGTAAGCAACATGAAGTTATATGTGCAGAATTTGGCTTTGGTGATGTTAATATAGCTGTTGATAGAACTATGTTAGTTATACTATTACAGCTAATAGAACGTCTGAGTGCTGCTATACAAATACGTAGCTGTGACTATAACAGCTGATTGCAGAATTTTATAATAAAGGTGGATAGTTGTATCCTCAGCTTTGTATCATTTGAGACAGCTCTATAAAATATTTATGCTGAGGCCTTGGATCTCAATACCAGAAGAGCTTGAATAGTCATATAGAATTAGTACCTCTGTGAGATTAGGAGGCCCTGTTTCAAGTTCATCTACAAATATTGGGTGAGCATGTGGGATTGCTTACTGCCTAAATTTGTCTTTTCTTTAGATTACGGGAATGACTTGTGCTTCTTGTGTTCACAATATCGAATCCAAACTCATGAGAACAAATGGCATATTTTATGCCTCAGTCGCACTTGCAACTTGCAAAGCTCACATCCAGTTTGATCCTGAAGTTATTGGACCTCGAGATATTATAAAAATAATCAAGGTAGGATTTGAGAATTTTTTTATGTATGGACAATTATAAGGTGAAATTTAAAAGGAAATAGAGCAGCTGATAATTGAGAGGTTTCACTGACATTTGCAAATGACATAGTTATTGCCATATGTTTTTATGCTCTTCTGGTGAAGCTGCTGTGCTCCACAGTCGTGTGTAGTCTCACAGGTTGTTTCTCTAAAAACACATGCTAAAAACTACAAAAAGAAATCTTTTTTTTTTTTTATCTATGTCTGGTTGAAGTGTGATATATTTATTCTTTGTAATTCTGTGTGTACAATCATGTGTCTCTCATTTCCAATCATTTTAGTGAAGTGTTAATATTTCAGATAAAAATACTACTTTCTTTTGAGAGTGAAAGGCTGTAAAAGAAGTTTTGCCACAGCTCATACGGCAGTATTACACATCTCTGTATACACTTGCATTTATTCCCACATCAATAGAAAGGAATTTTTTAAACTGGGAAAGCTTGTGATGCAGACAGTAAATGAAAACAAAAATCCTGGCTTACCAGTAATCACATAGGTCATGAAATCTGCCATTACCATGTCCCAGATGTGGACAAAACTTCCTTTTTCACCCACCAGAAGGGAAGAGAACATACTGTATGAGGTGCATGCAGTGAGTTGTCAGAAGGACAGCAGATACTGTTTGCCTTCTGTGCTCTAGAGTATTTATTCAGAAAAAATTCCTAGACCACAGGATTGATAGAGCAGCAGTTATTAGCATGTTAACTAGTAGACTATTCATGGTGGCAGAGTAGTTCTGTAAAGCATATATTGCCACAGAAGCATTTCATGACGCAGGTAGGAAGTTTAGATGGTATTGTTCTTGCAAGTATGCTTTGGGTTTTTAGAGTGTTTGCAGAGGAGGCGTAGTTCTAACCCTAACAATATGATTGCAATCACAGACTAATGTCCTGAGTCAAAACATAGGGAGATTTGGGTTGGACATCAGGAAGAACTTCTTTACAGAAAGGGTGATTAAATATTGGAATGGGCTCCCCACCAGGGAGGTGGTGAAGTCACTGTCCCTGGAGGTATTTGAGAAAAGACTGGATGTGGCACTTAGTGCCATGGTCTAGTTTACATGGTGGTGTTCAGTCATAGGTTGGACTTGATGATCTTAGAGGTCTTTTCCAACCCAGTTGATCCTGTGATTCTACTGCAGTAACTCACTGAAATGTCAGTCAAAGCTGGCTTTTTGCTCATATTTGTTTCTGGGATGCTTTGCCCTGTAGTCTACAAGTTTAAATGGATTTTAGACACTTTCATTTTTAACTTCAGGTGTATCTACTAAACTGTAGTGTTAGGCATTTCCTCACAAGGTTGTCTAGCCCTGTGGCTTGTGCATTTTTACTTTCTTTGTGATATGTCCTATCTCTCATAATTATTCCAGTGGAGGTGAAAGGGCAGGCATGCATTTTCCTTGAGGAGGTGTGCAGCAGAATTCCACCTGTCAGTGGGAGCTTCCTGTGCCTAAGAAAACTGGGACACTTACTGCATCTATACACTTTGTTCCTGTATAGATGCCAGAAATCCTTAGCAGTCCAAATTTTGAGTACTGACTAAAATATCCTCGCATTTTGACAGGATCTAAAAATAAACAAGAAGTTGGCATTTATTAAATATGGAACGGTGTCCTTTTCTGACATTTCTTCTAAAAGTAGTGTCATTAAAGTATGTTATAAGTAATATAGTTAGTTTAATCAAAGCTAACTGATCTTTCCTCCTCTGTCAATAAAAAGGAAATTGGCTTTCATGCTTCTGTGGCTAGAAGAGATCCAAATGCACATAACCTGGATCATAAAAAGGAAATACAGCAGTAAGCATTTCTTTTTCTCTCTCATTAATTAACATGTCTAGATCATATCTTGTAACTCACCTTTCCCCAGCACTCTTCCCAGTTAATTAGCTTATTCTTGTGTAAAGCATATTTAATTTTACTATTCACCATTTGGTTCAAGTACTTTTATTACTTTCATTAGTTTTATTTTTTTAA
The DNA here is from genome assembly GCA_013397135.1 of Pachyramphus minor. Lineage (NCBI taxonomy): Eukaryota > Metazoa > Chordata > Aves > Passeriformes > Tyrannidae > Pachyramphus > Pachyramphus minor. The sequence goes on along the minus strand of VYXB01006401.1, from coordinate 607,689 downwards.
CTGCTAGAATTCTATACAGTTAAACATGTAGGAGACACTGGAACTGTCCCTAATGTTGGATCTTTGCAAATATCCCAAAGCTGTGCATTAGAACAGTACTAATAAGCCCAGCTCTGCATTGTGAGCACACTGTTTGGCCTGAGTACTGCAGGGTGTACAACAACCAAGGGTTTATAGTTTCTCTTTTTCAGGTGGAAGAAATCTTTCTTGTGCAGCCTGCTGTTTGGTATCCCTGTCTTAATCATAATGATTTATATGCAAATACCCACTGGTGAGCACCACGGGTCTATGGTGCTGGAACGGAACCTCATCCCTGGATTATCTATTTTGAATCTTCTCTTCTTTATCCTGTGCACTTTTGTTCAGGTATGTCCACAGTACTTCCTAGGGGTTTTTTTTCTATTCATTTCATATTTCATTTATGTAGTCTGATGTGATAAAGACAGGAGACTGGAAAGGTTTGGTGGACTAAGCCTTCTCCCTTGTCTGTACCAGCCAGGCAGAACCAAGTGGCACTTTTCTGCAAACTATCTATTCTGTGTTTACTCACAGTACTTACTGCTGCCAGAGTTGCATCAGATAGTTTTCCAAGTGGGGAAGGTGTTGTCAAAATGAAAAAACATCCAATCATCTGCAAACTAATTAGGTAGCTATAGGTAAATCCTTTCACCTTCTGTGCCTTGTTTACTTTGCATTGCTGAGGAAAAGGATGATATGGTTTTGAAAATAAGGAAGGGCAAATGAGAGGATGTCAATGGAGTCAGTCTCCCAGGAGACCTGAAGTTATATCAGTACAAAATTTGCATAGTACAGCAATTCTTTCCCTTACCTACTATGGTTTTTAAATTCTGCTATGGACAGTATTATGTACTGTCTCTGCATTTGCTGCTGTGGTTACTGCTGTGATCTTAATAAAGTCTGTCCATGCTTACACCAACAGTTTCTTGGCGGATGGTATTTTTACGTACAAGCTTACAAATCACTAAAGCACAGGATGGCCAACATGGATGTGCTCATTGTACTGGCCACGACGATTGCTTATGTGTATTCCTGTGTGATCCTGATAGTGGCAATAATTGAAAAGGCAGAGGAAAGCCCTGTCACTTTCTTTGACACTCCTCCAATGTTGTTTGTGTTCATTGCGCTTGGCAGATGGCTGGAACACATAGCAAAGGTAACTCATCTTCATGCTAATTATTGTTTATAGGAGTAGAATAAAACTATTCAGAGGAATTTGAGTCAGATGTTTCTGATGCAGCCTATACTATACAAGGTCATTTAGAGTTCATTGTGTTAAGTAGACATCAGCATTTATATATCTCGATATATCTTAAACATTAATCTCTGTTTCTTAGAGTAAGACCTCGGAAGCTCTTGCTAAACTTATGTCTCTTCAAGCCACAGAAGCCACTGTGGTGACTCTTGGACCTGACCACTCTATTGTCAGGTACATATTTATGAACCAAAATTGCTTCAACCTGCCTGGGTCACAGACTGTGCTTGATCCAGTTAACATGAAAGCTAAGGGCATAAATAACCTGTTTTCCTTGTGTCTTTTTGTAGGGAGGAACAGGTAGCTGTTGAACTGGTTCAAAGGGGCGATATCATAAAAGTTGTTCCCGGTGGAAAGTTCCCAGTGGATGGAAAGGTCATTGAAGGCAGTTCTATGGCAGATGAGTCTCTCATTACTGGTAACTCCCCTTACCTTATGCAAAGAAGTGAAAGCTTCTAGAGCTCTTTATTACAAAAGAAAGAGAGCAGACCCAACACAAAAACTGCTGTCTGAATAACCCCCCACCTTAATGGATATTGTGGCTTGCCTTTGTGAGTTTGAATTCAAATCCTGCGTCTGCAACACCCTAAAAAGCTGAAGAATTTTCACTCAGTTTGGTCACTTACCAATATACTGATGGGATGGGTAGAGTCTAAACACTACTGTCATTATTCCAGCAACCTGGTAGGAGTTTTCTCTGGAATGTATTCGTAGAGATACATCTCAGAAATAACTTCTGAGGGGTAATGGGGAAATATTGATGGGATCATGGCATATGTATGACACGGCTCTCCCAGTGAGCAAGTAGAAAGCTTCACAATTTGATGATTATTCAGGGTCATGGGACTTTTTCACAGCTTCTGAAATTTTCTTTTCATTTTGTAAATAAAGTAAGGATTTAATGCATTGTGCAATTCTTATAAATAAGGTAAAGGATAGAAAAAGTTTACATTGACATTGGCTTACTTGTTTCAGTTATATATTTATTTTACTTGGGAACAGGGATACCCTTAGTTGAAGAGAACCAGTTGTTACCACTAACCCTAAAAATACAGAAAATACAGATTTTGTAGAGCTACTATTCTTGGAGTGGAAGCATGAGAACAGGAGCTTTTCCACAGAGAACTTTTCTAGTCTTTGAAAGCTGAGGATTGTAGAAATAAAGACAGATTGCTTAAACTCGTGTGGCAATGCAAAGTGTTAATGGAGAAATTCCTAGAATTTCCTTTTCCAAACAATGTGCTCCTGGCCCCGTTGAGGGATGGGATACTGAAAAGTTAAGACCAAGGAAATAGCATTTCCTTTGAAATTAAACCTAGAAAAAGGTTTATGGAAGAATGGCACTACTTTTACATGTCTTCACCAGACAGAGAGATACACAATATGTGATTTCTGATCATTATTGCTTAGCATACTGAATTTGCCAACAATGAGCTGAATGCTCATGGACTGTGTTATTAGGAGTATTGGCTCATTTATTCTTACCTTTTCTTTCTAGGGGAGCCTATGCCAGTCACTAAAAAGCCTGGGAGCACAGTGATTGCTGGTTCTATAAATGCACATGGCTCAATTCTTGTTAATGCTACTCATGTTGGTAGTGATACCACTCTGGCACAGATTGTGAAATTGGTGGAAGAAGCTCAAATGTCGAAGGTAAAAATAATAGAGAAGAAAACCTTATTCACAGATTTTGATTAAATAATAAAAAGATGCTGTATTTTCAGCAAACAGTGTTTTTCCTGACTTCAAAAAAGAATCAGATAAAGACTATTGCATATTTTCATGAACTCTGCATATTTTTTGTTTTGGCCATAAACATGCAAATAACTGTTTTTCTTTTTTATAGGCACCCATCCAGCAACTGGCAGATAAGTTTAGTGGATACTTTGTTCCATTTATCATCATCATTTCAACAGTGACATTGATAGTATGGATCACAATTGGTTTTATAAATGTTGATGTTATTAAAAAATATTTTCCTGTAAGTAATTTTACTAAGAGCAGGATTTTTTTCTTAGAATACCTTACAGTGTTCTTAATGTACTTTCTGTGCGTAGGTTTTATGTTACAACCTGGCAAATATTTTTGTGCAATGTGGTGTTTTCTAAACAGAGCTGATAATTACACTAATTAAAATCCCTCTGCAGGTATAAATATACCTTTGCATTTCCCCCATAGTTATGCATGGGGTTCTTACAAATTGAAATTATTGGCAACCTTTCTGGACTAAACATGACCTGTATATAGCTGCATTGCAAGAAGCTGAGCCATTCCTATCATATCTGAAATATTTGTGGACATTCCTGTTCCTGATGGCAGATAGTGGTTTTGGCTTTAGGAAGAAGATGAGCTTCTGCTATCTTTAGGATGTGTATTTGCTATGCTCAGGAGCTGTGGGGATCTGTGTACCTGGAAATAGGGTTCTCCTTTGCCAACCTATAAAGGAAATTGCAACAAGTTATGTTGTCACCTGTGAGCCTGAGAGCAGAGTCAAACATATGTGTGCTTGAACAGCAAAAAATCCAGAAAATACTGTCATAAACGTTGACCTTTCTTTAACATTACAGTAACAATAATAGATTGCTTTCCTATACTAGAGGCTTCCAGACAAATGTCGTTTTTGATATTACTATGATTGATAGTACACCTGTATTATCTTCTGTCAGCAATCTTACATGTCTGATTTTTTCCCCTTTCTCTTCCTTCTTGTTGCAGAATCAGAGCAAACACATTTCAAAAACTGAACTAATACTGAGGTTTGCATTTCAAACCTCAATCACTGTGCTGAGCATTGCATGCCCTTGCTCTTTAGGCCTGGCTACCCCCACAGCTGTAATGGTGGGCACAGGAGTGGCTGCGCAGAATGGTATTCTCATCAAAGGTGGAAAACCCCTGGAAATGGCACACAAGGTTAATAGTTCATTCTGTACTTTTGTATCTTACCCAGATATTGCTACATGAAATATAATTTCCCAGGAAATCCTGCAGGTCCAGAGAAAGACTGCAGAAAGTTGTTCTTTTTTTCTTCATTGCTGCTCATTAAGGTAAAGAAGACAAATCTGACCTTCTTTTTCCAAAGCAGTCACAGCAAAGTGTTGAGAGCCAAAGACGCTGCAATCTCATGACTGCGAGGCTGCTAATCTTTTGCATGGCTCAGAGGTTTCTGACTTTTGCCCTGTCTTTACCTCTTCTGCAAAAGAGCCCAGTAATACAGTAGGTTTTTTCTTTCCTCAGAGGGCTGTTGTGAATTGCATATTGTTCGTGATCAGCAGTTTAAAATGTAGAATGTAAGAGAAAAAACAAATTATTTGCAGTTGGTTTGGTGTATAGAAAAAAAGATAGAAGGGAGGAAGAAAAAACCCTTCAAAGACACAAAAATGATGAAAAGAGGAGGAAGAGGTTGAAGGAGGAAGAGATTTGACATGTCCACAAAGAATGTGAATTGAAACTATGCTGTGATAGATGGTATTAGATGTAAGCAGAATATTTTAAGGGAAAAGGATGGTAAGAGCAAGTTAGTCAGACTGATAATTCTTTTTCCTATTGGACCAGAAGTCCCAAGGCTTTGAAACAAACAAACAAAACAGACTGCTAAATAATGTTGGGACTTTTTACCTTTTGGATCTAAGCAAGGCTAGAGAGTCAGGGCTTTGAAAATTGGGATTCTGCAAGGCTGGTGTGTTGGAATAGCTGGGAGTGGAAACAATACCTACTTTGGTTAAGTTTTTTGGTTCTTGTGTTTCTCTCTGCTGTGTTTATTTTCAGCTTTAGAATTAACTTCAGCTTTGGATTTCATTATATGTTGGGCTGTGTTTTTTGGTTCATTCGTGATTCCTCAAGACCTATTTGGCTCACTAACAAGTGACTGCTGGGTTTTGTGGATAGCATGATGTTGATTTTGCTTAGGTTCTTGAATTTCTTGCAGCTTCTTGTACTCTCTGTACTTTCTCTATCACCAAACCGCTTCCTGAGTCCTCTTTGCTCAGTGCTATTAGTTGTTTAGGACAGCATTCATAAAAGCCCTCTTTGTATCACATAGCTTGTGGTAAAAGTGATTAAGGTGCCATTGCATGAGTCTTGCATGAGAATACATGTACTGTCCTTTGTGTGTTCATCTAAGTCCTACAATGATGCTGTTGTCTGAGATCCTGATGTAGGTACAGGATGATGTTGTAGCTTGAGTGAAATCACTGTATGGGAAGTGAAAAGAAAGTATAAGGAGACCTACTGTACAGATAGTTTAAGGTACATACAGGAATCCCTACTTTTTTAGGGTCCTTCTGTCTTCTTGTGGATATAGTCAACTCTTTCTTAAGGTCTTGACTGCATTTATGTTCCAAAAACGTATGAGCATCTCTTCGCTCACAGGACTTAGGGAGTAACTGTGGTTTATTTCTTGCAGATCAAGACTGTGATGTTCGATAAAACTGGGACCATCACCTACGGAGTGCCTAAAGTCATGAGGGTGCTTTTGTTGGGAGACACAGCTGTGCTCTCCCTGAAGAAGGTACTGGCAGTTATTGGAACTGCAGAAGCCAGCAGTGAGCATCCTTTAGGAGTGGCAGTCACTAAATATTGCAAAGAGGTACTTAGCCTTCTTATTTCACCTCAGCCCTGAAGATGTCTGTGCAAATGCAGAAATGTTGTATAAAATGATCAAATTCCAGAGGGACAAACCTACCTCGAAAGTAACAGGCTGAAAAGCTGGGAGGGTAAAAGCAGGGAGGTCTTGCAGAGAGATCTCAACAAATTAGAGGACTGGGCAATCACCAACCATATGAAGTTCAACAAGGGAAAGTGCTGGATTCTGTATGTGCCGTGGGGCAACCCTCGATATATGGACAGACTGGGGAATGAGATACTGGAAAGCTGTGCCACACAAAGGGACCTGAGGGTCCTGGTCAATGGCAGGTTGAATCTGAGTCAGCAGCACCCTGGCATCCAGGAGGGCAAACTCTGTCCTGGAGGGCATCAGGCAAAGCATCACCAGTTGGTTGAGGGAGGGGATTGTCCTGCTCTGCTCTGCACTGGTGTGGCCTCACTTTGAATATTGTGTGCAGTTTTGGGCACCAGAATATAGGAAAGACATTAAGCTGTTAAAGTGTGTCCAAAGGAAGGCAACAAAGATTGAGAGGAAGCTGTATGAGGAGTGGCTGAGGTCACTTGGTCTGTTCAGCCTGGAGAAGAGGAGACTGAGGGGAGGCCTTACTGCAGTTACAGCTTCCTTGTGAGGGGAAGAGGAGGGGCAGGCACTGATCTCTTCTCTGTGGTGATCAGTGACAAGACCCAAGGGAATGACCGGAAATTGTGTCAGGAGAGGTTTAGTTTGGATATTAGAAAAAGGTTCTTCAACCAGAGGGTGGTTGGAACAGGCTCCCCAGGGCAGTGGTCACAGCATCAAGCCTGAGAGTTCAAAAAGTGTTTGGACAATACTCTCAGGCAGATGGTGTGACTCTTGGAAATGGTCCTGTGCAGAGCCAGGAGTTGGACTTGATCCTTTTGGGTCCCTTCCAACTCATCATATTCTATGCCTCTGTGATTTTATGGTTGTGCATCTTAGTCTGGATATTAGCAGAAGGTATATTTTAAGCTGTGCTTTTCTGGTAACACTGTGCAGTTCTCAAGCAAGACCTTACAAAGTTTTTCTTGAACTAAGAGGAAAATAAGGACTGTGGAATATGTGCAGGATGAATAATTATACTTTAAATAGCATCATGAAGCAAATGTAGTGACACTTCATGTGTTACCTGACTGTAGTCACTTCTCTTAGTCATTTGCTCATTTCAATAAATTAGGCAAAGTGATTTAAAACTTGAATATTAAACTGTAATATTTGTGAGTTTCACAAATTAATTAATGGATTACTCAAATCTTTGCAAATCTGACAAATCCTCGGAGGTCATGTATATATTGTGTTCCTCAAATGTTTCAGAAAGATTGAAAGCACAAATCATAATGAAAATAGGAAGCCTGTTTAAATAAACTCTTTCTGCTAAGAAAAGTCACTAATTAATTTAGGGGAAAAATATTTTGAGAGAATATATCAAACTTATTAGTGATAGATATTTCACTGATCAAATTTAGAATTGAACACATAAATTTAGAAGGAGAGTATGAGTAATTAACTGGTCTCCTTTCTTGTATTTTACATTTTCTATTTAAAAGTTCTCTTAGTACCCTGATACTTCTGTAGTTATCCCGTGCACCAGTTATTACCGGATCATAGCTTATATGAATTGTAATACTATGCTGTTTGTTAATATTCTTACCACCTGTCTTATCATCCCTGTAACAGGTCACTGAAAGATACATATAGTTCCAACTTCCAGAAACAACCCAGAATAACTTGTTTATAGATTAATCTTTTCTCCATTCTTTTTGAAACTGATAGAGTTCTGGTAATCCCTTTTCTTATCTTGAAGGTACTCACTGGCTTGCCTCTCTAACTCGACAGGAAAACCCAGTTCTTTGTCATCCAGCTAGATCACTTCAGGAATTAGAAACAGGTTTTCATTATACTTTTACATATATATATATATATATATGTATATATATATGTATGTAAAAGGTCTGATCCACCACAGCCAGTTGTCTGTGAGGTTAATTAGAAGTTGTATCTTTTCAGAAGGTGTGTGGCTTAATGTTATATTATTTATCTTCAATTCCTAGTCTTGGCTGAAGTTGTGAACCACCAATCTAACTTTTTCATCCTTAAGCTACCAGGAAAAGCTGTTCTTTATAGTTTGCTGGTGCTAGGGCTGAGACCTGGATGTGATCTCTATGGTTGTCCCTTTCTAGAAATCTATGCCACAGCACATCCAAAACATGCTTGTTTTTTGTACTGTGCTACTAATACTCCATGCTAGTTTTCAGTTGGTCAGTCATTGTCAAGAGGAGTGAGACCTCTTTTTGGCAGGAGTTAACTAATGTTTGTACCCCATGTGGGCAGCACAGACAGGTGATGACCTCTGGTTACGTCTGCAGGAGCTCGGCACTCAGAGCCTGGGATACTGCACCGACTTCCAGGCAGTCCCAGGCTGTGGTATCAGCTGCAAAGTCGGAGGAGTTGAGGCCATCCTTGGCACAGCTGATAACCTGGATGCTAGCAGGAGTGGGGACAGCAGGGCTCCTCTGGGAGATAACACGGAGATCACTCTCTTGGAATCACATGGTGAGTCTGCCCCTGAGGTCACCACCAGTGGCAATGTGAGAGAGAATGAATCAACAATGCCGACCATTGTAAACCAATCCTACTGGACTAGGAACAACAGAAAAGTGGATTTGTTGCAGAAGGAGGCAAAGAACAAGGGTGACAAAAGTGTGGCTTAACAAAAATTGAAGCTTTTTCTGCAACTCTTGGTCTCACTGCAATTCAGAAATCTAAATGAGAATTTAGATGCTACAGTGATGGTATTTGAAAATTCCATACAATTCTTATGCAATAAGGCACACCCAGCAATATTGCTTTTGGATAGTAAACCAGCACAGATAGAAGAATGGTCCAGCAGACAGCAAAGTTTGCCAGTTAGCAATATCTTCCCATTTAGAACAATTACTTTTAACATATATTTCTTAGTGCAGCTTTTTATATCCTACCCTTCAGTTCCTTATTAACTTTGGCCTTTTGTTTTCTGTTCATATACCTCTCAGGCCATTTCATTAAAAAAAATATTCAGCAGATGTACAATAAAGCACTTTATATCTGAAAACAGAGTTTCAGTGTATGATATTTTTGATTAGGTCAATACACTTGGGTTTGTTTCAGGCTCTCTGGAAGCCACTTTGGTCTTTTGTAGTGTAGGAGAGAAAGAAAAGGTATTTAAAACCTCCCTTAAGAAGCCCATCAGTTCTCTTCAGAAGGTTGTGGTGCTCCTGACCTTTTTGAGAAAGCTATTAGTAGAATTAAATAGAATAGGAACTTTAATCATCAGAACTGTGCCATTTGTAAGTGGTGTTAATGCAATATTTTCTCACCTTCTCATACAACTCTTGTGAAGTTGGGTTGAATTCATAACGAGGTTAATTGTTTATTAAAACAAAACTACTTTTTTCTTGTCAGAAATAGCCTTTATATTTGAAAGAAGTCATTAGCTGTGAGAACAAAGGAGGATGGCATTTACTAAACATGCATACTGCACTTATTCAGAAAAACAATGCCAACTGACAAAGGCAAATACAGGCAAATACCTCCATTAAATTCATGATGCAGTTCTGTATCTAAACAGGCACAGATTGAGTCTTGAAGGAGCAAAGTTTGAGGCTGTCTTCAGGCACTGCCTACGCCCAACTTGCCATCCTCGAACATCTCTGCTTGTGTACACTAGTTTTGAGTTGGTAATTTTATTTTTTGTCTGTGCACAAAGGTCCATCACCGTCTCATACATACTCAGTGTTGATCGGAAATCGTGAGTGGATGCGACGCAATGGCTTGAATATTGCAAATGATGTGAATGATGCAATGACAGACCATGAAACGAAAGGACAGACTGCCATACTAGTGGCTATAGATGGTAACTGCTGTTCCTTGGAGTGACTTAATAAATATCTGTTGATCCTACTGAGGAAGGGATAAAAACAAGCTCTGGAGCAGCTGATCACTGGCTTAGTGGGAAGAAACTACTAAGCTTTTGGTGCAGAACTGCTTGTGAACTGCAAAGTATCAAGTTGTTCTTTTAAGAAGCTTTCACTGTAGAGGAGTGTTTGTAAGATTTTGTTTTGTAGTTTTTAATTTAAGTAATAATTTCTGAAACGCCTGTTATGTAGGACTGTTGTTCAAAAGAGCAGTACCAGTGCAGTGCCGTGTCCAATCCTGACTTTACATCACCTAGGGGTCACAGGCCAACCTATTGCATCACTGATTTCAAAACATGTAATAAATAAACATGATGATTCATTGGATCAGTCAAGTATAGATTAGACTCAATGAGTTTTGCCAGTGGAGTTCTGCTCTGTGCTGTGCAGAAAGAGATCCGAGACAATACCTTGATATAAGAAATGGTTGTAATGGTCATAGATTACCAGTGCATCTGTGATCTTGAAATGAGGCCTGTGATTCATTTACTATACAAATATTCTTGGTGCTCCTACAGAGCAATTTTGAGGGGCATGTGCACATGGAGGAAATATGGATACAACTTTAAGTCAACAGGTTGGAAGGCAGATGCAACACTTCTTTGTGAAAGTAATTAATTCTAATAGAGATCCAACCCTGAAAGAGTAGGGAACATAAAACCAGACACTCTATGTGCTTGCTCTTGGAGGATTGGCTCCAACATCTCTCCTGGGTACAAATTCCAAAAGTTTCTCTGGCCCACTGTCATATTTATTCATACCATAAAACATAGGAGTCAGGCGTGTTTAAAAGCTACCCTCCTCCTCTTTCTCCTGGTCCCTAAATATCAGAGATGTTTATTTTTTGACCTGAAACAGATAATGGAGGAAATAAAAAGACCATAAATGAGAAAGCTTCAGACAGTTATGCAGGCTTATGAGTATCAATACTGCCCAGAATGTGTTGGAGTGATAGAGGGGAAGCCCTTTCTCTTACTGCCACTTTGCCTTCTACAGCTCTCTCTAACAGAGGACGTTTCTTTGGGCAGGTGTGTTGTGTGGAATGATTGCTATAGCAGACACTGTCAAGCAGGAGGCAGCCCTTGCTGTGCACACGCTGAAAAGCATGGGAATAGATGTGGTGCTGATAACAGGGGACAACAGAAAAACTGCAAAAGCCATTGCTACTCAGGTATCTTCTTCTTTGTGTTTCAAAAAAATGCACGATGACATTTTAAAACCCTGGTTTGCCCCAGTGAATTTGAAGCAGGACTTCAGTTTCCCTGGAATCCCAGTTTCCCTGGATATGTTAAATGAAGACTAACATTTCTTGAACTGGACTGAAAATCAGGTCAGGTCCTATGGCATGGTAAAGGCCAGTGGCTGCTGAAGACATGCAGTCAGTACTTCTCCAGAGGTATAGAGTTTCTTGCAGTAATCAATTGCTGAACTGAAGCCTCCTGTTTCCCTTCACTGAAGGGCAGTCCTGTTTGATTAGTGAAGGAAAGTTCCTTGAAGGTTCAGCCCTGTTCACAACAAGGGAAGTGGGGACTTGTCAATATCTTCAAGGTAACATAGTAGTAACAATATGAATTATTGTTAAGAAGGTTAGCAGTCTAAAGGATGCTGAGTTTATAGGAGATTCCCCTGATCTCAAACTATAAATGCAAAATGAGGAATGGCTGAGGAACTGGGGTTGTTTAGTCTGGACAAACAGAGGCTCAGTGGGGACCTTATAACTCTCTACAATTACCTGAAAGAAGGTTGTAGTCAGGTGGGGGTTGGTCTTTTCTGCCAAGAACAAACAGTAGGATAAGAGAAAATATCTGCCTGGGAAAGTGGTGGCGTCACCATCCATGGAGGTATTTAAAAGATATGTGGATGTGGTACTTACAGACATGGTTTAATGGTGGACTTGGCAGTGCTGGATTAAGAATTGGACTCAATGATCTTAGAGGTCTTTTCCAACCTAATCTATTCTATGATTTTATGATTTTAATGAAACTTTTGCTGGTGCGTCATGCAGTGTGATTAGGTGAAAACTGCCTCTTTTAACCATCAAACCCTTATTGCTAGGGTAGTGGAGCTTCAGAAGCCCTGCAGGGCATGATGCTTAGGGCTGAGAATTGTTTGCCAGCATCTCTGCAGTAAAGGTGGTGGGGGCTCTCATCAGGCCTTTTCTTCTGCCAAAGGCATGATACTCTTCAGCTTCCTGCGTAGCTTGCAAGTGTTGCCTTCACTGGAATCAGTTTTGTTAATATTCCTATGTTTCCCCTTCACCCAGAGCAGCAAATGGCTCTCCTTTCAGCATGAAGCATATCACCAACTGAGTGTCTTTCTTTCTTTGTACATAGGTTGGGATCAAAAAAGTCTTTGCCGAGGTTCTTCCTTCTCACAAGGTTGCCAAGGTCCAGGAACTTCAAAATGGGAGGAGGAAGGTTGCAATGGTTGGTGATGGAGTCAATGATTCCCCTGCACTAGCCAGGGCTGACGTTGGAATTGCCATTGGAACAGGCACCGATGTTGCCATTGAAGCAGCAGATGTTGTTCTTATCCGTGTGAGCACTACAGTTTTAACCTGTCCTCTTTTATCCCTAACACTTCTCTTTTTGGTTTGGTATTCTGAAGACTGCATGTGGAAAATGCTCAATGCTCTTCTATCTTGCAGAATGACTTGCTGGATGTAGTTGCCAGTATTCATTTATCGAAGAGGACAGTTCGAAGAATACGAATAAATCTAATTCTTGCCTTAATTTATAATCTGCTTGGAATACCCATAGCAGCAGGTATGTGACTGGCAGAGCTCAGCTTGTTGAAGGCAGCAGTAAAGTTGAGCTGTGTGGTGCATCTTGTAGGATTCCCTGCTCAAGGAACCAAAGAGAGGTTCCTAGATTATTTAAAACTTGATAGAAGGAGGACAAGATACATACCTCTTTTTTTCATATGAACAAAAATATTTGTTTGCCAAATTTTAAAGTCTTAAGAATACATAGACTGAGTGGAAATTAAAACCATGTTCTTATTTCACGTAGCAGTACTTAGGGATTAGTTTCTGTATAATCAAACCCAGCTCTAACCAGATACACCTTCCAATCTCCATGCACTCCGTTTTTTTTATTCACCCTGAATCACACATTTTCTCTCCTACTGCTTGCATTCTCTATACCACATGCTCCAGATTCTTACTTAAAACTTACTTCAAGCATTCCTCATTTTGTTTATGAGTAACTTCTTTCTTTGCCTGTACAATTGCCCAGTCCTTCTGTTGCCTTTGCTGTGTTTCATCTGTGCAGAATAACTGGAAGGGACAAATATTCTTACCTTGTGGCCACAGTCTTGTAACTGTGTATGTGCAAAGGTCATCCCTTTTCACATATAGGAAGGGTCATATTTAGAAATAAGTGAGTAAATATATATATTGATCTAGTTGTGTTTATGGAGGTCTCAGCAAGTCATGCTGTAGAACTTCTGATCTGTTCCATAGTATGCAGGAATGGAAATGCTTGTGTTGGGACAGGCAGCTCTGGCTCATGTCCTTTTTTTTTTCTAGGTGTGTTCATGCCTGTTGGTCTTGTGCTTGAGCCTTGGATGGGATCAGCTGCAATGGCAGCTTCTTCTGTGTCTGTCCTGCTGTCTTCTCTGCAGCTAAAATGGCAAGTTTCTTACACTTTTCAACTGGGGAACTGTGGCAGCACTGATGATGGGATGCAAGGGAGACATTACTTTGGGCTTTTTATACCTAGATGCACTTGGTCACGTTGATGTCGTAGTGGGTGGTGCGGTGGCTGCTGTCAGCACTTTAGCCTGACAGTCCTTTAGCTTGAGGTTGTTCTGTCTTGTCCTTGGCTCCAAAAGAGGCAGGTGTTGCTATTATGAACTCACCTGGACTAAGACAGTGCTGAGCATTCTTTAACTACCAGCTGATGCCATCTGAGCACATGTGTTGCAGATCAAGTTCAATGCCAAGTAAGGTAATGATCAGCAGGTTTTTCTGTGGATATCAGGTGAACAAGTAATTAAAAAACCAATTCTCCATAATGTAGCGGTAGAGTTTTTAATAATATTTGTACCCATTTTGTTTTTATGTTTGTTGATTTAAATTAGCCAGAGAGAAACACAGAAGCAGTGTATTTATTCTTTTACGCCTTGCTAAAGATATCTTTTGCTATTTCTTCTAAACTATGACAAGATTTTTCAAATTCTATTTATTGTTTTAATGCTACATCTTTGGATGCCCTTTTTGGTAGTTACATTGGACCTGTTCTTAACAGCATAGAGAGCAAACATCTTTCAAAAATAAGACTTTTTATGGTGTTATCTGAAATTAGTCCAAACCTTCACATATTTTTACTGTGGCTGGGGTCTTTTGTATATTACAGTACAGTACAGTATAGTATAAAATAATATAGGAAATCTGTTACTGCACTATGTTTCTGATTCTGCAAACGCTCAATGGGACCACAATCTAGAATAAAAACTAAATATATACTGATGTCTCTTTGCAGAATCAACCGTAAAGGGTTTTAGGATTTTCATCCTGAAATCTTTCTGTGCATCATTATCCAAAGGATGAGAAATTTCTATAAAGGGATTCCTTTATTCTCAGTTTCTCTTGATCTTGTGCAAATTACATTAAGTATCACATTTGGCCACAACAGGCTGGGGACAGAGTGGCTGGAGAGCAGCCAGGCAGAAAGGGATCTGGGGGTACTGAAGGTACTTGAGGAAGCTCAACATGAGCCAACAGTGTGCCCAGGTGGCCAAGAAGGCCAATGGTATCCTGGCCTGTATCAAAAATA
>VYXB01006401.1:497327-593005 GCA_013397135.1 Pachyramphus minor | reverse complement strand
GGCTTAAGCTCTGCCAGGGGAAATTTAGGCTGGATATTAGAAAGAAATTCTTTACAGGGAGAGTTGTCAGGCATTGGAATGGCCTGCCCAGGGAGGTGGTGGATTCACCATCCCTGGAGGTTTTTAAACTGAGATTAGACATGGCACTTAGTGCCATGATCTAGTAAACGGAGTGGAGTTGGACCAAGGGTTGGACTTGATGATCTCTGAGGTCTTTTCCAACCCAATTGATTCTATGATTCTATGCCATTGTGGGTAGATATTGAGAACACCCTCAAAAAAATATTTGGCTTCAGACTTACGGAAGTTGTATTACAGTATATTCTCTAGGACAATAATCCTTCTTGAAGCTTCGGATCAACTGAACAGAACTTCAGATTCCAAAGAACACAATAGTTCATACGTGAAGAAGACCATGCATATGTGCAATTGCTTTTACTTAGAATACATTGAATCAGAAAGTGATTTTTGGGTCAGTTGAGTCCATTCACCTCCAGTTGTCTACTATGAACCTTCTCATAGTTCAGCAAACTCATATTCTTAAAGAACCTCACTTTAAGTGGCCTTCTCTTTTACTATTGAAATGTTTTAATACCGTGTGACAAGTACTCTTAGCTATTAACATTGTGTCCGAAGTGCATAGAACCATAGAATCATTGGGTTGGAAAGGATCTTTAAGACCATTGAGTCCAACCATTAAGCAGACACCACCAAGGCCACCACTCCCCATGTCCCTAAATGCAGCAAATGAGGGCTCAACCAGTGGTACGCGGCCTTGAACGATTGAAAACTGAGATCAAAGGTATTTCCAGAGGTGTTCTGCCATTTCTCCATCAACCCCCCCCCGATCCTTCTGTGCCTGTCTTGGCTTGAGAGAATTGGAGGCTCAAAAATTAGTAATAAAAATTATGATTCTGTAGCTGATTTTTTTGAGACCATTACATTCTTGACACCACACGTTTTAAATTAATTATTTATGAGCTATTAGATAGGAAGCTGTTAATTTAAACATATGTAATTAACCTATAAATTTATTTTTTCTGTAGAGATACTTTCAATACAGTTAGGTTATCAGAAGTTTAAGATTTGTTCCAATGCAGAGGATGCTTCTACACATTTACCTCTTGGTATTAAACATCTTTTCTCTTTCTCTTCTTAGTTACAAGAAGCCAGACACAGAAAGTTATGAAGCTCGAGCTCAAGGCCACATGAAGCCACTCACTCCTTCTCAAATCAGTGTTCATATTGGAATGGATGATAGGAGAAGGGATTCTTCCAGATCGACTCCTTGGGACCAGATTAGCCAAGTGTCTCTCTCTTCCTTGGCTTCAGACAAGCTGCCAAGACGTAATGGTTTTGTTGAGGAGGAAGGGGGAAAGTGGTCATTGCTTATGAATGGAGGAGATGAGGAACAGTACATCTGAAGCAGTATATTCTTAGTACAGAGAAATGTTTCTCTTCACCAGCGACAGGAGGGACTGATTTGTTTCATCAAGAGCTTCGAGTTACTCCTTCAGCTCATAAGACAATTGCAACCCAGCTCAGTGTTGGGTTGTACGGACTGTGGATTTTTTTTTTCAGGTCACCAGTTATTTCTAGTTATGGAAATAATCTGTGGCTCTATAATGAACTGGCTTCTTTGCACACAGCAGTTAATGTAAAATTGTAATTTTCAGAGTCTAAAAGAGTTTCTTTCTCTGTGACTCTTTGCTAGGCACCAAATTTTATACTTTTCACTCTTTCTAATTTTATTTTTTCAAGAGCACGTGAAGCAAAAGTATTTTCAGGCCTACCAAATATTAATATGTTTCTAGGTGAAATTAGCAATGGCATAAGGAGCTCTGTGGTCTGAAGCTGAATTTTTACACAGAATCCTAGCTAGTCGTGTAACTGTGAGAATACTTTATATTTAGGATTCCTGTGCGTCTCCTTGGACCAAAAATGCTTTGTTATTTCACTGGCTATAACTCTCTGAAGGTTCTGTTTCAAAGATTTTCACTTGTTTTCAGGTTTTGCGTTCTTTTGATGCACATTTCCATTGCTAAACTTGTTCTGTGATCCCCCCCACTCTCCTAGATTTTCTCTTTTGCTCCATATGAGCCCTTTTTATGTCTTTCCTTGCACAAGATATCTTCTATGGTTATGATTATGTATACAGATATTCCTGTTTGGGACAAACTCCTTTAAGTCAACAGTAACTTTTCCATTCCTACTGAAGTCCAAAAGGCAGAAAAATTCCTGGTCCAAGTTATCCGAGATACATGCAGGACCCCAGGAAGCTCTTATCAGTTGGGCAGTTATCTGTGTCTTTCCTCTGACAGACTGAAGAATTTATGCCAGTGTGAGCAAAGGTGGTATTTACCATGGCATGACTGAGAGCAGAACTATCACTGGTGGGACTCAAGCATAGCAGAACAGAGTGAGTTTATTGCATAAGTTAACCCCGTCTTACTGGTTGCTTAAAATGGAGTTCAAAGTTTAAATGATAAACGTGGAAAAATGACCTTAAAATGTGGGGCTTCTATTTGCTATCATATGTAAATAAATGACAGGAGGACTGGAACCAAGAAGATTTGTAATAGCAAATGTACATTTGTATTCATGTTTTGAATTGGTTTTAGTTTCCTTCTTTGCTCTATTTTATTGAGAAATCAAGGTGCTGCACAACAGCCTTAATGTCTTTTCCAAAGCTTGCAGTAACTTTATCCCCATAAATGTCAAATTCATCCCTTAACACTTTTTAGAGTCAAGACAGTAGGAATCAATGGCTTTGGTGCACTGGATCCAGTTCCAGAGTGCTGTGTTGTCCAGCTGCGGGACTCTGATGTAAGCAGACCAGAGTTTTATAATCTAAGATAAAAACTGAAAGAAGAGGAAATACTATGCTAAACTATGTGCAATAACCACTTATTTTCATTGACTTACATATAAAGCTGTTTTCAATGCGTGTTTAAATCCTGCTTCTTCTGAAGTAAAAATGAAAAACAAGTAAGAGAGGGAAAGAATTGTGCTTAAAACATTGCTCAGTTCTTTCTCTCTTTCTATTCTCTCTTTCTCTTATTATTGTGTTTGAGCTCTCCTTAGAAAACATTGACAGCACTGTCTTATATATGATTATAAATCAGTTTTAAAACTCTCTATAAATAGAGATTACTTTCACAGCACACACACTTTTCAAATATGCCATAGGTGCCTATGCATTTCCCTGTGGGAAAGAGGGTCTGTTGTTTTCACTGTTCTATGCTTTCTTACCAGTCCTTGTGGTAAAAATATGGTTTGGTTTTTTTAAACAAACAAACAAATAAATAACTTTGTATCTTTGTTTTTCTTTTTCCTTTGTTGTCTTTTTGCTTTTTTCTTTCCCTTTTTTTTTTTGAGGGGTACAGAATAAAAAAAGAACATAAGCAGTGATTGTTGGATTACAGGATACATATGCACAAGGTTTTGTAACTGTTTTGTGATCTGTTTCAGGTAGGACATATAGGAGGGAAAAAAGAGACAGTATTGTATGTATTGAGACTGGTGAGGTTGCAAGCAAGTTGACATGTGGAAATAGGATTCAAAGTCATCTTGGGAAATTGGACAGAACTGGCAAACTTTGCAAAGAAAGAAAGGAATTAAAGGCTAGCCCAGCAGAGAAAGGTCAGGTAGTTGTCTGGCATTCATTTTGTGACCTATTCTAACAACATGGTGATGCTGCAAAATGAACAGAAACATTGAGATGTTTATAAAGACTATATCATCCATATGACATAAAGGACCTCATTCTATTCTGTTCTGAAGAGGCATCAGCTGAAATCAGGTCTAGTTTTATATGTCATGCTTGTTAAGAAAAATGGATACAGGTCAGAGGAAAACAATGAGATTTAACAAAACTCTAGAAAATGTGAGAACATAAGTGTATGAGAATGAGAATTATAAGAAGATTGAAGGAGTTTGAGTAGGTTTGCCTACAGAATACTCAAAGGAAATACAAGTTTAAAAAATTAAGAGAACGATTTATTTCTTTCACCTCTTCGATGTCTTTTATGTTGATGGTGGCTAGAACAAGAAATAATAGGCTTATTGAGTCAACAAAAAAGGTTTACTAGGGAGGAACTGTGTAACAGAAAAGACTATGGAGGACTGGAAGAGGTTGCAGAGGGGGGTTCTTTTGATGTGCATGGCAGTCTCATAACAAGGTGTTAACCGCAGGTGAAGCCTGCCTTGGGGCAGGCAGCTACCCTGGACAAGCTCCTAACCTTGTCCCCAGCTGGGCTTTCTTTTATTTTTGTGAATGTTTTATGAACTGGAAAATTGTTGGATTAGAGGATTGATCACACTATCCTGCTCTCAAGAAGTGCCAAAGAACTGGAAGAAAGATTACCTTTGACTTATTTAATAACTTTAAATGAACTGGAAAATTTGTTAAGGCTTGCTAATAATATTTGTATAATGTCTTAGACTGTAAACTGCTGTGAAACTTGCATAAATACCCTTTAGGTACTGGAAGGTGCTATAAGATCTCCCTGGAGCCTTCTCTTTTCCAGGCTCTCACCCTGTCTACTTAGGAGAGGTGTTCTAGCCCTCAGATCACTTTTGTGGCCCTCCTCTGCACTTCTTCCAACAGGTCTACCTATACGCTTCCTGTGTTGGGAGCCCCAGATGTGGATGCAGTGCCCCAGGTGGGATCTCACAAGGGTGGAGTAGAGGGGCACAATCACTTCCCTTGACCTGCTGGCCATGCTGCCTTTGATGCAGCCCAGGATATGGTTGGTTTTCTGGGCTGCAAGTGAACATTGCTGGGTCATGTTGAACTTGTCAACCAACACTGCCAAGGTGTATATACCTATGAGGAAGTTAGAATAGTTACACATAGTAAAAAAAAAAAAAAATTAGGTGATAGTCCCGACACTTGTGATCATGGGCATTTGTTAAACTTGAGCTGACTCACTGGAGGGGTGTATGAGATGGAGCTCAGCATCTGCATTTTTGCATAACATAGTTATGAGCTTTCCTTGTCTCCACGGGGATTGTCTGCCTGCAGCCCTCTAGCAGAGCGAGGTGCTGGTCTGTGACTGCTGTTCCTCTGCCCTGTGAGCCAGATCCAGTAAAAGAGCTGGAGGAAGGTGCCTGAGAAGACAGGCTCTTGAGGCAATTCCTAAGCTCAGTGCCCCAGCTGTTTGCCAGTGTGCCACACTTCTCTTTCCTAGGACTGAGTATTTTCATGGATTAGACAGTGTGGAGGAACTTTTCAAATCCCAGGTTTGATTTTGGGTGTCTACATTCTGCATGTTCTCCTAGCAGGACTCAGTTGCTGCTTATCTGACCCCTAAATATTGATATATATCTAATGATTTACGTGGGACATCTACTTATTTTGCTCTCAGAAAAGTTTGTGAATCTTTTTCTGTAACTTTTTTTAAATATTAATTTATTTTCAATGAACACAGAAGACATGTAATGAATCAGATCTTTGATCCTCATGTTATTTTTAGTGCAATAGCTCAGGAGCACTCTTGCCTGCGAAGTTTTTCAACTATTTTTCTTCTCAAGTGATAGTTTTCTGGTACAATTTTTTGGTGCCCTAAGTTCACAGGAAAGAAAGGATTCCATTTAGTTTCCTCCTCCTTTCCGCCTTTTTCAAGCAAATAAACTGTCTGATTTCTATCCCAGCTGATTGCAACCTTTCTCTGACTAAGTATTCGTTCAAGGATTGTATTTTCTCTAAATGCATTTGTGTGTGAACAAAAAAATTGAGTAGGTGGTGAAATTATACAATGGTGTACAGGGATGTGAAATCAGATAACACTGAAATGTCAGATTTAATTTCCTCTACTAAGAAACCAACAACAAGCGTGTTGGTTTCCAGTGGGAAATCGTTTGAGAGTCACAACAAAAGAAGTGGTGAAGCGCAAAACATCCTGCTCACATGTGAGTCTCAGACAGACATTGGCACAGGAGGTGACATTAATTCCTCTCCTTGTCTCGAGTTGAAAGCACTCAGGCTTTGCAGGCAAGCACAGCCCATCCACAGGCTCTCCATGCAATGATCTGATTTTCAAGATTGGTTTATCATGCTTAAAAGGATGGTTCCTGAAGTTTCCCCTGTTGCTGCAGGGAAGGGATGTGGTAGGAGGAGGTGTGTGCTTGTTTCCTCACTTGGGCATTCAGGCTCCCAGGTGGAGGTATGTCCCCTGGGAGGTTTGTGCTGGTCAGCACTGAGCAGTGCTGTGGTTCAGGGACATCCTGGCATCAGGGTGAGTTTCGGGTCAGGGGGATGTGCTGACCCAAAACTGCAGATCCAGCCCAAGCCAGAAAACCCCCTTAATCCGTAAAGCATCTGAAGATCCAATATATTCACTCACTGCTGGTTAGCAGCAAGGGGAAAAAATGTAAAGGGGACAGTTTAAGTCATGTCTAAAATTTTGGGCTGACTTTATAGAGCCCAGGAAACAGATTTTAGGCTAGCATGTATTTGCCTTGAACTCTGAATTGGTACTTTTTTGTATTATTTGATGCTTAAGTAAATCCAGAGCTACACAGATGGTATCTGCTGAAATTACTTTCTTTTTCCTTTGACAAGCTGAGATTCAAGAAGAAAAGATGCACTGAAGGAAGCTGCATGTGTCTCATGATAGTTATCGGAAAATAAATTAGGCATAAATCTGAATATTTGAGGCTTCTAAACAATTAGGGAGCTACCCAAAATCCATACAACTATATTTAAAATGAATAAATAGATACAAACTGGATTTGAAAGAAATTTGCCAAACTGTTTTTCTTCCACTGCCACCTCTTATTAAGCTTGACACAGTGCGCTGGTTTTGTAAAAAGCATCAGTGCTTGAGCCTGTGGATTTCATCAGGCCCCTTGGAGGTCCCAGCGGGGTATGAACAGGAGCTGGTGCCAAGCCTGCTACTGGGAAAGGCTGAGGGGCAGATTCACTGCACAGGGGGCACTGGACACTACTGGCTATGGTCATTTCAGAGTTGTCAATTCCCTGTGTGTCAGTGGGACGGTTTATGGGAATGAAGCAAGAGACACAGGTAAGGGTCTCATCCAGGTTTACAGTGAAGCTGTTTTAGTGTACAGGTTCATGTGAGCTTTCCTGCCAGGTAGTGGATTACTTCATCAAGTGCACACAGTGACAGACATGATTAACTCTCTTTTTTTCTTGGAGTGAAGATGTAAAAGGCTTCTCTGCAGAGGACTGCTGGATTTTAGATGGCCCACATGTGGCATGTCCCCAGAGCAACCCATGTTACCTCCCCAGTGACTGGGATGCATGGGATGTGCCAAGAAGCCTGGGCAAGCTGCATGCTCTTGTGTAAAGAGAGCACTGGCATCACCTCGCGTGTCCTGCTGTGTCTCTGGCAGTGCCTCTGCATGGACACAGCCAGTGGACTACGTCTGGTTGCTGTGCAAAGACAGGAAAAGCACTTGGCTTTCCTACAGGACACTGTAAAACATAAACCATTGTGGGCTCAGCTGCTTGTAACCTGCATGCAGGTTGCAAGCAGGTTACATTCTGACAATGCTCACATCCACCACATCCAGCTCACACAGGCAGAACCAGCAAAATTTTATTTAAGGCAAATCAAATCTGCACAGGGGATTTGCTCCAAAGCCTGCCTGTGTGCTCCAGTGGTGCAGGAAAGGGTGTGCAGTGTCAGACCTGCTCCAAGACTTGCCTGTCCCCACAGAAAGGGACCTCACTTCCAAGGGTTAATGTTACTTTAAGATACCTCTGCATTGCAGTTGCAATTCTGAGTGGCTGTGAGCAACCTGCTGAACAGGAAAGAGCTCATTAAATATATACTGTCACTGATTTATAAGAGAGTGCAGAGACAATATAATTACTATAATTATGTCAGAATCTTGCTGCAGAGTTGCCATTTGTGTTGGGAATTTTACCTTCTCGCTATGGCAGGAGGATTTAAAAACCACATACACCTGCCAATATATTTGTGCCACAACTGACTTAATCAGAAGCTTTTGTTTGATTGCTCTCTTTATAGACTGTGGAGCTTGTTAAGTATATCATCATCTTAGGGATGAACAAGAGGTAGGCAAGGCTTTTGGGTAGCATGCTGCTTGCTTCATGTCCATGGGGGAGGAAAATTTTGACTGTAAATGTGACCTGGCCAACGTTATTCTGGCTAAGGCCATGTTGCAGTGAGAAGCTTGATACCAGTAGCTGACAAGCTTCTAGAAGGGTGGTTTTGGTGGAAGATGCCTGCAGTCATCTGCCTCTGCTAGTGCAGGTGCCAACAGCTGAAGCAGGTGGGCTGAGAAAGTCAGTGGTGAGTGTGCAGTGTAAGTTNTTTGGTGGAAGATGCCTGCAGTCACCTGCCTCTGCTAGTGCCTCAATGTCTTTCTTCTGGTGAGGGTCCCAGAACCGAACACAGGATTTGAGGTGTGGCCTCAGCAGTGCTGAGTACAGGGGGGCTATCACTTCCCTTGTCCTGCTGGTCATGCTATTGCTGATACAGGCCAGGATGTCATTACTTTCTTGGCCACCTGAACACACTGGCACATGTTCATCCAGCTGTTGACCGGCATCCCCATGTCTTTTCCCACTGGGCCAGTTTCCAGCCACTCTTCCCCCAGCCTGTAGTGTTGCATGGGGCTGTTGTGACCCAAGTGCAGGGTGGAGAGAAACTAGGACATGAGGGTTGGTTTTGTAAGAAGGGAGCACCAGGATTTTGAGGCCACCAGGGCACTTTGCTGGAGGATCCCAGAGGGTAAAAAAACCCTCAGCCGTTCAAGCTGGTCAAGGTCTGACCAGCACCCACCACAGCTTACAGCTGGAACCAGGAGCACCCCAAAACCTGCAAGTCCAAGGTAGGTTTCACACAGCACCTCTGCACTGAAAGACGTGTCAGATCAAGACTCCTTTCCCCAAGAAAGCCATTAACCAGTCATTAATGGTTACAGCAATAACTCCTCAAGTTAAATAAAAGGGAGGGAATGGGAATTTGACAGAGTTCTTCTCCCTTCTGAATGCACTAAGCTGCCAGAAAAGGTCTTCTTGCTTAAATAATAAGCATATTGGGCAAATCTAAGTCAGCAGAAAAATAGGTTTGCTCTCAAGATGTTTTTAAAGTAATAAGAGAAGCAGCTTTGCTCAGAGATTTTGGTCGTAGGATCTTGGGCCAGAGAGGGCAGGGGATGGGGGGGAAACAAGGCTGAGACCAAAGCAGCCTTGCTGTTTTCCTACTTCAAAAAGTGTTGAATTTTATGGAAAAGCACACCTACCCTCAGCCGTTCAAGCTGGTTGTTACATAACTCCCTGTGTGTTTATTAAATGTAAGCCCTGAGATAAAGTTTTACAATAATAAAACATCAAGCCACTTCCACGGGGAAAGTGTTGATTGGATCTTACACAAAGCTGAGCTAAGGCACGGGTGAAGTGACTTGAGCAGTGTCTGAACCCAGCAGGGACAAGGATGTTTTACATTTCTGCTCTCTCTTCATCACCATCTTGCTTTGTTCTCGCAGTCACGTGGCTTGTTTTTCAAGATCCCACAAAAACCACACAAAATAAAAAATTGAATTTAGAAGAACTAACTTCAAGCTCTGCAATAATAAATGAACAAAAACANATAAAAGGGAGGGAATGGGAATTTGACAGAGTTCTTCTCCCTTCTGAACACACTAAGCTGTCAGAAAAGGCTTCTTGCTTAAATGATAAGCATATTCGGCAAATATAAGTCAGCAGAAAAATAGGTTTGCTCTCAAGATGTTTTTAAAGTAATAAGAGAAGCAGCTTTGCTCAGAGATTTTGGTCGTAGGATTTTGGGCCAGAGAGGGCAGGGGATGGGGGGAAACAAGGCTGAAACCAAAGCAGCCTTGCTGTTTACCTACTTCAAAAAGTGTTGAATTTTATGGAAAAGCACACCTCTGTCATTGACTCCCTGTGTGTTTATTAAATGTAAGCCCTGAGATAAAGTTTTACAATAATGAAACATCAAGCCACTTCCACGGGGAAAGTGTTGATTGGATCTTACACAAAGCTGAGCTAAGGCATGGGTGAAGTGACTTGAGCAGTGTCTGAACCCAGCAGGGAGAAGGATGTTTTACATTTCCGTTCTCTCTTCATCACCATCTTACTTTGTTCTCAGTCACTTGGCTTGTTTTTCAAAATCCCACAAAAACTAAACAAAATAAAAAATTGAATTTAGAAGAACTAACTTCTAGCTCTGCAATAATAAATGAACAAAAACAGAACTTGCCAGCAGACAAGTTATTGGTCTCTGATTCAGACATATATGACTTTATGATTCCAACATCTTTTTCACCCTCCTTATTCTCATCAGCTCTTTCACTATTGTCAACATCTTGTATGAGTAAGTCAGAAAATAAATATGTTGGAAACCCCTGTAATAAGAGACATGAAGAGTAATGAAATGAGCAGATTTAAAGTTCTGCTAAGGGTGTGTGTATTTGTGCATCACATTTACTCATCTGTGCTGACGACAGCACTTCCTCTGCATGCTTTTCTTCCACTTACTTCTTCATCAATTAGAATACATGTTTAGAAATGGCAGTGGGTGTAATGAGGATGACTGTACCTGTACCAGTATTAACACACTCCCGTTTATTTTACTGTGCTGTACATATACACATTTGGTGCTGTGAGCGGCCACAGTACTTTTGCAACACGTGCACTGGCTTCAGCAAAAAAGTGCTTTTTATCTGGTGTCTCATGTATAATGCTTTGGAATTTGCATGTGGAAATGCGACAGAGGCTGCACACACTGCAGCTCAAGGGCAGAGTGTGGAGAGACGAAGCCTAAGTTGCCAGAGTCTTATGCCACCTCTCCTCTTTCACTAAATGAAAAAAAAAAGCCTTCTTGATGCCTCTGAATGTGGATTCCACCATCACCAGTGGATGATGTGCAGTTTTAGCAATTTTTTTCCAAATTTTTTCCCCTATCCCCCTGAGAAAGGGAGAAAGAGCAAGTGGCTCTGTGGTGTTTAGCTACCTGCCAGGTTAAATCCCGACAATCATTCTGGCTAATAGCACCCCACTGTCAAGAGGCATGAAGGCAAGTAGTTATTTCTTAATAACTTAGTACAGATTTTGAGCATGATTTTTTAATTTCCCTTTTCTGGTCGTAAAGCTTAAATCTGTTTGATTCCAGCAAGCTTGTCTGTCTTACCCTCTCCCATACTCTGACACCCAGCAATTCCACACAACTGATTTAAAAATAAAAAATGTTTCTAATAGAGACTGGATGATTTGGAAAAGAGGAGAATGGTTGAGATTTCTTGAATTATGAAGGAGACATTGGCAAATCCTCTGTGTTGTTTTCCTGTGTATGAATGGAAAGGTTTAAGGAACGGTGTTATCAATGACTAAGAGAAGGTGCATATAGTCATTTGGATTATAAAGATGAGGTGGGTGTATTTCTATACAGTAAAAACTGAAGAACCTGGCCTGCCAGATAGTAGATACTCATGTGCTAGATGAGCCACACATTTTGGTTGTTAATCCAAAATAGGATTAAAAATCTTGGGGGGAAAAGAGCCAACAATCCACATGGTCTCGTGTTAAATATACAGACTGCCAATTATCCTGGTCACTAGCAGTGTGTCAGTGTGGAGATTTTGTCTACCACTCACCATGCCTTCCATTACCCAGTAGCTCCATGTGATCAAACAGTTCTCACAGCCTTGGCTCATTGCTGCTCTTGCAGGTGGGTGTAGTGTCAAAACCATTAGACCCTCTAATTTGTATATCCTAAGACCAGTCATGACAGCACAATTTACAGCTCTGCATGCTCCCATGTACCTGCATCTTTTTTTCTATCTGGGCTTAGAAAAAATTAGTCACTGTTTCAGGGGTTTCTTTATGTTACCTTTCTCCCCATCCTATTTTCCACACTAAGCAAGATATTTCAGACTGAAAAAACTATTTATCATTCGGTTTATTAATATTCTCAAGTTCTGGTTCAGGCTTTCCCTCTGTATGGCAGTCTTACATTTTATATTAGTTTCGTTTTTAAAGTACTCATGCAAGATTTCAGTGATGCTGTTCACAGAAGGAATGGAAGACTCAAGTATGAAAAGGGAGTGCAAAGGGCTACAGAAAGATGTATTTGTCTGGTTTTGTGAGGAAAATTATTCAGCTCTTAAACTGCTGGTAAAGCATTTTCATTGCTTCATGGATGGTCCAGCTCCTGTTTCCCTCTGACTTCATTAGTGTTTGGCTGAATCCCAGGTCCTTTTGAAAATAATTAATTGCAGGAAACCTATCCTTTCTGGTGTTATTCAGCCCCATCTGTATTTACCACAAAAGCAATTACCAGGGAGCTGGGAGATGGCTTTCCTACTCAGAAAGACTGGTTTGACTACAAGAACATCCAGAAATCAGCATTTCCCATGGCCTCAGAAAACTAGGGAATGCACTTCAGCCACAAAAGCCCATGGGGATATCCTGTTTTTCTCTCCACAGCAGATATGCTGTTCCCACCATTGCTGGTCCTGTGCCAAGAATCACGTGGCACTGTATTGAGAACTTGCATTTCCCAGAGCCACTTGTGTCACCATACAGGAATGCGCTGCTTCTCCCTGCCTCCAGAAGCTCAGGGTTGGAAAGAGGTCACCTTTTCGCCATCTCTATTTTTAAGAATATTTTGATGTGACAGAGCAATGTGTTAAGAGCACACACTGGTGGGAACAGTTAGGTTCACAGAATCACAGAACAGTTGAGGTTCCAAATGTCATGTGGGCCAACCTCCCATGCTCAGGCAGGGCTACCTAGACCCAGCTGCTCAGGACTGTGTCCAGATAGCTTTTGAATACTGGCAACCTATGCCAGTGCTTGTGACCCCCACCGTGGCAGTTTTCTGATGTCCAGAGAGAACGTACCGTGTTTTCAGTTTGTGCCTGTTGCCTCTGGTCTTGTCACTGGGCACCAATGACAAGAGCCTGACTCCATCCTCTTTGCACCCCACCTTCAGGCATTTGTACACTTCGATGAGATCCATCCTGAGCCTTCTCTACTACAGGCTGAACAGTTCCAGCTCTCTGAGCATTTCTCATAGGAGTGATGCTCCAATACCTTCATATTCTTCAAGGCCCTTTGTTCAGGTCTCTCCAGTATGTCCCTGTCTCTCTTGTACTGGTGCTCACCATAGTGTGGAGGAGCAGGAGGTGATACTGCCATGATGAGCACTGCAGGTTTGCTCTAACACTCACCAGCAAAGCCAAGAAATGGTTTTTACAGGTGATCACATACTTCGCTTTAGAAAGGGATTGCACTGCTATTCCCTTTCTGAATGATCTGCTCCCCTGTTTTTTCCTCTGGCACAATTCTCAGATGGCATGGCCAGACCTAGATGCAGGCCGGAGGCCTTCAGGGCAGATGGTGCCTGCATTGAAAACACTAGGTAGTCTTGAAATCCTTTAAAAGTCTNTTTTGATGTGACAGAGCAATGTGTTAAGAGCACACACTGGTGGGAACAGTTAGGTTCACAGAATCACAGAACAGTTGAGGTTCCAAATGTCATGTGGGCCAACCTCCCATGCTCAGGCAGGGCTACCTAGACCCAGCTGCTCAGGACTGTGTCCAGATAGCTTTTGAATACTGGCAACCTATGCCAGTGCTTGTGACCCCCACCGTGGCAGTTTTCTGATGTCCAGAGAGAACGTACCGTGTTTTCAGTTTGTGCCTGTTGCCTCTGGTCTTGTCACTGGGCACCAATGACAAGAGCCTGACTCCATCCTCTTTGCACCCCACCTTCAGGCATTTGTACACTTCGATGAGATCCATCCTGAGCCTTCTCTACTACAGGCTGAACAGTTCCAGCTCTCTGAGCATTTCTCATAAGAGTGATGCTCCAGTACCTTCATATTCTTCCAGGCCATTTGTTCAGGTCTCTCCAGTATGTCCCTGTCTCTCTTGTACTGGTGCTCACCATAGTGTGGAGGAGCAGGAGGTGATACTGCCATGATGAGCACTGCAGGTTTGCTCTAACACTCACCAGCAAAGCCAAGAAATGGTTTTTACAGGTGATCACATACTTCGCTTTAGAAAGGGATTGCACTGCTATTCCCTTTCTGAATGATCTGCTCCCCTGTTTTTTCCTCTGGCACAATTCTCAGATGGCATGGCCAGACCTAGATGCAGGCCGGAGGCCTTCAGGGCAGATGGTGCCTGCATTGAAAACACTAGGTAGTCTTGAAATCCTTTAAAAGTCTTTTTTTAAGAATACTAATAATAAAGGGAGAAAAATAGTGGTTTAAGACCATCTATAAACTCTGCTAGAATCTTTCTTTACCTGTGTCCATAGTTACTATTCTCAGGCATTTGAGAAAACCTATAAAACACAATTAGATCCCAATTCCACTATATTTTTAGTTGTGTTATGGGACAGCTGTGTTGCAGGTGGACTACTGCTGTGACTTTATTGCTGATCTACTATTTTGCCATCTGGACCTTCCCTCACAATAAGTATTTGTAAGTATTTGGCTTCTTCCCCAACTTCAGGCAAAGCATCTATGAGCTCTTTAACAACCACAGAAGCTACCAATATCAGTTAGGGTACACAAATAGCTTCTAGCCTGGCTCCTTGTTATTGTTTTGGGGTAGGGAAAGGATCCCACCTCTGCAACTCTTCCTTAACATAGAAAAGACTGGCACAACTGGTTAGACACACTTCTCATGTCCTGAAGAGTTTAACTGATAGGAGCAGTCAGGATATTTTGTCAAACTGTGTTAAAAAAAAAAAAAAAGACAATGCTTGTCTAATGTAGTAACATGTATAAAGTCCAACATATTTCTGTAGACATGGCATCAGCAATTTACAGTTTAATAAGAGAAGCCCTTTTCTCCAGCTCCTTGGAGGATGTGACTGATGTTTGAAAGCAACAAGAAGGTTATTTTGTTTCTCACTGCTGTTTTCTTCTGGCTGTCTCTGGAGAAGGAGAGGAAAACCATATGTGGAAGATCTCTACCACTGATTGCAATTGCAGTGCTGGACATTTAGATGTCATGATGACAACCACAGCAGAGATGCTCGTTGAGATAAACTGGCCAGGTACATTTTCATTACTGGCATTAATTGATGAATGAGGAGCTTCTAACTGATAGCATCTCACACAAGAAATACTGACATCAAAGATGTTGTTTAGGACATATAATATTCCAAATAATGAGAATGTACTGGTGTCAGGGCCTGTTTCTCCCATATGAACTCATAAAGCTCTGCTGAGAGTGGGAATGCTTTTGCTGAGGCAATAATAAAAATAATAAATGGGTTTACCTAAGCTCCTACAAGGCTCTAATAATAGCCTGTCTAGCAGTGTACCTGTGAGAAACTGAGATTGCTGTATACTCAAGCTGCCAGGAAGGCCCTGGGGCAGACACCATCAGGCTGCTGCCAAGAGTTTCTTATATTTTTTGTGTTCTCTGTCCTTGTGCAGTCATGCTTCATGCCAGCCCTGGGAGTAATGTGGCAAGGTTAGAAAGATCCCCTGAGAGCAGGGACATGACACTGCACTGCAGCAGCATTGTGTTGCATGGATGGTCCCTTCCTCACCTGCTTTGCACTGGCTTTTGTTTTTGTGGACATACAGTGGAGCTGGTTGTGTGTTGATTTCCCTTGCAGTTACAGAAATTATCCTTTGGCAAGGGAGGATTTTCACAGTACAGTGACTCAAAAATCATTCAGGACCTCTCTGACAGATTTGCAGGTGCTAGAATACTTCTAGTCCCTTGGAAATGGCTGGTTGACTGGCACTCAGCACAAAACCCTGCGGCAGTCCTTAGTTTAAGTGGAGTTAAGGTTGCCTCTGATACATTATGTTTAAGGTCATGTACTTCAACCCTCTGAAGACTTGGAAAGGACTAGCATTTAAAACCAAATTTCTGGAAACCAGGAAATGCTGAATGTTGAATGCTTAAAACAGGACACACTGTTCATGCAAACACAGCTAGCTTCTTTCAATGCCTCCTGAATTTACTAGTTGTGGAGACTAGTAGCTTCACCTGTGCCCCTCAGGACTTTACAGCCCTTTTTTATTTCTCTCTCCACTCCCCTCCTTTTCAGGCTGAGCTGTACAAGACCTGCCCCACATTTTCTGCTTCCTGGCTGATCGGTCTGAGTGCTCCTGCTTTGCCCACCCATGACTACCCACTTCCCTGGCTGTGGCTTTCCCTCCCCTTCCTGACCCCACCTTGCATCCCAACCCCTCTCCCTGTTCCAGTTGCCCCTGGAATTGAGTGTCCACTGCCCTTATTCTGATTTTCCAGTGATGTAATCCAAAAAAAGGGATAGACATCTAAAAATGTGAGGAACACTTTGATATTAAGCTCACACACCTCCATTTTTCCTGGAGCAAAATTACATGACTTTGCCTTTTACATTCCCATTCCTCACAGCAAACTGATTGTAAATGCATCTGAATTGTCATTACGACTCTCAAATGGAAAACCATCAATGTATCCTGGAACTTATCCAACAGGGACAATATGCTATTTTCAAGGGAATATTTCAAGCTCTTTCCAAACATCACAGGGCACATTTTCCTTATGTCAGTAATGCCTCCTTGGCAGAACTGAGCAGAACCATGCTGCTGGCAGCATCTCTCCCAAGACAGCTAAGGATGAGATGAACCAACAGGCTAGGGAGTGAGGGTTTGAGTTTAATGATCCCACCATGCCTTTTGGACCCATATAGTTATAATGCAGTGTGCAGGGCTTGTAACCTTGTGCACATCCATATTTCCAAATTGGTGTTACCGTCTGCATGGTACACACCATCCTAGAGAGCTGAAATCTTCCTGTACTGTCCCAACACCATTTCCCTAAAGTCCAGGTCTCCCTATGCACTAGACAATAGTAAATGCAGATAATTTGGCAAGGACAGTTGAGTCCTGCAATTTGCAGGCACACCCAGGCATGCATGACTGTTTTAAGAATTGGTTGACTTTATTAAAAATCTGTTTGGTTTTTTCCCCTCTCTCTATCTCTCTTCTTGTCAAAGGAGCCCAAATTCAGACCATGAGAAGCATCCAAACACTGCAGGAAGAGGTGCTAGAAATTTCATCCATGTGTTAGAGACTTTAGTAAGTCTTTCTAAAGTGTATGTGGCCTCAGGCAGGTCTGAATTTGATTGTGGTTGCAATTATACAGTCAGAGACACCTGTTGGCACACATACATTTGCACTCACCGGTGCACAGACACACATATTTATAGATATTAAAAGCCATCAGTGTGCAAACATTAGATTGACACAGTTACTGTTTAATCTGGAGATGAAGATTTTTGGTGGAAGCTGCTGAAAGGCTTCTCCATGTTGAAAAACGCTTCATATATAATGTAGTCACCCCTTGCCCTCACTGCCTTGCTCTCCCAACAAACCCTAATTTGACCAGATCTGCACCATAATCTGAATATCATCTTAGAATCATATTTCCAGCCACAAGGAAGCTGTTGAATGTGAGCATCCTTGCAATGGGTGAGTTGCAAGGAGCCAAGTGCTGCCCTCCAGCTCTCCTGCAACTCTTTGGTCCCAGCTCCCTGCTGGTTTCAGCTCAACCTTGCCAGAGTCTTGTGGATAAACAGCATTATTTCTTAAAGCACTCAGCACTTATCTCATAGGAACTGTGAGCCTGCTACCCCTCTAAAATACAATTTTCACAGGTTTTCTTTTATAATGAAATTAAGGCAAATTGGTGCATTGGCACTGCCCCAAGGACAGCATGACTTCAGGAAGTGAGGCAAGGGAGAACACGAGCCCCTCTTTGTGAGTGAAATTGTCCTGCAACCCCTGAGCAGCACATCCCTGCTTGAGAGCATGGTGAAATGGGAAGAGTCATGAAAAATGTTTCTGGCTGGCATCACAAAGCCCTTCACATAGGAAGCAGAAGTCTGTGCAGCCTCAGAATTGCTCTTGTTGCCCCAAAATTTGCTATGAAGTGAAAACAGTTAGTAATTCTTTTTTTGTATGGTCATTATATCCCAGCTCAGGAAACCATCTTCATTCCTGCTGAAAAAACATGAAAAAGAAATCATCAAAACACTTTGAAACGACTGTAAACGCCTACAGGATCTAAAAATATGCAGCACTGACAATGTGTGCAGCACCAGTTATTGTCTCTGTGCTTGAGGCTGCAAACTGATAATTTCATATGCCAGCATTAAATTGAGGAGTCCAGCATCTCTACCCCAAATACAAATCATTTTAGCAATGAAACATTGCGTGTATTTGTCACAGTTATTTGCTCTTCAGTGGGAAATTGGCACATCATGAGGAGGGTTGTCCTGGCCATAGCTGCCACCCACTTGGATTTTCCTGGCCATGTCCTCTCTTTCCAGCCAGCACTTTTGCTTGCTCTATTTTGGTTTATTTTCTCTTTCCTCAAGGGGTCTAGCCATAGGTTATATCATAATCTACTGCTTGCCTTCAGGTAGGCTGCCATGCATCAGGAAATCCTGTGTGGAGAAGGAAGGGTTGGGGTTGAGCAGGGCTGGGCTGCTCCAGCAAGGTATAGAGATGGTGCAGAAACAGGAGACAAAGTGTAGCAGGGGATGTGGAAGGGTGAGGCTGGTGGCTCCCCCTGCCAAGGTGGGTCTTAGAGGCGTGAGGGTGGCATAACCTGCCACTGTGAGCACTGTTCTCTGGTGCCTGAGTCATTCATTAGGAAATCTAACACACAGGTTTCCTATAATATCTGTGGCATGCTATCTGTAATTGGGTTAAAAATAGAATTCCTCTTATTACAGTTGTCCCATGGCTGGCAGTAAGACTTCGAACATGTAACTTGTGAACAAGCTGCAGAGGTGTTAGGCATATGGTTAAACGCTTTGCAAGAGTCTGAAGTCAGGGGTTATCTTATCTCTTAGTTAAACATGAGCCTGGAAATCACTGTGCTGTATTCATGAGTTTTTTACAGCACTGTCTTATTCTTGCTGCTGTTTCTGTGGCATCTGCCATGGCTGCAGCCAAGGAGAAGAGAAGGCAGCTGTGATCTGTTAAATGCCCCAAAAAGCCCTAGGGTCAGCCCTCTGAGGGCCATCTTTCTGCTGTCGGACAGGCCACCTCAGCCCAAGCTCCTGGACTTTCATGCACAATCACATTAATCATATTTGGTTCCTGAATATCAACGTTTAAAGCTCTGGATCTTTTTCCAGCCCTAAGGTTTATAGTGTGATTGCAGTCCTGCCTCTGACGTCCAGACTCATCTGTATCTCTCATGTCTGCTTCTGTTTCCTTCCCGCATAAATCAGGACACTGGGCAAGGACAGAGACTCCCAGTATGGGATTAGGATGCATCCAGGCCATGCATGCTGATAGCATAGACCCTGTGCCTGCATTTCCAGTCAGTTACACTGACATAGTATGTGTCCTGACCACACAGAAGAGCTGTGGGATAAAACCACTGGAAGAGGTCAGATGTTCACCAGTAGAAAGTTCTTGTGATGGCAGCTGAATCACACATTTGTTTAGAGAGGCAATAAAAAAAGAGCAGTCTGTGGTAATATGCATGCAGAGGTGTTGCAGGTATGCCTTTTCTTACAGTCCTGCAGCCAAATTTGTTTGTCCTTCTACAAGGTAGCTTCTCTTTGGAGTAGACTATAAGTGCTATTCTATATGATTCTTGAGTTGGTTGATAAAAAAAATAGGTGAACCCATTTCTGGCATTAAAATCTGGGATCAGTCTATCCCATCTGTTCATAAGGCTGGCTCAGCTTGTGTCTGCCCACGCAAGACCTGTGCGCGTTGCAGCGTGATGCTGCCCATGCATGGGGTCCTCCACCATCCCTGATAAATGCACCAGGGCTGTGGACCTGTGCCTACTGGAGGTGCTGACTTCCTCTGCATGATGACGTGTTGCACCCAATGCTGGGCTTCACACAGGGGTGATAAGGCCTAGTTAATCATGGGAGATTGGAAACCAATGGTTGCATAGAGACTTGTGATCCTGAGTGGGCAGTACTCAGCATGGGCAAAGGCAGAACATTTCCAGCCAGCATGTAGTGGGGGGCATATTCAATATAAGGCGCTGAGATCCTGAAATGACAATTAAGATCATACTGAAGATAACTCAAAAGGAGGGTGCTAAATTCCTTGCATGTTATGTAGGGTCAGTTGGTGTGGAGACCTGAGACAGAGCACCACAAGCTGCTCCTTGCCAGCCCCAACCCACAAAGCCAAGGATGCACATGAAACTATGGTCCTCTCCAGAGCTGAGGCTGCAGGACAAAAGTGTCTTTACTCACTCAGAGTCAAGAAAGCCATGCCTAGGAAATCAGGGATCTTGAGAGGACTCCTCAGGGAAAACCATGGACCATGACTCCAGTGCAGGCTGCTGTCAGCTGTCAGCCTTGGACTGGCAAAGAAAACTCCAGATGTTAAAAAATTTATTCAGTTTTATGAAAAGGCTATATTTGTAATCAGTGGTAGAAACTGACCTGTTTAAATGGGAAATAAGGGTGTGCCACTCTTATGCTCACCTGTGATATACTGTAAATTCACAGTTGATAAATGTATGGTAAAAGGATGGGTCAAAAGTAAAAAGCATCACATTTTTATCTATCACAGAGGTACGTAGGCCAGGAGCCATAAGAGACAGTGGTGTAGATTAGGATGCCAAGTGGTCACCACACTTTTTGAAAGATGTTATCTGTGAGTATTTTAAGTGATGCTGGCAGGCCGGTGCCACGGATGGGGGTGAGATATGGAAGGAGAGAGTTATATTTCCTGGATTTGCCACAAAATCAGTTTTCATCCTTAACCTCTCAGCCCCTCTTTGTGTTGTATTCCTTAAAATGGCAATAACATCCTCTGCGCAGCTCTTGAGAGAACTGCGGGGTAAGTGCATTAATGGTGTGAGACCTCTGAATGGGAAATACTATATGCCCTAACAGTATACTTGGGGACATGGTTTAATGGTGAAAATGGCAGTGCTGTGTTAATGGTTGTACTCAATGATCTCAGAGATCTTTTCCAACCTTAACGATTCCATGGTTCTATTCATTCTATGTAAGTGTACCTTGTAAGTACAGTACCTTGCAAAGTACCGTGCTTCGTGCTGTTACTGCTTTTCAGCAGGCTGATGCAGGGCTGATGGTTCCTGTGGAGGGATCATTGCAGGCTTTGTTACTGATGCCTTCATTAAAAAGAATATCAGTTGACACAAATTCCCTCTTCCCATCCTTGGAAAGGATGGATGCTTCAAGTGGTATCTGCCCTGTTAAACAGTTCCACCTCTTATCAGCCCTCAAATGCATCTCTGCTCTTCAGCTGATCAGTGCAAAAGATCAGGTCACAGAATTTCTTCATCTCCCGATTTCACAGTATTAACCACTTTCCATCAGGCTGCTTCTTGGAATGGCTTAAATTAAACATAGTTGTTAATTGCATAGATCCAAATCTGAGTGCCACTGAAAAGAAGAAAAAAATATTGTGTATCTTGATATGTTGTAAAGCTGGGGTAGGTAACTTTATATGTACATTGTGTTCATATGACAGGTATGAAGCAACTGGGAGATGTACAGCTTTCTCAAGTGGAACTTGATGTGTTTGGGCTGCAGCTTGAAATCACAATGGAGTATGCAGGAGAGCTGGTTTTTTGGTGTGTGTTGTTTTTTTATTTTGTAATACTTCAGCAGAGAAAGAGCATGTTCATAATGTGCTCCCAGTAAGATTTTACTTTCGTTCATGCTTCTTTCCTCCTTCGTGCAGTACAGCAGTCAAGCCACAAATCTTGAAGAACAGGAAAGAAAATCCATACATGAATTGGAAATCTACTGGCAGGGTGAGCAGCCAAATAACAGCTTTTCAACCCAATTTCCCTTTAGATGTTCTCAGGCTAGCTTAGCAGAGCTCTGGAAATGTAGCATTCATGTGAAGAAGAAGAATAATAACAGTAATTCTGCTTGAAAAGCTCCCACGCCAAAACACTCAGAAAGCTGTGCTGTGGAATAACAAAATCATGATGTTATAATTCACATTAAAAACATGGAGGGCGGACAGTCGTGCTTCCATTTCGACTGAAGAAATGCCATCCTTAATTAATTTTTTTTTGTACTGTTCTTGAGCAGTTCTTGCTCATGAAGGTGATGATGGCATAAAACGTGTGTCATCATGCCCTGCACTGAGGTCACCTGTTTCCACAGCCTTAACACTGACATTTGGTAAGTCCACAGCTCCACAGCCCCTGCTCGTAGTCATTAACACAACACTTCTAATAGCAGAGGCAGCACAGGGAGGTGACAGGGCAGGAGCACAGTGTTTTGCCCGGACTGTACACACTGACTTGTTCCTGGCCACTTTTTCCTCCTGATCTATGTGTACACACACACACATACAAAAATCACAAATAAGAAGAGGACAATTTGCAGCCCAGAGAAACTGATTGTTTGTTCGGTGGTTCTGTTTCATGTGTTGCAAATCTGAAAATCCAAGCTACAACCTGTGCTTATCTTTACAACTCCAGGGCTGCCACAGTGGTTTTTGAAGATCCTGGGTACAAATCCTTATTGTCTTTTATTTTGATAAAAGCCCACATCATCAAGGATGTGTGCTTGTGCTCAAATTCACCACCCCCTTGAGTGCTCCCCTTGCCTGCTTCTCATACCACCTGTGAACCAGCAATAGCAGAATCTCAGTCTTAATTGTGAGTAAATATGGATTTATATGGGACTTTAGAACACTTCAGATACTCTGAGAGACTGCATAGATTGAGTGAATTGCTGGATCAGGAACAAAACCTTCCCCAAAATCCCCAAATGTCTAGAATCTGGAATTCCCTCTCTCTCTGCAGATCGTGCTCCTAGTTCACTCAATAAATAAAATACTTTAAAAATAAGAAAAAAGGGGAGAAACAGAGAGATTCTCAGCATTACACAGTTGTTTTAAAAATACAATTTCTTTGTGTTTCCTCTCTTTAACCCACATTAGATGTTAATTTCTGAAGGATGCAAGTGTGGTTATTTTTTCCCAATGACTGTCACACAGAGTTGAAAATTAGAGCTGTATATACGCATACATGTAGTGAGTAAATTAATTTTCTTTTGTCACTCTTACAATTCTGGTTTATGACTCATCTGGACGTGTCAGTTGACTTAAATGACTCTTTATGCTTTTTCATGTTCTGCTTTTCCCACAAGCTAGCTCCACATCTGTGTCAGAAATGTTTTCTGATGACAATGCTTCATTTCAAAATGGTTCAGGTGAGCTCAGGAGCTATTTCTTTCTCTCATTCAAATATTTAAGCTGATTTAGCACTACTGACTCAATCTCTTTATTGCTTTGTGTGGGAGTTGTTGTCATCCCTCTGTAAGACACTTTGGGTTCTGTGGTTTTAGAGGCACAAAGCTGCAGTCCATAATTTCCACCTTTGTTGTGGCTTTGAACAGAAAATAACCTGCTGTGAATTGCTTGAGCATAAACTTTAAAAGAAAAGACTCCTGAGTATCACCTTAAAATATGTGTATCAGATTTATCAGCATCTTTATTGGCTTGTGACTGAAGCCAGTGTTGCCTTTCAGTGTGTATAAAGTGAGACCTTCCTGCCCCAACATATATGTTCTGTAACATTTTCTATAGTATTTCCATATTTCTGTCCAGTGAAGGAAAGCAAGAACTGTATCACCCACAGGAGAAAGCAGGTGATCTCTGGGCATGTAGCCCAGTTAGTCCATCAGATTTTTGTGTCTCACTGTCAGATCAGTCTGTGCAGACTTGCTAAGGCTCCAAACATTTCCTGAGTGCACACAGCTCATTGACCTTAAATTAATTGCATTGGCAACATATATTCGTTATTTGGGTTCACCATGTTTCCCTGTATTTGTTTTTATCTCTGGGTTTACTTTGAAATTACACTAATTGTTCCACTTTTATTGTTAATAGCCCTTTGTTTCAGCAACAACAGGAAGATTGGTTATGGCCTAAAGATTTGTCAGTGGCTCTTCTGCCTGAGTCTGTGCTGCTAAGTCCCAGTTTTGCATTCCCAGGGTCTCAGACACTCTAAGGTGCAGGACAAGGCTCGATGGAGTGGCATCGCTCTGTAGAAGGACCCACCAGCAGCAGCACAGCTTGGCACTGATGTTTGGTGTCTGAAGGGATCAGCTGCATCATTCTTGGCTGAATCCCTTCTGCAAAACATGCATTGTGACCTGGACTTTTGAAGGCTTTAGGTTTTGTGTCTGGATGTTGCAAACTACCTTGCTTTTTCAGTCTTTTGGAGGGGGGGGTGTGTGTGTGAGGAAAGGATGACAGAAACCTTCCAGATACCTAAAGCACCTGGTCAGTGAAGGAGGGCAGGAGATGGGGTGGGTTAATCTTGGGAGACTTGGATAGAGAAGACAATACTGGGCTTCAGATAGTGGATAGGACTACAGATAAGTCAAAACTGCAATTAAGGAGATTCACCTCAGACGCCATGAAAAAAATCAATGTAAGCAAACTCCTAGAAAGAAAGTGATGGTTGCACAACACTAGTGCTGAGAATAAACAACAAAAACAGCTTAGAGAAGGGTTTGCACAGAGCACTACAGGTATGGTTCCTTTTGAGGCACAGGTGGGCTTGGCATCTTCTTTAGGTCCTTTCACTCTAGGTGAGTCCATGCCTCAAATATCTTCAGTTCTTTAGACATGGACAATTCTTTCCTGGTCCCTATAGCCAAGCTGTGCCAGATCAGCAGACTTGCTCTTCCAAGGGAGGTGTATTTTTTCACTCCAAGTGTCACATCTTGACAGCCTCTGCATGCATGTTGCGGAGGTGATAACTGTAACTGTGGTTTTTGTTATAAAAATTATTTTATTTGTCCCCCTCACTACTTTACCACTCCAGAAAGTTATCAGAGAACTCCCTCATGACTGAAATTCACCCTCAGTCCAGAGCTGCTGGACACAGAGCAAGTGGTGTCTAACTTCTCACTTCAAACACCCAGCCCCGGAAAGCGTGTAGTCTCTCTCCATCATTGCCACCTAATCAAAGGCCACTCTGAAGCTACCAGGCAGGATGGAGCATTTTGGGGGGAGCTACCAGCAGTCTAAAACCATATTGGTATATGATTTTCTATGGCTAAGCTTTTTGTTCCTCTGTTCAGCATTGTGTAATGCCTTAAACTTCCCAACAGTTATATTACCAATGACAGCACTCTCATCAGAGAAACACTGCTCTGCTCTACCGTGAAAGAAGAAGTAACTAGGAGCTCTCCTAATGGCATTTCATGTGCTTTAAGTTCTTTGCAAGAGAGCATACCTAATTTTAGTTTAAATGGATGTTAATTTGACGTGTAGATTTGAATAACTGAGATAATTCTTGGCTTTTTGACATTAAAATTTATTAAGTGACAAGTGCTTTTTGAATGCTATTATTTTCTGAAAGGTTCTTTCTCTCTATAGCATCTAATGATAAAGCTCTAATGCACAAGAGTCCTGAATTTGCAGGAAGTTGCACTGAATGGTCTAATAGGTCATTTTCATCTCTGCCTTACATGGCAATAATAGAATAATAATAACAAAGGTTGCAAAACATTTCTATCCTAGCTGAATGAGCTGGCCTTTTTTTGTATGGGCTGGTTATTCACTGAACAATAAATATTCATGGATTTGTCAGGAAAGATACAGGGCATAATTTAACCTGAGCAAAATTAAACAGGACTGAACTTGACTGAACTTGAGTGACAGGCTTGAGCGACAGCCTAAGAATGCCTGCAGAAGTCATCAGATTCTTCAACAGCAATTGTAAAGGCATCTTATATTTTGTCCTTGAGTCTATTCAGTGCTAAAATCCTGTATAGAAGGAGAATGAGATACTAATGCTGCCATCCCAGAGAAAAATTCAATGCCTCGTACTTTTCACAGTTGCTCTTTTCCCCCATGTTCTCAGATGTACAGATGGTCAAATGTAGATTTGCCTCTAGAACAACCTTTACAGCTCAGCCTTTCAAAACGTAAAGCATCTGAGCTTGGTTTCTCAAGAGGAAAACTGCAGTTCCCGTGCCACAGCTTGGCAGAAGGCACTGGTTCTGTACTTACATCACATAAAATCGGGGTGGTGAGGCACTGGAACGGATTGCCCAGAGAGGTGGTAGATGCCCCATCCCAGGAAATAGTTAAGGTTGGGGTGGACGGGGCTCTGAGCAACCTGATCTGAATGAAGATGTCCCTGCTCATTGCAGGGGGATTGGACTAGGTGACCTTTAAAGGTCCCTTCTAGCCCAAACTATTCTACGACTGTATGAAATATTGCGAAATATTGACCACATGTTGCACTGCCATTGTTGAGGATTTTCTGTTAGAGGATCCTATACCTGCACTGGCAGTAGGAGCTCAGCAGGTGAATAATAATTCCAGTCCCTGTGTGCACCCTCTTCTGCTCTTACACTCACACATTCATATGCACACTGATAATTTATTTCCCTCTTGCTGAGGGACTTGCCACCAATTTTCTCTCCAGCTTGCATCTTTTCCCACTGACTTTTGTAATCCTTCCCACTTCTTCCTTGCCCTCTCTCCATGTCAACAAGGTTGATGCCAAAGCTGCTGTCAGACAGCAGATGTAGAGAGGCTTACCCAAGCAGGTCAATGTTCCCGTCATGATCCCAAGAGCAGCAGGAAGTTAAACGTTTCACCTAACCTGGTGGAACAGCACAAGTTGTCTTCCTAGAACTCAAGTGTTAATTGTAACTCTTACATATGGGGGATCTGATGGCTACCATTTATCTGTTATCCATTATGTCTTATTTAGCTGATATATACTGCACTGAGTTAGGTGAGCTGCTCTGAGCTCCAGAAGATGATCTCAGGCATTAAGATCTCACCTTATTGTGGCTTTACCCTCCCAGATGTGTCCTGATGGAACTCTAGGAAACCAGAGGTGTCTCCCATTCCTCAGGCTGCAGAACCTCAAAAGAATAAATAATGTCCTAAAAACATAAGCGCAACGGTTTTAAAGCAAATCACATTAAAAATCCTCCTATAATTTATACCAAGGGCAACAGATATCATTTCAGAGAACTGGTTGAAATGTAGCACTACTTAAATAAATTATCCACTTCAGTATGTGTGTTTTTCCATGTTTCTGAGCCTAGAAGAAAAATTTATTCTTTTACTCCGTGGACAGTAGAATCCCTGGAGGTATCTTCTCTCAGGACCAAAGGTGTCCACCCAGATCAGTATTTTATCCTCCTAAAGGCTTTTTCATTTTCCTGGAGGACCTGCTTTTTTTCTCCAGGAGAGCTGTTTCATCTGCCCACAGAGTTTCTTCTTCCCACAGAAAAAGTTGTTTCCATCCAGAACGACCCTGTCTTTCTCTCTCTTTCTGATCTTTCCAGAAATCCTTATGCCTTTTCCAGAAAGCATTATGGTCCCTCCGGAAGTCATGACACATCCTCCAGAAGGCTTCTGTGTCCTCCTGAATAGCCTTTTCTTCCTCTCCCTCCCAGATGGACCTTTCTTCTACCTAGAAGGCTTGGATTGCTATCTTGCTATCCAATTTTTTCCCCAAACTCTGAATCTGCTCCTTTTGGGTCTTCATTTTGTCCTGAAAAACTGAATCTCCTGAAAGGCTGCCTCAGCCTG
This sequence comes from Pachyramphus minor, assembly GCA_013397135.1. Lineage (NCBI taxonomy): Eukaryota > Metazoa > Chordata > Aves > Passeriformes > Tyrannidae > Pachyramphus > Pachyramphus minor. The sequence continues at coordinate 565,474 of VYXB01006401.1, read as the reverse complement.
CAGCTTCTTGATGAAGTTCTGCTGGTGGGAGGTTGTAGTGGGTTTATGTGGCTAGGTTTTGGCAGCCAGGGAACTACCGGGGTGGCTTCTGTTAGAAGCTGCTAGAAGCTTCCCTTGTCTGGTGAAGCCAATGCCAGCCGGCTCCAGCAAAGGCTTCCTGCTACTGGCCAAGGCTGAGTCAATTAGGAGTGATAGTGATATGTGATAACATATTTAAGAACAAAAGGTATTGCACAGAAAAAATTCCAGCCAGAGAAGAGTAAAGTGAAAACATGGGAACAACAAGGTACACACCAAAGTCAGTGCAGAAGGAGGGGCAGGGGGTGCCCCAGGCACCGGAGCTGAGGCCCCTGCAGCCCATGGTACAGACCCTGGTGGAGCAGCTGTGCCCCTGCAGCCCATGGAGGACCATTGGGATGCAGAGACACATCTGTAGCCCATGGAGAAGCCCACGCTGGAGCAGGTGGATGCATGAAGGAGGCTGTGACCCCGTGGGAGGCCCAAGATGGAGGAGGGTCCTGCTGGAGACCTGCAGCCCATGGAGAGGGAAGCCCACACTGGAGCAGATTTCTCCTGGGAAGGACTTGTGGCCCTGTGGGGGACCCACGCTGGTACAGCTCATTTGTGAAAGACTGCACCCTATGGAGGAGTGACCCACGGGACAGCAGTTTGGGAAGAACTGTTGCCCAAGGGATGGACTCAAGCCGGAGAGGTCAATGCTCCCATCGAGGGACCCCATGGGAGCAGGGGAAGGACTCCTCTCTCTGACCAGCATCAGAAACAATAACAGACTATAACCCCCATTCCCTGCCTCCCTGCACCTCTGGGGGGAGGAGGTAGAACTTGGAAGGACAGACGGTGGGGGGAAGGTGTTTTTAAGATTATTTTACTTCTCACTCTTTTGTTCTGATCCTATTAGTACTTAATTTAAGTACTAAGATCCTTAATTTAAGTACTATCCCCACTTGGAGTCTTTTTTGCCTGTGAAGGTAATCAGGAAGTGACCTCTCCCAGCTCTTATCTCAACTCATGGATCCTTAGCTGGTTTTTTTTTCTCTCCTCTGTCCAGTTGCAGAAGGGAGGGAAAGAGTGGCTTTAGTGGGTACCTGGCATCTGGCCAGGGTAAACCCACTGCAGTCAGGAGTGCAGGACACCAGCCAGCAATTGCAGCTCTGGTTCACTGCTCGTCACTGACTGACTGGGCAGAGACCCAGCCCAGCCCATCTACTCATATCCTGGGGCTTCAAGAGAAGAGAGTGATGGGTGTCAGTGATGATATCACATAAATCACAACTGAAAAAGAAATGCCTGCTCAGGACTCAGCCAGCACAAACTGCAGCAGCATCGGAAAGTCAACCTGTACTGTGCAGGGCACATGCCAACGTTTCCCTAAGTCAGTTCCCACCCTGATTCCAGGTGCTGCTGATTTGGAGAGAGTGAGGGGCTGTGCCAGGACCAGCCTTTGGCACTCAGGTCAGTGGGTTCCCACATGAAGGACAGATAGCTCATGAAAGCATGGCAGAGGAGCAGCAACCCAAGGCAGAGAGAATCAAGGAGTCATTTCTTTTTCCCTCCTGCCCTTCCATGGTTCAGCTGGAAAATTATTTTGTTTTTATGAGACTTCCACCTCCTGAACATGCATCAAGTTATACAAATAAAGGTTTGAGAGCCTTTTCTCACATGGTATTTGGCATTTGTTCTTTTACTGTGCTCCTGAGGCAGGCTTATAAAGATGTAGGGTAATCATAACAGAGTACATTTCTCAATTAGAACATCATTATTATCTCACAGAAAGAGACTAAATTATATCATTTCGTTCCACAACTCTGCAAACACTCTTTTGGTTTTCATCAAAATAGTTTTCTGCAGACATCTCTGAGAGTGCAGAACTAATGGCTAACAAGTCAGAAGCTAGTGTAGATCTGTTTCAAATGAATTTGAAAAAAAATACGTCTTTACTTGTTAAGACTCTTGTTATTCTTCTCTGTTACCATCCATTACCATCAAAAAAATAAAGCTCCAAAGATTTTTCTCACATGGTATCATGCTAAAAAAACTTAGTATTTTAAGCAGAAAACTTAGTATTTTTAAAACTCTATAGCAGAGACACGACACTTAGAGAAGTGCAGTCCTTATGGCAGCTGGGTCTCTGATGCTCATCGGCGACCGTGATCCATTGTTCACCTACAGGGACAGAATTTCACAAAGTGTGGAACCATTAGCTGAAAGTCCAGCAATGCTGGGTGGAGCTGGAAGGAGTCACTGGGCTCCTGGCAGAGTATGGGCCGTACTAGATACTTTCCTTCATTTTCGTGTGGGTTGCTTCTTAAGCATAATAAAACCCACTCAAAGGTTTTACTGCCCTTGTTAGCTCCCCTCCTGGTTGAGGGAAACTCTCTGGAAGACATGTACAATACTTACACTAAATGTTAGACACATTCTCAGATTATGTCATTACAGTTCTATGACTAAATTTGTCAACCTGTGTAAGTGCTACTGTACCTTGTGTTATTTGAAAAAAAACAGTTGATGGAGCTAAAGCTGAGCACAGATACAGCCAAGACCAGATGGCTTTCAAAAGAAAATCTGTGATCCTAAATCTACCTGAAAGCTTGCCTTAGAAGAGTAGCTTGACTTTTAAAAGGGTTGGTCTCACTAAAGTCATTGGGAAGAAGTGGTGGATTAAGTGGATTAGAAAATGAGGTCTGTCTTTAGAGTAGGTATTTTAAACTGTATTTGTGTTCCTAATCTTTGACATTTTGGCAATTTGAACACCTTCTCTGTGTAAGTATCCAATATTTTAATTATATTGTAAACACATTTAGTGCAACTCAGTCTCTGATCCTACAGAATGTGAAAGAGGCAGTTTACTGAGAAAAGTCGTGTCTATTTTTCTATTGAAATTGTATTAAAATTTAGAGGTGGCTGTTTTGTTTGTTTGGTTGTGGAATGTTTCACTGAGTCACAGCGACCTCTCTGTGAGACCTTGAGCCAAATTCATCTCAGTGATCCAGATTCCTTGATGACAAAATCAACCATACAGCCATAAACTGAGGACAGGTATGAAGAATGAGATGTTTCAAGAGGACTGCAGGAGAAACCAAGATTAAAAATTATCACAATTTCTAGGAGATAACCCTTGGAAATCTGATCCAGCTTCTTCTGTTTCAAGGCTTTTTCAAACATTCAAATATTCCAGTACTTCAGCTACAAGCAGCTTCCACCAAAATACTTTTTCTTGCGGGATATCTCTGATGTTTTCCTTGTCTGACGTTCAGAAAACACTTTTTTTACATGGGAATAGTTCAGACAGACATAATCTTGTTCATTAAGAAAGTCTTGCTGCCCAGGCCAGCCTCTTGTTTTTCTTCTTCCCAAGTGAGGTGTTTCCCTCTTTGAAGATGGGTTGCCTTTCATTGTGGTAAGGTTTTTCTTTCTTCTCTCAGTTTGCTTTATCCCTTCCTCCAGGAGCTGTTTCTTCTTTCCAGAATGATTTCAAGTTCCCACTATAACTCCCTCTTTGACGCTATAGCTGCAAAACACTGATGATGGAAAGAATATTGGTATTCTAATACTTTCTGAATTTTTAGCAAAACATTGTTTTCCTAGACAAGAGGGTTTGGTGATGCAAGTACAGCAAACAGCACAATAAACACTGTATGTGGTGGTGACATGGTAAAATCTCTGGGTACAAATTTTTTACATTTGAGCTCCTGCCATTAATTTGTAAAATTGCAGCAGCAGGGATATTATTTCTTTCTCTTCTGGTTTTCTTCAATAATCTCTTTCTTCCTCACAGAGTAAATTCTGTTACCAAAGAGGACAGAGAGGGTCTTTCAGCTTTTAACTCTTCATCCTTTGCCATTTCAAGACAAATGTTGTAGTAATGTATGATGAATTTCACTCAAAAGTGCTTTCAACATCACTGTTAACAGTAACAAACTTCCTGGGAAGGACTAGATGGATAAAACTTTGCTCTGTGGCACATCAGTAAAAAACTCTATCCTTCTCCTTTCAAGGATAAGAAATGGGAAGCTCTCAACAGTCTTTGTTGGGGGGAAAGTATAACGGGACCTTGGATATTTGGATGGATTCTATGTATGGATGAGCATTTCTAAGACCATTTGCACGTCTTGAATCCCACCACAGATCCCACTGGCTGTACACAGCAGCTCTCCACTGGCCTCAAGGACAGTTAGGAGGACATCTCAACAGCAACATTTCCATGTCTGCAATTCGGACCTGATTCCCAGAGAGGAGTCCAGTAGAAGTGGACTTGACTGCATGCCATACCTACATCATTAGAGCCACTCATTAGATGGCAACAGTTAAATTTGTATGTGCACAGAAATAATGAGAAATTGTCTAAACAAACCTATCCCAAACACATCAATGCCAGAAAAAACCCCAAAACCCCAAAAAGACCCAACCAAACACCAAGCACTCAAATAAGACCTTCAGTTGGTTAATTTAATGAATTTAAACTCAGAACAACTGTAGATGATCTGAAGTTTCAGACCAGCTTGTTTCAGAACAGATGAAGAGCCTACGCAACTTGTAGTTCTCTCAGCCTAATAAAAGACATTGTCTGTAGGCAATGAGAAGCTGTTTCTGACCCTTGCCGCTCTGATGGTTATAAATTGGCTCCTATTTAATGGCCCATTTATATTCAGTTGTTCTAAATATTTTCATTATTATTTTGCATAAGCAATCCTTTATCCCATATTTACGAAGATTAAGCCTATGCCCTTAGCCTTTGTCTTTATAATCTAAGATAGCTGAACCCTGTAGATTCATCTGAAAAAACAAGACTTCCCACACCTCCATCTTTTTCAATGGCTTTTCTCTTTTTATTTTTTTAATTTATTTATTTGCTTTTTAATTTTTTGTTTGTTTTTAATTTCTTCTTCTCTACTGTTTTTATAATTTTTAATAAAAATATGTTACAATTTTTAGTAAATATGAATATTGGCATTTTCCTAACTGATTAAATTAAAGTTGGCAGTGTCGATTAAAATGACACACCATATGTTTTAATTATTATTATTATTCATTAATTAATCCACAAGGGTCCCACCAGCCTTGGCACCCAGGCTGCATGTTACTTGTACAAAATGGAGAAGGTTGCAAGTAACCTAAAGTTATCAGGGAACTAAGGGAAGAGATCACTAAAACGACCTCAGGCTGCAGGCAGTATCTCATCGGAAGGGACTATCCTGAATGTCTTCCAAAGCAGTTGTTTGACTCAAACACCTGAAAGTGAAACACACAGAATGGTAAGATTTAAAACAAAACAAAACTATCCTTTTCCTGTGTTTTAGGTTGAGGTACCTAACACAGGTACCTGTTACACAGAGGCAGAGTTTGAGCCAAGCAGACTCCAAAGAGAACACAGAGCACCCCATGGACACAGTCATGTGGAGAGCTCCGTGGCAGGCTCTGCTCTGACACCACTAAGCCACTGCTGCTCATGCTGCCTCTGTGAGTCTTACTGCTCATTTCAGTAGGAGAGGGCTTAGTGAAGTGCTCCCTGAAGGAGAACACAACGCACCTTGTGAACCATGTTCACAAGTGTTGCCATGTTCACAACCAGTGTTGCCATCTGGTGTGCTCTATGGGACATGGTGCTTCCCCCAAGAGCTGTGCTGGAGGCACTTGGAGCCCACTCAATGAGCAAGGAAGCATGACATCGTCCCCAGTTTTGAGAGGAGTCTCATTTGGGACATGCTAATGCTGTGCAGCTCCCCAGCCAGGTGCTGGGAACTTACTAATGTATCTACATGCCATACAACTCCACACCTCCTGCTTGGACACCTTGTCCACCCCCAATTCTGTCCGGAGTCAGCCTGTGAGCACAGTGCCATCTGGTGAGACACCTGTGCAGCCCAAACAAATAACATCACCTCTCACTCACAGACCCCTTGGGACAGTGAAATCTAAAACTGAGTTTAAATCCCAGCACATCTCCAAAACATAATTTCGTCAGGAGGAGCAAAGATAGACCTGTAATTTCACAAAAAATGACTCATTTGCATGAGTGAGTTTGTTTGTTCCGGTTTCAGTCAGAGGCTGGATTTACTATAACCCCAAGCTGAGAAGGCTCCTAACCTAACCTTCATCCCCTGCAACTAGGTCTAAAATTGAATCCTTTGGAACCTAAAGCCCAGGCTATGGAGAGTTCTTGAACAGACCCAAAAGAACCCCAAAACATTAGATTTGTTGTGCCGTGATAATGCTGTATTAGCTGCCTGGAGAGCTTCTCCCACAAAGCTCCCGTTTGTGGAGGAAAGTCTTGGGATCCCCAGGGAATTCCTGTTGACTCTTGCTTAAATAGAAACTGGCCTGGAAGGAAATGTCACTGCTGAAGAAAGTGATTACAAAGCCCTTAGGGCCTGCTCTAGGTGCCTTCTTCTGCAACCATGAGAAGATGCTCTGTGCTCGGAAACACATGGCTGTGAGAAGTCATGGCTGTGAGCTGGCTGCCACTGAAAGACCTTTCTCACAAACATCCCATGAGCACAAACTCCCACCTTGGATCTTTCAGCTGCAGCCTGAGACCAAGCCTTGTGGGCAGATAATGATGGTCAGGGGTCAGGGGGATGGTTCCTAGTCTATAGGACTTGGAAGGGTCCCATTTTATCTCCCAAAGTAGAGATTTTAATGCATTACCCAGATATACACATGCCCAGATGCAGAGCAGGGAGGGTTGAGCAGGGAGCTCCAGCATATCCCTCCCTCTCCTGCTCCCAACACAACCCTACAGAAGGAAAAATCAAACTTAACCAACTCCTGTCTTTCTTTCCTGCACAGACCACAGGGGTGAGTTTAGGATCCACACTCCAGATAACTAAATGAGGCTGTCAGAGACATGGGCATCTACACATGATGCTGGTATCCAGCCCCATGTGACAGTGCAGATGAAGCCAATTTAGGCACTGTTGATAAATATAGACTTCTAGAACTGTTTGAGGTGCCCTCAATTATACATCTATCCAGGGTTGGCAGATATGAGACATTGTGGGCCGGGCAGGATATGTAGAGCAGTCCAGGTGGGATGCTTTCGGGGAACTACATCAAGCCATCACTCTCCACCAACCCTAATGGAAGTTCCTGGGTAGACACCTCTATATGACTGTCAATTGATTCATTAATGAGAGTGAACAAAGTTCTGTTCTTCAGTTGCATAGGAATCTTCTTTGTTTTTTCTCTTTTTTTTTCTCTCTTTTTTTTTTTTCTTTTCACAAATCACAGAATCAGGAAACTCCAATGAAGATTCCTCACTCCACACATGTTGATGCTGCACTGAATGAACTCCATCCTAACTCATTTGTGGTCACCTAATTGTTCTGTGGTATTCTTGCTTTTTCTTGTTATCATTGACCATAATTACAGTACACATATGGTTCTGTTTTCTATGAGTAGAAGGCTCCAAGTACGGATTTTGGTCCTCCCCTTTTGAAGGTTAAAATTTTCAATTCTGTTGATACTGTGTTAAGTTTGGTTTACTATCCTCCTGCTGAGGAGGACAAATTCACTGACAGGTGGCAAAAGGCATATTTTATGACTGAGAAAATGAAATAAAAAAATAAAAACACACAATGTTATCTTCTGCTGTTAATGAAACAGCACTTTTTATTATGGCTGTATGCAATGGAAATATTAACTTTGATATGCAGAAGTGCAAATTAAACTGCTGATTTAGATTATCATTTCATGCATAGTAACTTTACAGGATTTTTTTTTCTATTGTGTCTAAAACCTTTGTGAGTTATTAGCCTTTTTCTGTCAACTATATTTTATAAGTGAGAGCTTTATTCCTGCTGTTATATTAAAGGAGGCATTTTGCTGCTAGAAGAGTTTAGCATTTTATTCAGCTGAGGTAACTCTCGCTTATACTCTAGCATGAAGCACAATTAAGATAGAAATGTTCAGTAGCTTTATTATGCCCTTGTGTGAGGAGCTAATCTTTTTTTCTCCCCACTTCATTTTTCAGGGATTCCCAAACGATTTTCAAACTCTACACATTTGTCTAGCACACTCTGTAGTGGCATAAACAGAGAACACATGGACCTCAACGGGAGCTTTGCCTTTTATACTTTTAGTAATTCTACTTTCTCTTATTGTAAGTAAGTTTAAAGAGCACTGGAATTTCTCAGTTAATATTCTGGCCTTGTGGGTAAATTTTGCTCACATTAATTTGGACATTTTGTTACTTTGGTGGGTAGGCAGAGAAACAGAGGATGGGATTTTTTAAAAGAAATGTATTTATTATTTCAAGGAAAAATTTCTTTACATAGAACAACACACAGGTTGGCCTCCTGAATTAGCAGTGGAAGACAATCTCTGAAGAATGTCATTCAATAAAAATGAAATAAAACTTCACACCCCCACAAACCAGCAAACATTCCCAAAGAAGTAATTTCATTAGTAACTTTTCAAACACTGGTGTTTTGCTTTAGCCTGGCTTCCTATGGAAACACATCATGTGTATTCGTTGCTTTGGCTTCTGCTGTCTGGTTGTTACCTCTAATAACTTGTGTACCTACTTGTGCATTTTGACTGAATTCGGTAGAGTAACTGGAGACTCAGAGATACGAGTAAACGAGGTGAGGACATCTGGCCCATTACCCTGCCTTGGATGGACAATGGCTATGGACCCAGGGAACAACTCCTATTACTTTCCCAGGATTATCCTCCAGCATTGGGGGCTGGAGGGGGACAGGTGTCCCAAGCCACAGCTGATGCCTTTGTGTCTTGTAATTTTTCCTACAGAAACAAGGAAAATCTCATCCTATTCTGCTTGTGTGATGAATATTTGAAGTAGAAAATGACACCCTCTAAATAACCTGTCTGAGTGAAGGCTGTACCAGGAGCACTTATCCTGTACTAGACTTTAATAAAGTTACTCTCCCCATAAGTTATCCAGTGCATTTTGCCTTTTGCCTCTCTATTCCTTAGGCCTCTATTACATTATAATAAATTATCCTAAGTAAGGAGAGGCATGAAGCAGACAGTCTAATATTTTCTAATTTTCTATCTTACTTCTGGGGCATTGCCGAGTAAACTGCCATGGAGACTGGCACATAAACATCCCTTCCCCGGGACAGTCTTGTGGGAAGAAGCCAAGGAACTGAAACATCCACAACATCAGGCCTCACATGGCTCTGTAATGTATTGTGACAGCCACACAAAACATCTTCTCAGTGATGCACGTGAGAGGAAAGCACCTGGTCAGAACTTGTGTGTGTTGGCAGGCTAAAGTGTTTCACAATATCTGCCCTGCACTGAGCTCTGCAGCTTCCAGACCATTCCAGGGGATGGAGATGTTTGTCTTCGGCCTCTCAGAGCCCAGAGGACTTTGGACTGGGCATACAGTTACTTGCTGTACTGATAGCATTTCTAGTCCCGGTGTCTTCCTAAGGCTTCCTAAAATTTTCCTTCAGAAACACCAGAATCAAGAAGTTTAATGGTATTTCAAAGTGTCACTGCCAACGCCATCTGCACTTGCCACAGGAACTCTTGGTCCCTGTTATTTTTTGCCATGATCTTCCTGTGATGATTGAATGTTATAATTTCTGGGATCCCTACAGGCAGATCCCTACAGTATTAAAATGCTGGTAAGTTGCTATTGATGATTAGTTTCTTCTGTACAAGCAGAGTTTTTCTCAGCAGATAAGTACACATTTTTTTACTTGAAAAATGAAAGAAATGAAATATACACTGAAACATTTCCCATGGGCTGTTTATATTTCAATGCACAGGGATAATCTATACAAGAAAATATAACATTCCTGATTACATCCAGCATTTAAGAAAACAGTCAGGCTCTTCCAATTTGAAAAGAACAACATAATGTAGAAAATGGGGGACTATTTTTATGTTGATCTTGACTTTTGAAACATCAAGTTAGGAGTAGGCCTTGCAGCAAAAGTGCTCATCCTATATGGAGGGGGGAAAATAAACTGAAAATAAACACAAACTGGAAAGGCAAGACAACATCTCTACACGGCCCTTTCACTCTCCACACTAACAACTGAGTAGCCAGGAAAATCCACAGTTAGGTGCAACAGCCTCCAAAAAGGCACCTGGTGAAAGAATCCCAAATACATGTTATGGTGGGATGTAAAAGTCCCTTCTGGTCTGAGAGGGGGCTGCGTTTGAGGAGAGCATGTTCTGGCTTGTGCAACATGTTCGGTGGCAGCGTTGCAGAGACCCTTCGCTCAGCTCAGCCCAGGACTTCAGCAATCACAAGGAGATCAGCACGCTAACTGGAAGGCCATGGCTTAGAACGTGTGACCCTGTGGCAACACTTCATCAGGCACAGGAAACCCAGCACTTGCCTCAGAGTTTCATGGAGGGTGAGATGAAGCATACCAAAAGAGGGTAGTGATACTGGAGACAACTGAAATCCTTGATGATGTCTCATGGCAGGCACTGGCCTGGGAACAACCATGAGAAGAGCAGCTTTCTCTGCTGGAAGAAGGAGCATTATTACACCGTAAGAACGAAGAACCAGGAGCACAGAAAGCCAAGCTGTCCAGTTTGGCCACTCAGCCAGCATGTCTGAGTCTGTTCCTGCTGTGTCTCTTCCAGCACCAGTGGAGAGCACCACAGTCTTCCAGAAGTGTCTCCTCGTTGTCTTCATTGACTGTTCAGAGGAGCTAGGGTCCCACTTTCAGTGCTTAAATAAACCCCTCCTTCAGTGCAATGAAAAAAAGTCATACTGTCACCTTTTGATGCACTGTAAAACTTTGTCAACCAAAATTTTCCAGGTTTTCAGCCTTGGATCTGAAGACACACCAGCAAAATTCATCTTTTTCTCTCTCAAATTATCTTGTTTTATAGCTGCAGAATCAACTCTAGTTGGGATGGTACCTCATTCTGCTTTTGCTGCTACCCCATATTCTGCATTTAACATTTCCTAGGAGTTGCTGCTACCTCTTCACATGGAGTTGACAGTTCATGGCAGCACCAAGCTGTAAGTTTGGGAGGTTAGACCTCTTTTTTTGATCCATTGCTTTCAGTATTGATATTTCTCACCATTTTATAAGAAAGACCTAACAATATTCGGTGGTGTTTCCACAGCGCTATAACCTGCAGTGAGTCTCCTTGAGCCATACAGCTGTCTCCGAGGCCTCACAATGTGTGTCAAAGATGTGGCCTAAACAGCCAGCTCAGAAAAACAAAGGTTTTTCTTACACTACATTTTAATTTGAGCTGAGCAGGCATGGGGCAGGCAGTCCTGCAGGCATGGTAGAAGCTTCTCTGCCTCCTAGTCTCACCTGTGCTCTGAATAGGAACATCCAGCGGATGAAGCAATGGAGAAGAGCTCAGTGTTTCATCTCTGTCACTCTGTGAGGCTGCAGCAATCAGGCAGTCACATCACCATGGGGTCAATTGTAGGGTTTAGAGGGGAGTTAACAATTTCCAACCCCCGACAGTCAATGCTTTTTCCAGCACATGCGACCATGTAGCAGGGACAAGCATGGAGAGTATGAGAACCAGTATGTGCTTGTGTTTGTGCACATTCTGACCCAGCAAGCAAAGTTAGCCTTCAAACACCATAATTTTCCTTCCCTTGGCTGACTCCAGTGTGGATGTCCTTTTCTTAATGCAAAACTTTCAGCGCTGGGAGTTATACTGGTGATGAACTGTGCAAACCTGACAGCTGAAGGCAGAATTGTTCCTCCTGAGCCAGAGCAAGCACTTTGCCAGCTCCTTGCCAATGACTAATGCAGCAGATGACCTTTTCTTTCTTGTGAAGCCTTTCCAAAAGGATTAAAAATACACATCAATCTTTATTAATGGTGTCACTCCTCCCACAGAGGTGTTCTCCCTCAAACCCACTTTTTCTCGTACAGAAATGAGGGCTTTCCAGAAAATTATCAATACCTATAATTAGACCTGAGATACCAAATTGTCACCTGCTCACGGGAAGGCGACCTAGCAAGTAACCACCTAAGGAATGGACCTCTGCTAGTGTGACACAAGACATATAAAAGAGCCAACATCAAGGTGATATGTTTGCCAAGAGCTCTATCATCTGCATCAATAGGGAAATGGGTGAATTGCATGAAGAACGAACTAAGTACTTACCACTCAATACTGATTTGTGAATAAATGCAATTTTTTTCCCCCTAAAATAAAAGACTTAGTGAAAGAAATTTGGTTGTGTTTTTTTTTTTTCTCTTCCTCCAGTACACTCACAGCTGTGTGGGGCCCTTTGCTTCCCCCTGCTGTCACCCTGAAAAGGCACAGGGTGGGCTGTGGCTCCAGCCAGCTGTGGGAGTGGGAAAACTAATGAGGATGGGCTCTGCCAGCAAGCACTCCTGCATCCCACAGCTCCCACAGTGCTGCTGTGGAGAGCTGTGAGAGTGACAGCCGGGAGGAATAAGAGCCTTTGAGTCCCCTCGTGCCTCCACAGGCAGGGTCCCAGGGGGCTGAGCACAGCTCTGGGATCCCACCAGAGAGGGCTCTCCCAACAGGCTTTCACTGAAGGATTTTGCTGTTCCTCTGCCTGGTCTCCTCATGCACAGGTGAACGGATTTGGCACCCACGATACTCTCAGGTAAGAGGGGTTTACTGGGAAGTGGACGATGTGCTAGCTTGAAAGCCAGTGTGGGGTTTTGTGGTTCAATAGAAAACTGGCTCTGGAGGAGGATTTTGAACTGAATACTTTAGATAAACAAAAAGAAACCATTACCTCTAGCAGTACTTAGAGAAGACACCTTGTTCTGGAGGGATTTGCTGGTCCACGTACACCTCCTGTGTCCCAACAGGGACCCTGTGGCAGTCAGGAGCCATTAAGTGGGAAATGGGGTCTTAGGAAGTCCCAGAAACTCTGGCTGATGTGTCCATCAGCACAGAGTGAGGCACCTGCAGATGGGAGAGGGCAGGGCTCAGTTTCGGAAGTCTGAACATCATAGGACAAGTGTGGAGGTGGCTCTTGTTTGGGCCAACATATGGTGGGACCAGTGTGATGTTGCCTTTTGGTTTTGCTGTGGGTCAGGGATGCACCAGTCAGTCAGTGCTTATCTTCTTTTGACTTGTATTACCTAAACAGTTAGTGTGAGAATAATGATCAGAAAAATACTTTAAAGCTAAACCTAGTTGAAATAACAAAGGAAACAGGATGGAGGGTCTGTGCTATAGAGATTTATCACCACTGCTTGTCAGGGACAAGGAAGTGAGTTACAAGAGGCACCAATGTGGGACACAGACTGTGTGCCGGGTGGGCAAACCTGGCCACTGACTACCAGCAGGGAAGGCACTCAGTGAGGAGGAACTAGAAAGCCTGGAGGAGGCATTGGGATGCTGTGGCTCTGCTATGGCTCAGTTGCAACCTGTCACTCAGAAAAGCAGCTGTATGGAGAGGCTCTAGCATCCTGCAAGGAGCTCAGGAACTTGTCCCCATCACTTGCTGACCCTTTTAACACAAGGGCAAGTCCCTTTAGCTTAGGGAAATGAATCGAGGGAAGTCCGGGGAAGGACTGATGGGAGGAGATTCAGAAGTTGGCTTTGGTCTTTAAATTTTTCCTGGTTTTGGCTGAGGTTTCTGTTCTGTGACCTTCCCAACTCACTAGTAAACTGGGAGTACTCACAGTGGGGCAAGACACTTCCCTGCCTTTGCATACCACCAATCTTCATACTGTACTACTTGCAGTTTCCTGTGAGTTTCAGTGATGGTTTCCCTGTTTCATCTGGGAAACAAAACTGTTCTGCATCTGCCTGGATGTTAAATTGCACTTTAGCACCCTCCTGCATTGGCATGCAAGAAAATATCTGTCTTTAACACCCACAGCAGCTTCTGCAGACTCACCAAAGTTCTGGTGTAAAGGGGCAACACCTATTTATCCAGTACATATAATGACTTCTCTGAGGGATTTGTCAGTCCTGTAGGAGACAAAGCCGATGTCTGAGAAAGAATTGAAATGATCACCTGGTAGTTATGTGTGTTGTGTGCAGCCATTATAAATTTGCTTTTTTTATCTCACCTGTTAAAGCTGCACACACAGAGCTCTGATTCACAGTCACTTCTGGGCTCTATCACTAGATGGTGACATGCTTCCAGATACCAAATCCTCCTTCAGTTTGTCTTTTTTCTTCTGGTGTGAAATAGCAGTAAATAAAGACAAAACATGTGTTTTAGCCTTTGCGTATGGAAATACAGCATTCCCAGCCCCACACAATTCTGGTCAAGAAAACTTCATATTCAACTGATTTTTAATACAGCATTGGTTTGGTTAACATGATTTCTGTAAGAATTACTGCAATAAAAGTATTTCTAATCATGAACACTTACAAAAAGATTAATATTCCTGATCTCTGCATGATTTAGAACATCTTTGTCAGCAGCCATTGGAATACTTAAAATAAATGTCCATTTTATGAACTTTCTAGGGAAAAAATCTGCCTCAAAGATTTTGAAGCTTAAAATTAATATGTCATTTTGCTGTGGAAACTACCGTTTCCCTTCCTCCTTCCTGCTTTCCCTGAGCATACAACAGTGCTTATTTCTTTCCTTGAAATACTCATCAATAGTTGCAGTCCAAGGACACAGTATTTGTTCTGCTGAAGAAGGTTTGGTGGCCAGTATGAGAAGGAGGTTGCCCCAACAGTTCAGGCACTCATATGTAATTTCCATTCCAGTCCACCATTCAGCAGATTGAGATGTCCTCTGGGATTTGCAAGGGTTATTACAGCAGTTACACCTATCAAATGAGGCTTGTGGCATAGTATGAAGATGAGGGCTGGAGAAGGAGAGCTAAAATTCATGAGACACTTGATGAGATAATGCACACTAGAAACCTGGGGATATATATGTTGGTGCCTGGTTGCTATGTGCAAGGGTTATTGACCCAGTGGAATGTCTGTGAAAGCCTCAACCTCTACTACTTGCTTGGTCGCCGACAGGTAAAGCCAGACCTGCCTCTATTACTTCCAGGAAATACGAACTGCAATGCCATTGGTCAAGGAGCAAACCCCATCCCATTCCCCATGGCAGCAGAAGGTCTTATGCTGCTCTCTGGGCTTGCAAGAGAAAGCAGGCTCCCAGGAGACAGCCAGTTTTGCTGAGTCATGACTAGGAGGGCTTGGACAGACTTTGGAGAGGGGTATGGCCACGTATTAGCTGGTAACACAAGTCTGTCTTTATCTTCAACACACACCTGGGCCCCTGTGGTCTCTAGCAGGCTTTGGGCCAGGTTGTGCCCAGTATTACATGAGAAATCCCCAGGGTGGGTTTCATGTCAGCTCAGAATAGAATAGTGCTAAGCTTAAAATATTGCTCCTTAACCATTAGGAAATCTGAAGAGGCTATTTTGAGGTATCTGCAGAAATGCAGCTTCCCCCTCCCAACCTCCTCCACGCACACCTTCTTCTATCACACAGCTGCTCTTGGTGGCAGACTTGTGGTGATCCTGACCAGAGGCTAAGGCTTGCGCTATGTGTGTGTGTGTGTGAGCTTTCCATAGTCCCACTGGAAGCTATTTAACTGTCTGGTGCTGTCTGACTACCAGCCTCAGATGCCTAGCTGCTTGCTCATCCCTCACCTCACCTCGTAAAAATTCTTTTCTTCAAGGAGCTACTTTCTAGTCCAGCTACTTTTCTATCAAAGGCATCTTGTTCTTGTCTCCATGTGGTTTGCAGTTTTTAATCTATGTTCCCCTTCAGAATCTTCCTTGATCTTAAAACTATTTTTGTGCTCTCTCCTCGTTTTTTCTTCAATTCATTTTTTCTCACTAATTAATTTTTGCTGAGGTTTGTGTAGTGAACCGTACCCATTTCACTGGGTTTTCTCATAGCAGTTAAATACAGTTTGTTCTGCCCCAACTCCAATCAAAGTTGAGACAGAATCTTTCATACTTTTCAGGAAGATGGCATCAATACTTACTTTTCCCCCAGCCTTCCTGGGACTCCAGAGCTCTGGCATCATCAGGAGCAGGCAAGCCCAGAGCTGCTGGAAGGCATACCTACCTCTGGGGTATGCTACACTGATGGCTGCTGTCTGCATTTGTGGATGCTTTGAGTTTTTGAGGGCAGTGAAAGCCTGCCAAGGTGTGTGAGTACTGTGAGTCAAGATACTTAGTAATGTAAAGGCACTTTCCATAACCATATTAATTTCTCTGTCTCCACAGACACCCCAAAAGGTTCATCACCATGACTGCTGGCCTGGAGAAAGCCTGCCACCGGTGCATATCCAAAATTGCCAGCAATGGTAAGGCAGTTCTGGTAATAAGAGCCTTCTGTATTTAAGCAGTCCTCTTGCTAAGCCATGTATATAAAGGAATTAATATGGTACGAAGGCTCACCTGAACCTTCCAATGAAGTTTCCTCTTCTTTTCTCCTTGATGAGGTATTTCCTTTCCTAGGTAATTTTGAGTCCTGGTGGAGTGAGCAATAGTAACTGTCCCAACAGCAGCTGCCTGCTGCAGTATTTGAAGTATAGCAGACCAGCATAAAATTTCAAACAAATACAAACACTGCCATTTACCTTAATATGGGCTGCACCAGACAACCTAAGCAGTATAATGTGTTTGCCTTCAATGTTTCAAGTGTTACCTTGCATATAGCCCAGCAGAAGTATCTGCAGGGAAAACCACCTGGTAAAGAGCAGCACAACCAGACTGGGGACAAACTCTCCCAGGAGCAATTCCTCAAAGCAAATCTGGTGCCAGCATCTGTGCTGACCAGGGACATGAGGCTGGGGACAGAGTATGGTCAGGAATAGGCCCCCTTTCACTCACTGACATTTGGGAGAGGGTCATCTTCCCTCTGCTTGTCTGGTCTTTGTCACAATGGCCACCATAGGCACAGGTAACCCCATAAGCAGCCACACGTGGGTTGGAAGCATGTTGTGGGTTGGAAGCATCAGTTTTCTGTATAGGGGTCTTTTACACGACAGGCTGGGCTCACTTAGCTTTTAAAGCAACTGGTTCTTCCCACCCAGGGTGGAGGATGCAGAAGGTTGTAATGACTCCACAGCTCCCAAGCTGGGTGAACAGGCTGGTTCTTGCTCTCTGAGGAGAAACACAGCAGAAAGTTGACCTGGGCTGAGGCTGTGCGAACTGCAGAATCACAGGAGAAATGCACTTCTGGGGTGGGTGGGTTTTTGTAAGACCAGGGAAGAAGCGTTGTTGGCAGGAGGTTAAAATTCAAGGGTTTTAAAGCAGTTTACTCATGCTGACTGCGTCTCCTTTTGACTCTGAGTTTCAAGTGCCTTTTGCTTTCACTTCTAGGCAGTAGCAATTTCTAATTGCACTCAAATATGAGAAGAAGCAAACCCCTTGACCACTCATGATGATTGATACTTTGCCCAGACTAAGTGCTGCATTTACCAGTCTAGGTGTTGCCTTGGAGCTTTCTATATTCCTGCTTTTTGCTTTGCTTGAAAGGCTCTCAAAGTTCAGAATGAACTTTTATTAATGATTAAGGCCCTTAACTCTTTGCTGCATTAAATCCTGAAGAGAAAATCAGGCCAGGTGGACAGACAGTTCAAAACAGGCTCCCCTGCAGAAACCTGGCACAGATAGGGAAGGAGAGGACATCTTCTGGTCCACTTGTTCATGCTACTCATTGCCCTGGTGTAAAGGAGGGCTGGGGAGTGATGAACAATGAAGGGTGTGGAGCACATGGTGCTCTCATTACACCCTGACAAGCCCCTGGGAGAAGAACTGGGACCCAGCTGGTATGGGATCCTTTGTACCCTGCAGAAAGGACAAGTGGGGGGATCTGGACTAATTGGTGAACATCACAATTAAAAAAGTAAAAAGTGGTATTTTCTCTAATTTTTGTCCCTAGTGATTACAAGCAAAATGCCACTGTTTCCTGTGAGTATTAAATTACCACTGGGCCTTTAATGATGACAGAGAAAATAATGCTTCTGATTATTTTTTTGAAAGATAAGGATTAGTCCTAATCTCACCTATGCTCTTCTACCCCAGAGGATCCCAAAAAGTTACCCATGAGTATGGCAACTCATAAATACCATTCCAGAAAATTATCTTCAGGTTTTCATTGCATTTAAGTTTGGAATCAGCTCATCTATAGCTATGGATCATCTGGGACATTCACAATTGATTTTCTGTTCATTAAAAAACAAATCCTCATGAAGTGCAGTGACACCTAATTTCACTTTTTCTCATCATCTTGTGTATGTTTTTCAAAGAGTGTTTCACCACAACCCCAAGTTTGTACCTATGGTCTCTTGATATTTAAATAACTCTGAAGAGTAAACCCCCCCTATAGAGCACCCTTTCACTTTCGGTGTAGCAATTTAAGTTTAGAACATTAGGGCAGTCTTTAATTAACTGGCCAAAAAAAAAGAAATCTAATCCACTACTCTAGGTCTACTGCAAACTGGTGGCTCTATTTGTAAAGCCAAAATCTTATCTTGGACATCTGGAAATTAATCAGAAGGGTTCAAATCCAGAACCTAGACCATGGCATAACTGAAGTTTAGTAGCTAGAGGCATAATATAAAATGCAGACAAGACACTCTGCAATATTTCCCAACCCCCAAAGCACCACACCTACATCTAGATGTATATCTACACCTCCATCTACATTTACATCTATATCCTCCCCCTCTTGAAGGTTCCCATATTATGGGCATCTTGTTATTCAACACCATTTCTGATGGGAGCAGCATTGCTGTTGTCAGTGCTAGAACCTAGAACATAAATTTTAGGTGATGTTATGGTGGCACAGATTATCTGGATAACAAAGTTTACTGTTTCATAGTAAGACAACCTCGTCTAAGGAAACAGTGATGGGATGCAGCAAACAGCAGAGGGCCCTAAGCTTGGTTTTGGTTTGCAAGCCAGGTTTTTCACGCTTCCACTGCCTCATATGGTGGCTTTGCACTGGGACTAGAGACCTTTATGGGAATGGCTGCTCCTTACACTGAATCCTTCAGCTGCTGAGCATCTAGTTTTGTCAAGAGATTAAATCACCCCAGGGATGGGATTCCTGCCATTCATCCCAAGGGACTCTTCCATCAATATATCTCTTTGCTATGGTATTTAGACTCATGAACAAAGCAATCTTTGTTTCTGCTCAAGTTCATCTCATGTCTCTATACTTTGGATTGCTTACAGGTCTGGTTTTGAGTGCCCAAGCTCTGCCGTTATCTTCTCTCTTTTGGCTGTTTGTTGGCCAAGCTGAACAGATTTAATTCTTTTTCTTCACGTTATTTTGTTCAAGCCTTTTCTGCATATCCCATCTGAGATAGTGACATTTTCCTGTCACTCAAAAGCACAGACAGAGAGCCAGTATCCACAGCTACCAAAACCATGGGCAGACATATTCCTGTTTTGTAAAACATGGAACTTGTTGGCGCTGGTTCCCCAGAAAGATCCATTGAGACTTTCTTTGCCACCCCAGCACCCCAACATGCTGCATTCTTTCTTTCCTCCAAGTCCCTATCGATACTGCAGGCGATACCTATAGATACTGTGAAGGACTAAAACATGGATGAAAATATTTGCTACCCATCTGCACTCCAGCCTGTTACACCGTCCGTGCTGCAGCACAGCACACTGTGACACTGCTTGCTAAGCTAATGCACTACCATCTGCATCTACCTCAGGGCATCATCAGGCCAGGGGCCCTGGCAACTGACCCAAATTTGCTAACATCCAGACTGCTGAGAGTCAGCCCCCTTCAGAACAGGGTTTCTACAACATGTCCAAAGGGCGTCCTGTGAGTTTACGCCCAGAGTTTTGCTCATACAGATAAATTCCAGGGTAACTGCAGAATTTGTTTGGAAGCTGGTAGCACATCACTAAAAAAAGAAATTCTTTTTTATCAGGGACTTGACAGGCAACAGAACAAATGGCACTTGGGAGTGATGGTAATGTAACCAACACTTCATTTATTGCTGTATTTATTATCGGAAAGCTTGTCACACACTCTACTGAGCAGCTTGCACTACCTAAGAAGAGTAGGTAGATAGAGATTTATACTCATAATTTACTTCTGAAAATAATGAGAAGACTATTCTTACCTGAAAAGAAAGAAATTTTTCTCTATCTTCAAAGTAAATAAGGACAACCTGAGCTGATTTGAAACTTCCAAGTGCTTAGAAAACTCATGGCAGCAAAATAAAGCCTGAGGAGCCCACAGGGGAACTGATGTCACACACAAAACTGCCTCCAGATCCAAACCACATGCTAGAAGACAACAGGCTATGTGCTCTGAGGCCAGGCACTTAGTAACTGAGGATAGAAAACAAGGGAGTAGCAGAGGGCAGAGGACAGCTGCAGTGCAAGGGCATAGCTATGGAAGATGCAAAGGCTCAGGCATCAGACAGAAGAGAGACCATGAAGTACAGCCATAATGTTAACAGTGATTTCAGTGCCTTTATTTCTGTGGGAAGACCCTGGCAGCAGTAGCTCAGCTAAATACTGGATTTGTATAAGCTGACAATCCTGCTGGGCACTGGTCTGATTTTTGTGACCACAGGTTTCAAGGAATGTGCAAGATACACAGCCACTTGGTCTCTTACTCTGTTGTGATCCCAGACATGAGCTCTTCCTCTCACCCATTTCCCAGCAACGTTAGGACTTGCTCACTAATGGCTCCCACAGCAGGACTTCACGAGAGCCCCAGCTGCCTGGTGGTACAGAGCAGTGGGTTCTCCTGCCTGAGGCCCTGACACCAGCTTCACAGAGCAGATATCCTTCTGAGACATGCCTGGAAACACATCCCCCACACCCAGCAGTGTTTTTAGAGGCTACCGACACTTATTTGCTACTTTTTCCAGAAGTGGATCCGGGAGCTTCTCTGACCAGCCTGTGAGGCCATGTCACTGACATAAAAATGTCATAAGCCCCACATGTGGGACTGCCTAGACAGCAGCATCTTCTCTGCTGAGCTATGCCACCCTGCAGCAAGTACCATTTTCTTGAGCAATTTATCTTCGAACCAGGACGGGGCAGCACAGCCCAGACAAATCCATGCAGAGAGTGTGTGTCCCAGCTGAGCAGCATTTCTGTGAAAACCCCACACGTTTAGGGGAAAACAGTCTTTAGTGCTGCTAGCGGCACTGAGAGCTGCTGCAGAGCCTTGCCAGTTGTGTAGGCAATTGTTGAAGAGTCTCACTTTGTTAAACATGGATCTGGAAACCTTCCCAGACTATGCATCTGCCCCTCCAATTCGAGACCTAAAAGACTGTAGCTGAATGGGGAGATAATGAGTAAATACATTCTCAGCGACTGCTTTGGGAGGGGAATTAATGAACCATTATCTTTTTCTCTTGAGCTCTGAGTGGTCCCTACCCCGCATTCCTCCCCTCCAAAACCAAGCTCTGGGGTAGACGCTAGACACAAACAAACACCGACACCTGTGTGCCAGATGCTCAGGCTCACATATACATTGGCCCCTTGAGCCTTTTACACAGCTTACAGCAGCGTCCCTCCCCGGGGGTCAGTCAGACCACGTGCTGCACAGTTAAGAAATTACATGATGCCTCCTCCTCCCAGGCTCTTGCCCGTGCAGCAAGGGCAGAAACAGGAGGCAGCTAAGAAACCGCAGGCAGAGGAGTGACGTCGCTCCGAGAGCTGCGCTGCAGTGACAGGACTTCTGGCAACGCCAGGCAGTCGATGCAAAGCCTGCAGACCTGAAGTGCACTCCTGTGGGTGCCAGACAAATGAGTTGCCCAGGCTGTGGGCACAGTTTGCTGGTGTTGTTGGAAGCCCAACTCAGCTCCAGTATCATCGCTTCTGAATATGAAAGAATAGCCTAGAAATGTAACAGCAAAAAGAGCTAGCACAAAATGTGTCATGTGGTGAAAAGGGAGGCTCTAGGCTGAGTTGTTCTAATGAGAGGCTGTCAGTAGTTGAAAGAGCTTAGTCAAGTGTAGGACACTATTCAAGCAGAGCAAGAATTTCTGTACTGTGCAGAGCCTGAGCAAAAATGTGTGTGAGAGAGAGGCAGACTGGCTGACAGGGAAAGGAGGAGGGGGTTGCACAAAAGAACAGAAGTGCTTTCTTCAGCTCAAAGTACCTTCAGTCTCTACCAATTCATAGAGATAACAAACATGCTGCTTCTGAGAAAGATGTCTCAAAAGCACTGAAGTGTAAGATCCTCATTCTCTGCAGAGAAAACATGAACAGTGTGTGGGGGATGGTTTGTTCCCATGAAAAGTGTCTGTGAGTCAGAAAGCTTGGTGAATCTGCCCTGAATTTTGATACTGCTCTTATGTCTTCTGTCTCAGTTTCTCCTTCTGTAAAATGGAGGCTATGATGCTTCCTTTTTTCTCTAAGGCAGCCTGAGGGTGATGTTTTGGCAGCGCTGCAGTTTCCCAGAGTGGCACTGTTGCAGGGTGTTGGCAGTGTCCCCACTCCTGCACAGTGAGGAAGATGCCATTTGCCTTGCAGAGGTTGCGGTTCTCTGGCGTGGGGAACCGCGTGACACAGTTTGCCCAGGGAAGGTCGGTCCCAAACCAACCCTGAATGCCTGCTTCAAGACTTTTTTCCACAAGCCTCCGAGGAGACATCCTACTCCTTTTCTTGTACATGCTCTTCTCAACCCCTCTGCAATCTATGCCCATCTGCCCTTCTGCATCCTTAGGCATCCACTTGCAGACTGAGCCATTTGTAAAAGTGCTCTGCAGGGACACTTGCCACAGAATGTCCTCATTATGTTTTACTCTCATTTTGCAGGGCAGCATTTCACTTTAATATTGACAAGTGTTCATGATTAGGCACAGAGTGAACTTACAGTTCTTGTAAGACAGGCTGTGTGGAAGTGATCACACTGTTCTTGATGCTATTGCCTCTCATTTTCTGCAAAGGTGAGCATTGATCCTCCGCAACATCAGGCTGTTCTGGGAAAATATCAGGACTCAGATACACCAGCAGTTCTCTAAGGATACCTCAGATACATTCATCTGCAGGAATAGTCTATGTGCACCCTTAGGAACATCCTTCCACACAGTTTAAGCTGATCTATCCCAATGACAAGTCCCACTCCTTGCAGCAGGACTGCTACCTTTGCATTCATGAGCCCAGCTGGGTCAGGGAGTTAGACCAGCCAGAAACTATTCACATCTGCAATAAAGACAGTTTATTTAGCTATTAGTGAAAACTGAGTGGAATGGTATTAAAGCTGGTATTTGCTTAGCAAACAGATATAGCTCATCAGTTGCCATGGATTAGCTGATGCAAAGTTACTTGTTACTGCACAATCACCTGGCAGTGCCTCTGAAGAAGATGCAAGCTAAGGCAGCAGTGCCTGAGTCCTTGCTCTTGCAATAAGACAGCTACAAGTGATAGCTGTAAAAACAGTTTGTGTCTCTCACTGCACTCTGAGAGTGACAAACGATGTACTGGTCCCATCATCTCAAATGCTGCACCACAGAGACAATAATCCCACCCCATCAAGTGCACTCCATTTCTTGCTACACAACAGTATGGATAAAGAACATCTATAAAGAACTGGATGGAAATGCTCTAAACTTGAACCAGCTCAAATAACACTGTCTTTCTTTTCTGATTCACAGCATTCTTTATATTTGGGCTCCTTGCTTTCCTTGCCTTACCACTGTCCATGACTTTTATAGGTAAGTTGACTACTAAAATTTGAAGATAGAAACTACACAATTTGAAAATAGAAACTTCCTGGCACTGTATGGCAGATTAACACATCTGATGGAAGAAAGGTGTTGGAAAATGTAGAGTTTCCAACTGTTAAACCTGTGTGTTGGTACTTCAGCTTCAGACAGAATCCCAGCCTACACTGCATGTTGAAGAGGAAGCAATACTTGAATTCTGACCTTATTTATCTTAAATAGCCCTCTAGTGTGTCTTACCTCAAAGTGTGATTCTGTCTGTGGGAGAAAGTTCAGAATCTGACACGAGAAGATTTAATTAATCAGGATCCCTCTGATTTAACTACACTGCAAAATTCTTAGAAGCGTAATGCTGAAAGGGAAATAGAGGTGCTCTAGGCTGCTATTTCTCCACCTTTTTGAAAGTCAGACCTGGTTTTTGGCTGATCTGTCTCTGTATAACCCCTCAAAGACTGGATTTGTGAGTAGCATTTCAAGATCAAATATTTAAGAAAGGAAAATCCTTTGAGCTGCAGAATTTTATACATTTTTAAACTGCAGAAGGACCTTCTTTTCTTAAGCACCCCCTTTCCTTACCATTAACATAGATTTTTAGGTTTTTTTGAGAGCATATTTTCTTACATT
This sequence comes from Pachyramphus minor, assembly GCA_013397135.1. NCBI lineage: Eukaryota > Metazoa > Chordata > Aves > Passeriformes > Tyrannidae > Pachyramphus > Pachyramphus minor. The sequence goes on along the minus strand of VYXB01006401.1, from coordinate 541,278 downwards.
TCATTACTCCCTTTGGGCCTTTCACATCTTCCACAATGGATTGTAAACCCCACTTGAGAAACATCAGCAAAGACACCACTCCACCTCCAGACAGGCTCACATGCTCACGGCATCCCTGACAGATGTCCAACTTGCCCTTGCTCAAGGAAATTCCACAGTTACCCAAGGAGCCTATTTCAACATTTTATTGCTCTCATAGACAAAATATTTTCCCCCATATCCAACTTAAATCTTCCCTGTGGCAAATTAAACAGATTACAGCCTGCCCTACCCACTGTGGTCACAAAGACAGATTGGTTACTGTCCTACTCAAGAGAACCTTCAAACTGTTTGAAGGTTGCTATTATAACCCTTCTCCATCTTCTCTTTTTTTCCCCCAGAAATCTCAGAAACCTATTTCTTTCATCTGGACCTCACAGGTCACTGTTTCTACAGTTTTTTGGTTGGTGTTTTTTTTTTTGTTTGGTTGGTTGTGTTTTTTTTTAATTTTTTGCTTCTTTCTTTGGCCTCTTGCCAATGTAACTATTTTTTTTCCATTAAAAAAAAAAAAAAAGATGGAACACAGGACTCCGGCTGAGACCTGAGGAATGAGCAGTGCAGAATAATTAGCTCCTCTGTTTAACATGCAGGATTTCTGTAAACACACCTCAAAATGAAAGATGCTCTCCCTGCACCAACTCACTGGCGCCAATTTAGTTTACAGTGTGTTGTAAGCCCAGATGGTTTTTGGCAGTGTTGTTCTCTATCAGACATTTCTCATTTTTTATTTGCATTGAAGTTTTCTGTCCTATAAGCAGTGTTCAGCTTTATCGACTGTCATCTTGTAGATTTTCAATGTCTTTTTCAAGTGTATCCAGATCACTTTGAATTCTAAGTCCTGTCCTCAAGAACCCTTACAATCCTTCCAGATGGATGTCCTTGAGAAGTTGTTCACCTTCTGCCTCATTATTCATGAAAGATGGTGCAAGTAAACCCAACATGCAGATGCTGTGGGCAAGGTGCATCCCAGCTAGATTTGGACTGTACGCACCTATAACCAAGCTGAGTGCCATGTGCTGTCCTTGCAGGCTGCTAAAAGAAATGGGTGCTCCTGACAGTGAGAGTCCCACACCCTTTTAGATGTCTGCATAGAGACAAGGCAACTTTTAAGGCAGTCAGGACACCTAAACTGTTGGCATGTATAGTTGGCCAAACGCACAAAAAAGTGTTCAGCTTAAGGTTGGTACTGTTCCCTTTATCTGGGGCCTTCCAGGTATCAGTGATGACTAAGATGGGATTCTGATTAGTATGTCCTAATTAGGAATTAGGGAGTTCTAATGAGGGATTAAGGAGCAATTAGGAAGTAGGGAAATGGACAGAACTGTTACATCTCAACACTGTGGCTCTTGTGCTTATCCATGACTTAAGACTGCTATTTATCCCTAAAGAGGATTTTAGCTTTAGCTTTTCCCCAGGCTGAATATGTCTGAGCTGTGAAATAGGGATGGGAAGGTATAATTCAAAATGTGGCACAGCTTCCATGCATATTGACATACAGACTTCTGAAAATGAATCCTGGGCTGGAACCCGACACTTATAAATATAATTTCTCAGGAATATTTCATAATATCTTTAACATCAATGAGAAGTGGAAAGTGTATGGTAAGAGCTCTGGGTATCTCCTGTATCAGATAGAGAGCGTTTTTCTTTTTCACAGCTTACTGAAATTAAGAGATAATGCCACTGTAATAGTGTTGTCAGAGGATATTGGTTTCCTGCAGCTACATATCTGCAAAAGCATTTTTATGAAAACGAAATGTCAAGGGAAATGCAGATATTTATTATCTAGGCAAAAATCATATGATTTTCTGATAATATTCTGTTACCATGATCTCAGAGAATAACTTGCTGATGTGCATCCACTCATTTTGGCTCTTGCTTTCTGCAGAGGAAAACTGAGATATAATATCTGCTAAAACTCAGAAAGTAATGACTGGCAGCTCTGGTAATAATTACACACTAACATTATACACCTTTAGAATTTGATAATACTGTAAATCACAGCGTAATTCAAGATATATAAAAAGGAACTCATAAAATTTTCCACACTTATGACATCATTTAAGCCACAGATTGTTTAGCAGCTTTCTAACTCTTACTGGCAGAGATGATGCCTTTTTTTCACTAAACACTCCAAAAATAGAGAGACTTTTTTTTTTTTTAGTTTCTGTGACAATAAAGGATTGCTCCCAATAACACATTCTTTCATGTTGTCCAGAATACCTTTATACACAGTATTCCCCAATGGTAGCTAAATCACATTTGAAAGCTGACGAAGTAATTTTCTCAAAAAGCAGTCTAAATTTTCCCCTGTGCATTTTTAACCTACTAATACTCCTCACACTCATATCTACACCAAATAATTCCTCAACTCTCAAATGCTTTCCATAGTTGTCTGAAGCCTATTCTCATACTCTGTCCCTTTATGTAGGAACGAGTCTTGTGCTTTAGCAGTTGTTAACACAATCTCTCCTTGCATTTCAGTCCTTCAGCCACTCACCATTTCTGTGAGTTTCTTCTGATTTGCTGATAAAACAGTATGCAAAAACAATTCCTTTGAGATAAAATCCATGCAGCACCAGTATCCCAGCATAGAGCCCACAGTCAGAGCTTGACTGAGGTCTATGCTAAGTGATGACAGCTGCAGTCATCCACTAGAAAGAACTGAAAATGACCTGGCATGTAGTATCCTCTGCCTCATATGGAAGAAAAAGTGGGGAGCATGAACCAAACACAAGATTAGCCTTGCTATACAGAAGCCCTCCTTTACTGCAGGGTGCACTTCAGCCCTTTTCAGCTAACTGAGAAGAGCAAAGCAGCTAAAATGGGGCTGCATTGACTTTCATTCATCCCGACCTCTCATCTCATGGATAATCGTGAGTCACAGGTACACTTCGTTAGTAGTGTGATCCATTGTGGACCACACCACAACACTGCCCAAAATAGGGTCCTTAAAGAGCTCATATCCTGTTTGCTCACAAGTGCTCTTTCCACTTGCTGGACTTTTTGTCCTGGATTCCACTGAAGGGTTGTTCTGTGGTGCTCCTGGGAAAGAAGATGCTTTCCTACTAGTTTTGGTGTTTCCAGATAAATCAAACACATGCTGGGTGAGAACTGATTGGAACATTCTCTAATTTCACTGTAACAAATACCAGTGCCAATCTGTCAACTGTAGGTCCATATTCCCTATTCACATCTTGGGGTGTATTTTTAAAGTTACTATTGTATTACCCGCTTTGACCTACTCTTTTGTTGTCATATCTGTCTGCAGTATTCTCCCAAAACCTAGCAGTGTACCACTGCCTGTCATTCAAATCATGTTACATCTATGAAAGGACTCCATAACAGATTTGTCTGGGAAAGAGAATCATAGCACTATGAGGGGAAAAAAAAAAAAAAGGCTTTTTTTGCTTGATTTTTTTTTTTTTTGCCTCCAATCAAAATCTCAGTGACACACTAGAAATAGAAATTGCCTAGGTTCCTAAACTGAAATATATTCCCAGTTATCCCTGGCCAGCTGCTTTTGGGGCAGGCTAGTACAGGTCCAAGGATTCTGAAAACCCTGACAGCAGCTTTCTGAAAATTATATACTTATGGCAATTTCCCTGCTGCCCACCCCTGTAAAATTGAGCAGGTCTTAGCATTACATAGTGACAGAATGGACAAAAAATTACAGCCTTGCACTAGGGACGAAAAGGGAAAGAGTCCAAATCCATCTAAGTCCAGCCATTTTCAATTATGAGAAGGTTGCTAATAAATACTTAGCATGGAAGAGTCCACTGGACTCCACGGCCCTTACACACAGCAGATCACAAAACACTGACTAATATAGACCTACAGCAAGCAACCACAATCCAGAACACTTGTATTATGCAATGCAAAGAGCACAGGAGAGGTTCATGACATCAGCAATGTTCTGGACCAGCAATACCAGTGTATTTGGTTGGCAAATTGACAAGTCGAAGAGGATTACATCTATAGAAAGAGGCAAAAAAACCCCCCACAAACAAACAAACAAACAAAACCAAAACACACTGGTACTTCTTTCCTGATTTCTTCTATTCAGTGTGGTTCTGAAAATGGAGGCAAGACCTTCTGTGTGAGAGATGTTTTGCACTAAGACCAGCACACTGCTTTCAGTATCCTGCATTGAGATAACCCCAATTATTCAGAGAAAAGTCAAAATATCTCCTTGAAAATTACTTATACGGCAAGAAGAAAACAGAAAATCCTTTCTCCCCTCTGCAACTGATCAGTCAAAGCCCTGAAATATGGGAACAATAACAGTAAAATTATAATGTAATGAACAGTCTAAAGATGCCACTGGGTAGGAGACTTTGGCAGAGGGATTCATCCCAGCTAACTTTAGATACCTACCACTGCCTGTCTGGATTCCTTGTATAGCCATGGAGAGACAGGCCCAGCTCACCTGACCCATTTCAAGGATAAACAAATTGAATTTTACAAGTATGTATTTCTCCCTATTGACTACAGAGTCTAGAAAACTAGTTCACATATGGATGCCTGCATTGCAGACATCTATATTTGGACAGATGAGTTTCCCTGCCACAGACTGTATCACAAGCTTGTCTCTACTGCCACCAACATCCTTATACAGCCACACACTTCCTCCTCTAAAACTTATCCAGCTTTCTCTTTCAAGCAGCAGATATGAGGGTTGCCAGGATCCCCACCTCCATGACAACCAATGCTTTTATCCTCCAGCAACCCAAACAGCCTGAAAACTTGAGCCTCTGCAGTTGCCTATCAGCTGCCTGGGAAGCTAAAATGGTTCCAGGTGCTCCCACAGGCACTGGCTCCCAAGCTCTGAGGCATCTCACTCAGGAACATGCCACACCCCCGTGAGCCAATGAGCAGGAAATTTCTGGGAGAAGTTTATTAGAATACCTTATATTCACAGTTTTAATTTTCAGTGAATTTTCTACTGCTGATGAAAATTTCCTGTCCAGCTCAGTCAATGGTTCATTTAACCAGTAGCAGAGGCTAAATGACCTCTATACGTGGCTCCAATCAGTAACCTCAGAACAACAGTAATGCTGTTGTTACCTTGCTCTCTTTCTTCCTTCTGCTGCCTTTTGCTTGTTCATGGCCCTCACTCCTGTAGTAGGAGATGCAAATCCCCTTTAATTCAGACCCCATTTCAACACACGCTCGTTACAAGTCTTGGATGTAAGCACTACACTTCACTAACAGCATCTATAGTTTGCACTGTACAGGTTGTTGCGCTATTTAATCACTTGAGATAACAAACATTCATTTTTGTTGTTCAGGAATGAAGTTTTTGGAAGATTGCCCAGTTCAGCCACTAATTCCATTATATCTGTTGGTGGGAGGCGTGATTGGCAGCTTAAAGGTAATGTGCTTTCTGTGTGAAAAAATATTTTGTGTGACTAGACATTGACTTGCTAGTTAAGACATAATGATGGCTCCAGACAGCCACATGCATGCAGTGCTGAAGAGAGCTATTGGGGTTGAATTTTGCTTTTTCCAGCACCCAAAGCACCCCTTAATCAAGTGAGATGCTAATGAGTTCAGCATTGGCCCATACATTGTGGTGTGACTTTTTCCTACATCACAGTAGCTGTATTACCATCCCTACTGAGGGAGATTACTACTTAACATGGATGCCTGTGGTAAATGGGGTCCTTTTTCCACAAGCAGTCCTCCAAGCATGCCAAACCTTTTGCCCTCGTTTTCACACACAGAGATCAGACAAAAAGTTGAGTTACTCTCCTAGCTTTGGGAATACTATAAAGCTACAGGTGTTTGTACATAGTCTTCCACAAGTTCAATTTACTCCCACTCTGACCTGGCCAGAAGTAATGACTGTGCAGCAGAATTGCTTCCTTCCAGAGTAAATATATCCCTGCATCACAGCAGGGCTTATCAATCTAGGGACAGCAATTTCTAACCATAATTACTTGTCTTCTAGTGGACTGTGCTCACTTATATCTTTGCTGAGCCAGAGCCTGGCTGCTTGACAAGTAGAGACACCCTCATATCCATGTTACACCCTGGTCACTATAAAGCATAACTCTGCATTGACTGTAGAGTGAAGGATCACCCTGTTCTGACAGTCACTTTGCAGATGATGTTTACTGGCTGCTAGGAAGCGTGAAGAGCCTTGTCACAACAAGCTACAGAGCTACTTTAAGGCTTCTCAACTGGTTTTTGCTGCCCCATTGATGTTCTTAGGAAAGGAAGGAAGAGGGGCAGAGCTGAAAGAAAAGCTTTGAAACTGCAGTGCTGGGGCATGAAGGGCTAAGAGCAAAAAAGCAGCGCTGCTGGAGGAGCATCCGTACTGGTAGCACTGGCTGTTCTGGAGAGCTAACCAGGGCACCAGCAACCTGGCACCCAGCCAACATTCCCAGGAGCGTGTCACGAGCAGAGCAGACAGGGTAGACCTGATGAGTTGTGGCCTAATGTTTCAGTACACACAGCCTGTCCTGTGTAAGGGAACATACTAGGCTTTGACTTGACAGCACTGCATCTTGCAGCCAGCAAAATTGCAGACAAGAGCTATCTACATTCCCCTTTGATAACATTTCTAGCCTCTTTTCTATGTCAGGATTGAAAGAATGGGGAAAGAAAATTCCTCTGCAGGTCTCTGCTTTCTGTGCACACTTTCACATTGGTAACCAAGCCACAGTACCTCACTGGGATATGAATCATCCCCACAAGGACCTTTGGTCAGTAAATAAGTAAATGGAGAAAAAAAGAAAGTGCTTAATTGTGTTACAAGGAATATTTCAAGTGACTTCTACTTACAATTGCTTAGTCATTCGATCATACCGGTGGAGTTCTCTATATAATCAAAGGTTCATTTAATAATAGTTTAGAAAAGATTTACAGCAGAACTCAAAGGAAATTTTGATGCTAATGGATTGAAGCCTCCATAAAAAACGTTGACTGTTTCTTAGCTATTTCTTGTTTAAAGACAGTTTTTCTCACTCTAAGTAAGGTGGTAAACAGGTCAGTTAATATTCATGCTGACATCAAAAAATGGCTTGAATAAATTTTGCTTCAGTTGACAATAGGGCTTCTTATTTTGCATTCTGGTAATAAATTTGGTCAGAACTTGATTGGCCCAACTCCTGTGTCGTCTCATAGTGCTTGGTCTGTAGCCAAATTCCCATCTCAACCCTGCCCTCTGTCATGTCCATTGGACAGCACCAACTTCACTGAGCAACACATTTGCTTGACCTCTAAAGGTTAAAAAGTCAGAGAATGGGTGTAGGATGAAGTCTGAATCACAAGTCATTCTGGCCCAGATCTGTGCAGTTCTGTAGGCTCTTCATCTATTTCTTTACCACCTCCAACCTTTCAAAATGCAATGGTAACCAACAACTGTTCACTGAGTCAACTGAACCATTCTACAGTATCCAGAGAGGCCTGTTGAATTCATGTCATGCTGCTCCATAAATGTATATTCAGCAGTTAGTAACAATGTGAGCAACTGACAGAAATTGCTTCAATCACAGCTTGGCAAGGCAATACCCATAAGAATTAAATGTGTTTTCCATGAACTGGTTAGATGCAGTTGATATCCATAAATCTACATGGGATGTTTCTCTGACTTCCTGAAAATGAATACTCATCTGCCATTTAACATCATTCCTGTTGCTAAGCTTGGTGAAACTTGAGTACAGGCAGCTATCCATGTGTTGAGCTCACTTCAAAGCTAATGAGCTGCATGGGTCTTCAGGTTGGCCTACAGGTCCCCCCATGCAGAAACGGCAGACCTACTGGCCAAGTAGGTTTATCCCTCCTGCGTGTCATAAGCCTGCAAAAAATAAATGTTTACCTGAGAAGAATATGCTCTGCTGGTTTGACGAAGTCTATCAGTTTGAGGGCTCATCTGGAAGTGAGACAACCAGTGGAAACACCTTTTTTTTTGCCTGTGTTGGTGCTGGGACTTTAATCTGTGTATTTCACATGGTAGCAACATCCGGGCTAGAGAAACAGTCAGTTTTGTGACAAATATTTAATAATTTATAAATAATCAAATAGTTTTATAGGGAAGAGTAAGAGAAAACTCTTCCCAGGATGTTCTGGATTCTGTTGCTAAGCCTTGCCTCTGGAAAATTGGGCACACAGACTAAAATCTGAACCAGACAAAACATATACCCAAACAGGTTTCCCTTGGCCCGTGTCCTGGTGAAGGGAGAGTGTAAAATGATGGGTGCTCTTCTCTTTCATTTCAATCAGAAAAATAAGCACAGATCATAATTCTGTAAGAGAGAGAACGACTGAGAACCCCTGTTTGGACAGTACATCCCTCCCCATAGCCACATATTTTATCTTTTATCTCTACATTTCATTCCTAGTTGGCCAAGGCAGTTTGCTGCTCAGCTAGTTTCTTAGAATCCCTTTCCCAAAGACACAGCTCACTGCAGGGAGACTTGCACAGGAGCCTGAGTACCTAAAAAGGGGAGTTGCAATTACAACAGCTAGTGCCTTGGGGACTGGGCCAAGCATTTCAGGTATATGAAGATAACACAAGTTTCACAACATTTGGCCCAAATTCTTTTTGGGCTCTGCATATACGTCTCCTATAAATCTACCAAAATTAAGAAGGTCATTGAGGGGACAGAAATTTGTAAGCTTCTCTACACTGCAATCGACCTATGTTCTTCATATTGCCAAGACTAAACTAGAAATTTAAGCATTGCTGATGAGTGCTACTGCATTTCTCTGTATACCAGACCTTCCTAACCACATGGCATTGTAGTATTCCACCTATTTCTCTGTTACTTCTGACTGAAGGCAGAAATGGAGCAATCTGAGAAAATTACACTTAGTTGAAGAAAACTTGACAACAGTACACTGACAGTATCTGAAGCAATTTATTTGGGGTTTAGGTCGCAGTCTAGATGCTTCATAATTTACCTATATGGCCATGGAAAACAGAGTTGGGAGAGACAAATCCACCCACTACAAGGCAGGAACTACACTACTTAAGTCATTTAGCAGTCACTCTAATCTGTTCTCAAAAGTCTCCAGCGTGGGAGCTGCTGCCATCTCCCTACACAATCTGTTCCCATGCCTTTCCATCCTTACCATTGGCAAGTTTTTTCCAATGTCTCACCTAAATCTCACTGGTGAATAAATTGTAGAGAAAAAATGCATTATTGTGCAGCAGGATCTGCCTTGTTTGTAGCTCCTGAGCTTTCTCTTACATGATTTTCCCACACCAAATTTTATTTGGCCAAAACACTGGCAGTGGCCAGAGGGAATTCAGACTTTCTGCAGCCAATTTACCTATTCCCTTTTCTTCCCCAATGCCTCCAGGTGACTCTCCTGCTGTATGACTCAACCAGGATGAGGCAGCTGCTTTCCAAGTCTGTTGTGATTGATGATGATGATGACGATGAATATCCCTGGAGGCAGAATGCTCACAAGTACTACATCCATCTAACCCTCAGCCTTTTCCTCTTTCTCTGGTTCATTCTTGGGAACTACTGGGTTTTTTCTGTGTACCTGCCAAATTTCATCCCGCCTTTTCACCAGCCTCAGGATTACTGTGACAAAACTCTGTACATTTTTGCTGTCGGTGTTCTCATTATTAGCTATACTGTTCTGTTTCTCCTTATCTTTTGTAGCTGCTGCATATACTGTTTTTCCAGGCAAAGATTCTCTTCTGAGGAAGACTAAAGGTCACATAAATAAAGCCCCAGATGTTTGGGAAAGAGTATACAACAAAGAACAGGCAATAATAGACCCGTATGTACATCTTTGTTGTACTATATGTATGTATGATAGCAGTCAACTGGAAGAGGAAAATGTAAAATACAGTGCCATACCGAAATAGCTATGCTGGAATATAGCATAGTCTATGTAAAATTGCTGCTACAGATGCCAGGGTGCACTCTTGCTAACTTTTACGTCCCTTTTTTAACTCTTGGATGTTCTATCTAGAGCAAGCTCCTGTAGGTGCCAAACTCCTCTAAAACCAGGTCTCCTTATGTTGTATATAGCACAGTACAGCACACAGTACAGCATAGTACATTTTCGCCTGTGAAAATAGCCATATTGTTCTCTTCACTGGGATCTGAACATCTCCATAACCTTGCTGGGGTTTGTTCTGTCCCTGCGTTACAGATGAGGGAGTGAGATAAGGAGACAAAGGGCTGTATGCAAGCCACTTTGCATGGCTCATGGACTTTGACAGTAAGTTCACTGCTCACTGGAGAGCAATTCAGGCCACAGTCAGACCATCCAGTAAGTAGCTATGATAGCAACATGAACATGTATAAAAGGCAACCTGAATATGGCCCTCAGGTCTCTTCTAATCTTACACTAGAGAGCATCTATATCTAGCTTTGTGGCTAAAACAGGCAGTATGAATATATCTGAACACATCCAAACTGAGCCAAGGCCACTTTGCAAGTCTTTGGCAGAACACAGAACTGACTTACTGAATGTGAGATTGGTGCTTCAGCCAGGGCTCAGCATTTCCGAATCTGGGGAGACTCTTCCTTCTACTTTTTCTATAGCAGTAATTTGTCAGTACCACACTAACACAAAGATGACTGTCACACCATTGTGATCAAGTCTATAGAAAAATTCATGATGTTACATTGGTATTTTAAATATAAAAAAACATAGGAAGACATTGGCAGGGATGTGAGAATTTCAGGCAGATGTGTTCACTGCAGCAGTTCTCTGTTTGTGGCGGGTGCATACATTTGATTTGTTCACCTTGGTGCTGTACATATGGAAATCTATACTTCAGTGGGCAATGTAATGCAAGCAGCTTTTGAGTCAACAGCAGCATCAGCTTTAAAAGCACCAGCATGCACAGACACAACTGCTTTGTGACACGAAACAGAACAAGCCCAGAACTGGTTCTGGTAGATTGGTTTTTCATGTATTGATGAATGCAGTGTAAAAGTGCTCTTTCTGCTTTTGCTTTTATGCATTTCTGTTAATATGGGCAAAATGGAATGGCTCCCCTCTAGATGAGCACAAGGGTGGCCCCCAGCACAGGAAGTGGATGTGTATTTTGTGTATTTTTTCTGTTAAAACCCACACAGCTGAAGCCTATGTTTTAGAGAAACCTAAAAGGGTTATACAATGCCTGTGGAAGGGTGAGCTCTGTAAAAGAGCTCAACAATTTGCCACAGATGAACAGGGTCTGCTCAACCATCCTTCCTGGGACTGAGGCTGAACACAGTGTAACATCTGTGGGAAAGCACCTGTCTTCAACCATGAACATTTATCTCACAGGCTATTTTATAGGTAACTAAGGCTGCATTTGGTCCCTAAGGATTTTAATTCAGGCCCTAGCTTTAAGAAGTGTTTGTTTCCAGAAAACTAATCTGAGAAGGAAGGTAGGATAAAGGGTGAAATAATCTGACATGAGGGCAGTATCAGTGTACATTCCCCTGTTCTGCTTCCCTCTCAGGAGAAGCCACAGTCAGAAACTGCTGAAATAGCAATTACTAACACTGCTGGCTGACTTAGGCTATGCACAGTTGTATGCAGGGAGATATGAACAATGAACTTTGTGACCCTCAGACTGGATCTGTGAGAAATCACTGGCTCTGTTTCCCAAACAGCTGTTCCACCACACGCTCTCCACTGCCTCTCAAATGGTACCTTACTTTTCTAAAACGTAACTGCTGCCAATGGTGAAATGTTAGAACTCTTTTCCACCCCAAAAACTTCACTGGCTCAGCACTGAGCTTCTGGATTTCAGCCTTCAGTTCTGAACTGATCTAAGGGATTTTGCCTTCAGTAGAGAGCATCTTTCATTCATTAAGATACCAAAGTGATTAAGAGATTGCCTATCAGCAGGCATAACTCCATCCATCACTCAAATGCAGCAAAGCAGCTGTTGATCATTACACATAAACTTTATCCAGAAGCTTAGAACAGGCATAAAACTAGAAAATTATACTCAGTTGATAATGCAAAAGAAATTTAAAAAGACTCCCCCCTCAGGACTCCAATACCATACTTCCCTGTTCTTGCAAAATGCTGCTAGAATTATTCTTAACCACAAGGAATTAAGAGCTAATATTCCTGATTTAAGTCTGAATTGATTCCCATGTCACTGTGCATCCAGTGACCCCACAGAAAATGATGATGTGGTCCTAGCTGAGCAAATATGAGATCATTTTAGTTTGGAGAAGAGGAGACATAAGCTAAGTCATATTGTCTTGTGTTTGCTGTGTGCCTGTGTGGAGCATAGTTACAGCAGCTCAGCACGTGTGATGATTTACCAAACTTCAGCCACACAGTGGTAAGCCTGAGGCCTATGTCTCATTCATGTCAGGCTAAGACTGACTGATTCTCCACAGTTTGACATGCAGGATTAATTCTTTGGATAAGAGAACCCAGTGCATCCACCGACATCTTGGAAAAGTGCTACCAAATCCCAGTGCTTGTGTTCAGTACCTGGTCAGTACAAATGCAAAATTATAAAGGAGCTATTAACAAGGCAAAAGGCATTTGTGAAATACTTCAAAGTTACACAAAGTAAACAAAAAACTTTGCTAGGACCAAGGCAGAAAAATTTTGCATTGATATTTACCTTTACATTGTGTACATCGGTAAGCTATGGCATGTGCAAGTGTGAACATCAACACCTCTAAAACTGTTGGAGCCTTCAGTTCTGTACCCAGGGGATATAAGAAGGCCTTCTGCACTTTCACTGCTAACACCTCCCTCAGCAGACTGGAATCATGCAGGTATGGAGCAGGGGCACCTGGTTTTGGGCATGTGATCACATACAGTTACAGTGACTAAGTTAGCACTCTCCTGACACACCATCAGCAGCATAGTTCGTCTTGAGTTGCCACAACTTGATCTCACTTTGGGGTAAGCCAGGAACATGTGCATGGGCCACAGCACCTTAACTTGCAAGCATCAGCTTTTTAAATTGCCACAAACTGATGGTGCCACAGACATAAGCTCAGTCCCTGGAGAAGTAGGCATGGCTCCACAGCTGTGGCGGAATTAAGTCATTACAGTCCAAAGGTCAAGTTACTGAAAATACAGTCTACACCTTAAAATGTTTACTATTCTGCCACTAGACTAAAATTACAAATTGAAAACATTCTTTTTTTCCCACAGTAATATAAATTTCTTATGAAAATTTAACAAAATACACTCTTAAGCTAATTATTAGGAATTCAGAATGTTAACTAAAATGCAGAAAACTGGCTGTAACTGTTTCAGTTAAATCATCTCCCCTTCTTGAGAAAGAAAGGCCTATTTCCAGCATTTAAAGGAAAAAATATACATTATTTCAATGGATAAGATAGCCTGCTCACTCCTAGTTGTGAGTACTACAGAAATCTAATAATATAAAGATACAAAGACAGTTCTGTATGCACACACTGACTCTATACATATCAATCATAAATGCAATCATAGCAGTCATGAAATAAGTTGCACTTATTACAGTTTATTGCTTGCAGTATATTTGTTCTTCCACTACTCCACCTACTTTAGCAATGAACATAATATTCTAAAGCTCTAAGAGAGTAGCTTCCCACAGCTATTTTAGAAGCTGCAGACAGACAGGCAATGTTTTGTTCCTTCATTCCAAATGTTGAACACAGCCAGCTTCTGCCTGCTGACCCAAAGAAGAGAGAAAAGAAGAGCATCAGACATATCAAGACATGATCTCTTCAGGAGTGGAAATAGGAGTGTTGTGCTGTCAGAGAAGGTGATATCTCTCACACAGTACTTGCTCTGAGCTTCCTGACATCCCAAGACATCAGACTTTAAAACTACAAGGTGCCTGTGCAGAAAAAAATAAAGAAGAAGAAGCTCTTCTGGGTTGTGTCAAGAGCTGTTTTGAATGTTCCAGATCCTGAAATGAGAACAGTTGGTGTAAAAGAGCCTAAATGCTTTGACTTTAGAGGCAAAGGGCTACGAATATTAAAATGGTGATAACTAGTATATATTTTACAACATTCTAAGCCAGATCAGTTTCCATAAGTTATCTTGAATCTTCTATCTGAGTATTCGTCTTCTCCATATTTTTGTCGATGGGAACCTTGTATCACAATGAGGAGCCATGTATGCTCTCCATATAATATAGAAAGGATTGTTATATCAGGACTGGAATTTTAACTGTTTCTTCTTGGCATAAGTTTCTTCAGGTTCCTGTTTACTACTGGAGTAGATGAAAGTCCCACAGGTGTTAGCCATGGGAGAAAACAGAAGACAGTTTTAGAAAGTACAATATTGAGGCAAAATAAAAAAGGCTGAAAAGTGCCATCTAATATTGCATAGTATAAGAAAACAAAGTAGAAAGAAACTGGTAAAAAACCCAATGTCATATTCCAAGGTTTCTGAACAAATTGTATGAAACTCTGAGAAATCATGTATATGTGTTTGTAACACTGAATTTCTACCAAACATCTTATTTGAATAAAAATAAGTGTAAGTGCACGAGCCTATGTGACTGCAGTCTAAAAATTACGGTACATTATATCTACTAATGTTGCTAATTATAATCAACCCTGCTGCAATTCCACTGAGATGAATAGTTATATCAGAGACTGATTTCACCCACAGATTTGAATCTAAGCCGTACTGACTCTTCTGTATGATTATTAGCACTCAAGCAAAGGAAGAACCTGTGATACCTTTTCCCATGCTGCAGCTCAAATGTGAGAGGTCCTCTGAGCTGCAAACTGTGGGCCTGTAGGTCAACATACACAAAAGTTTTCTTTTAACAAGGTCCTCTTCATGTCCAGATGAGTTATGTAACTGCATATTGAAGGGAGACTTGAAAAGATGAAGAGGGACTTTTTACAAGGGGAATGGACTTAAACTGAAAGAGAATAGGTTTAGATTAGATATTAGGAAGAAATTCTTTACTGTGAGGGTGATGAGGCACTGGAACAGGTTGCCCAGAGAAGTTGTGGATGCCCCTATCCCTGGAAGTGTTTAAGGACACGCTGGATGGGGCTCTGAGCAACCTGCTCTAGTGAAAGGTGACCCTCTCCACAACAGGGTTGGGACTATATGATCTTTAAGGTCCCTTCCAACCCAGGGCATTCTATGATATCCTATGGATTTGATTCTCAGTCCTTTGAAAAAAAACCACAAACCATTCAGTACCAATATAAAATGAATATACAGGGTACAAACAGTGGAGAAAAAAAAATCCACTATGCACACTAATTCACAAGTTGCTGTGGACAACACCTTTTTATTAACATTGCTTACTTTTGCTTTTTGTATCACTATTCTACTGCTGCATGGATTTCACAATAATAGTTCATAAATATCATTTATTTTCAGAATATATCAGAAAAAGAGTTGCCTCAGTATTTTTACTGGACTTAAAAAAAGAATTGTCCTGTAAAACAGATGAAATAAGACTTTTACTAAACAAGTGTGGTGCTTTTTTACATGTGAGGGTTTGTCTCCACAGCATGAGTAAGTTCCACATGTCATTGTTGGTTCTGTTATGACAGTATGTCCACTGCTTGGAGACACAAAACTTCAGTCTATTCCTTTTGCGTTTGAACACAGCGTACAACCGTATCAGCCGAGGTGTGACTGTTGCCCTGCTTGTCAATACCGCTTGGAGGATACATACTATTAGATAACACCTGCAATTTGGTAACAGTTGCTCTGGAATAATCAATGCTAATAGGCAGAAAGATTTGCAGAAAATAAGAATTAAAAGAATGGAGTGCAGCAGAACTCACCTGAGTCAATAAGCCCATGAACATTCCTGTCCAACAGGTGTTGGTAAGAACAGTAAGTTCTAATAGAAGAGCAGTAAGAAAAAAAACAGGTAGCTGAAGAAAATCACTTTCACAGCCTAGCAACAAACACATATGCATTCAAGTATGTTCCTTACTGTAAGGACAAAGAATTTTTCAGTCATGGGAATAATAAAATTATCTTTTACTGACTAAAAAAATTATTTTCTAGGATGCGTATCAACTACAAAGCTCATGTTATTTTTAGAAAAACTACATACTTAAGCATGCATAAACTATTTGATACAGAGCAGATTAATTAGGTTAGCAGCAGGGTTAGCTGCTTCTCTCAGTCAGCTCTATTTCACTTTGGGAGGACAGTCAGCAGCCCCTATGCTTGCCAGGACATACCTGACCCTGGGAAGCCCTGCAGGCTCTCAGACCAGGGCATAAAGCAAACCTATACTTCTGATAAGGCACAGTATGAGATTCCTTTTACTGGCCCCTGAGCTAAAAGGAGTGATTAAGCTGATAATATACTGCCACATTTGTATCTCGGCAACGAAAGGCTATTTGGTCTGGGGGAAGCCCAACTCTTCACTAGAAACAACACTTGATGACAGCAGCTGGTAATCTTGGTGATGATGAGGGTACATAACAAAGAAAGCACCCCACTGTACACAAAAACACTGCACAGGCCAGAACTTCAACCCCTCCCTGCATTCAGGATGAGCAGTTTTTGCTTCTCTCACCCTGCTACTACCATTAGAACTTCAGACATGTTCCTGAGACCTCAGCGCCTGAATGTTCCTCTTCAACCACTCACCAAACTCTCTGCTTCATCCGAATAGCAGGATAAGCATCGACTGCCTCTCCGCAAGTTGCCAACTGCTCTTAATTGCTATCACACTGACTGGGGCAATGCTAGCTTCTAAAGTAGGAGTTTTCAAGTTTTCTGCCTCCAGAGCTGAGGCCAGCATAGAAAATGCGGGGTTGAGAGTGGCTCCCACAGCAACACTGGCTTGCACACAGTTGCCACTTCCTTTGGAAACCTAGCCCCAGTTATAGATGCTGAGCTTTTCTGCAAATCTGGGCCTTAAAGCCTGAGCCTGTTCCCACTGCAATCAGTGGCGACTGGATCACTTCTGATTGATTTAATGGGGGCGGGCACAGAGACTTAATTAGAAAATTAGTAGCTGCAAGGAAAGGAGAGAATGCACAACAGCCTGCCAAAATCTCTGGTATGAAGCAAGCAAAGGAGCCAGTTGTTCTTCAGACTGAGATTTTAGCCTCAACAAAAACCCTCAAAAAAAAAAAAAAAAAAAAGAGGATAATAAAAGAGATTGGCTAAATGGCCTTGAAGCTGCTTTAAACATCTTGTATAATATATAATTATTTTTCAGCTCTTGAGTACTCTGTCTACCTTTTAGATCTGTCTCCTGGGAAGAAAATATGAAACATTTTGAAACACACAGCCCTTGAAAGCAATCAGTATTTTCAACTTTTCTTTTGTGTTGGAGGTAATTAACACTTTGCTTAAAACTCCTTGCTCTTTGACAGGTACAAAGATTGATCAAGTCTAAAGTGTGCTTTTTATATTAGTCCAGCTGGATGCCAGAGCGCTATTTTTCACAAGCCCTTGTTTTAAGAAAATACTGAGATTCTCAATTCATTACTGCGTGAAAAGTCCTAACATCCAGAAGCTCACAGCCACAATACTCCACAATTTTTGCATTGAGGATTACCTGCATTCATGGAGGGCCTGCATAACAAGCTTGAGTGCTGTTTCTTCACTAGTAAATGCATCTACCAAATGCAGGATCACCAGTGCCAAGCTGTGCAGTGTGAATCCAGGTGCAGCCTAATCATAGATCTTGGGAACAAATTATTCCTTGAGCAAACTATCATCCTGATGATATCTGAGCTTGTTTTAGACAGAAGTATTTGCTTATTACCTATTGGGAGCCTCAGCATCAACAATAATTTGCCTAGTATGGGCAATAAGAGGTTCAGGACCTGGAAAGTATTTGATAGTGCAGATATACCCTGAGTGTTGCAGTCTTAAGGGGAAGAGTTAACTTGGTATGCCACACGTGGAGTACTGTGTCCAGTTCTGGGCCCCTCAGTTCAGGAAGGATATTGAAGTGCTGGAGTGGGTCCAGAGAAGAGCAACCAGGCTGGTGAAGGGACTGGAACACAAGCCCTATGAGGAGAGGTTGAGGGAGCTGGGGTTGTTTAGCCTGGAGAAGAGAAGGCTCAGAGGAGACCTCATCACTCTCTACAACTACCTGAAAGGAGGTTGTAGCCAGGTGGGGGTTGGTCTCTTCTCCCAGGTAACTATCAGTAAGACAAGAGGGCATGGTCTGAAGCCCTGCCAGAGGAGGGTTAGAGTAGATGTTAAGAAGAAATTCTTTACAGAGAGGGTAATAAGGCATTGGAATGGGCTGCCCAGGGAGGTGGTGGATTCTCTGTCCCTGGAAGTATTTAAGAAGAGACTGGATGTGGCACTCAGTGCCATGGTCTAGTAACTGTAATGGTAGTGGATCAAGGGTTGGACTTGATGATCTCAGAGGTCCTTTCCAACCCGTCTGATACTATGATTCTATGTTTTATCAAGGCTAAGCACTGCATTGTGTTTATTATCCAGGGTGAAGCCATTTTGTTCTGTGCTCAAATGAGGCAAATGCCAACAGCTCCAGACTCGTGGCTCTCTTGATCCCACCAGTTCTAGTGGGAGAGCCAAACTACACATATATATCAGTAGCTGGCTGTGACAGCTCTCTGAGGTGTTGTCTGCCAAACCATGAGAAGAATTCTTTGTTTAAAAAAATCCCTCATGTTCAGAGCAGTGTCCTATTGGAATTTATTGTTAAGCTAACAGCAATCAAGAAACCAGAAGATGTAACTTTTCTTCTTTCCAAAGCTCCAGGATGGATTCTAATTCAGCTAACTAGATGCATCAACCTAGAATTAAGTACCAAAGGCAACATATGCAGCCAAACTTTTGACGTGGGCAGAAATTTTGCCTGTGAGAATACTGTGCAGGCCCTTCATTACCACAACCCAACTCTTGGTAAAGGTACATCTTGCCTTTCTCCTGTGCATGACCCCATATTGCCTCATCATCATGATAACTGGTTAGGAGAGAACACTTAAACAATCTCTACGGTCTACCGCCTCTGGAACAACAACACAAAACCAAAACACCACAGGGGGTGGAGTGAGGTAGCAGAAACATCTAGGTGTTAGGACAGCATGCAACATCTGCCTTCTGATGTGAAAGCTGGACTTGATCTTGGAGGTCTTTTTCAACCTTAAGGATGGATTCTATGAAGCTGTTCAGACAGACAGAGTGCTGAGACAGTTTCTTTCTGGGTGCAAGCTTAGGCCCTCAGTAAAGAAAAAGCAAATGTTTCTAAGTAGAAATCTCTCAGTTAAATGTGCTCAGGGATTGTTGCACTCTGGCAAGGGCATAGTTTCTGAGCATTTACAAAATCTCCTTAAAATGGCATTTGTTAGAAGGGTATGGTTAGCATTACAGTATTTATAGAATATCCTCTGAGAAAATTCTGTGTGTGTCCAAGTCTACATTAAAACATCTCTAATATTAATACAAGAATTATGCTGTAATTGCCCATTACTACTTAACCCCAAAATATTATGAGGTGCTCCCATTGTCTGGCTGCCAGAATATATTTTTTGACTCACAGACAGCTTCTGTCATGTATACTCACATTAGTTAGTATTTCAGGGCTGCACCATCCAGCATCTTGCTGATTACAGTCCAAACGGTTTGGTCTGCAAGGAATTGGATGTATCTTGCACACACCTAATTTACTTTTACAGATCAACAGACTGAAGGGATGCACTCCCCAATTTATGAGAATATAGGCTGAGACTACAAACAAAACAGGAGAACCATCATCTCATTCTGCTTTTACTAGCCACAGCCTCAGTGCTGAAGAAATAAATTGGGAAACACAGAAATTACAAGGGAATAAAGCACAACCTGGTTTATTGCATTTACTCACAGGAGCTTCCATTGTTTTGTTTGGGCTTTCCTAATGTTTTTCAAACTGAAACCATATTTCCTGTAAAGAATGCAACTAATTCTCCAGGATAAGCAGCTGTGGAACATTATTGTTCTCCTAACAGCACACTGAGATGCAGAGAGGGTTATGAAGCCCAAAGTAAGACAATCTCTAACTAGCATGAAAATGTGGGACAGTACTGCCGTTTTCTGCCTGGATATTCATAACAGCAGGCATGCCCACATAATTCTATGGTTTTCCCCTGCTGAGCCAAGGTTTAAGGAAAGTAACCATGCAGACTTCTCTGGGCTGTGAGGGAAAGGGAGAAGCTGAAGGGCTTGCTGGGCATGTGACAGAAAGAAGGAAGAGGGGACATTTCCTCAGCCTGTATGCAGGACTTGCACAAGCCTAACATCTGCTCTGTTCACAGTGAGTGTGATTATCAGACATCATCATAGCAGTTTGGGCTGTACAGTTTTGGTTGCTAATTGCATGTTGTAGGTGATGATCATAAAACTATTTCCATATACTCACAGACATCACAGCACATGTCCATAGTTTAGGCTGCCATTCATTTTCCACCACATGAAATAATGTTCTGCCACTCACACTATTGCCAAGCTGTTCCCTTCTGGGCCCGAAGTCTCCATTTCAAGCAACAGAATCAGGATGAATTATTTAGGAATACTTTAGTCACAAACTCCCAGGCATTTCCAAGAACAAGATCAGTTAAAACTGACTCAGGCTATTGGTTTTTTAATACAGTCTTTCAACTGTTTTAATAAGAACAAGCATTTTTAGATTTCATGCAAAAGTACAACATGTAGCTGGAGGGTCTCTGCATGGAAGAAAATATCGCTGTGAAAATGTGTCTCTTTGCCCTCTGAAAACTCTTACTTCACACACAATACACAATACAAGCGGACAGTGCCGAGTTCAGCAAGTTCAAAAGTTGTAGCTTGATAGTGGGAAGTGCTTTTTGTATGAGCCTAAAACTCACATTTGTACTGAGAAACTGGAAGACTTTAGTATGAGGCCTTTGCCAGAGCAAAGAGATTTAGAAAAAGAAGTATCGGACTATCATACAGGATCAAAAAAACCCAGAATATTCCCATTTCTCCTCTATCTCTGCTATTGAAACCAGGCAACTTATGTTCTTGAAAACTTAGATAGGGTGTTGGAGCAGCGGCGTCAACACTAGGGTTCTCTGCATATGACCCCCCACACCACATAAAATATATGAATTTATCTAACTTGCACACTGAACTTTCTAAGTGCATAGTCCTTTCATGTACTTAAAAGTATAATTATACCTATAATGATATTTTCCTTATGACTAACATGGGCTGTCCAGATGTGCAATTCCAAGTGATTCTCTTGGGCTTCATAGCCCCAAAGCACGTATCAGAGGAACTGAAAATGCATTTTGTATTTCACTTCCCCTATTGCAACAGTCATTCGTGTACCCTTTCCTTACTGGTATACTTTACTCCATTGGTAGGAACTGGATATTTAATGGATTTGTTATGCAAAATGCTACTTGGTGTGGCACAACATGGTTATGTTTCTGTGAGAGCATCCCTTTGACAGCTTTCCAGGGCAGAGGGTGCAGGCCAGATCCCGGACCTCTGCTCCCCATTCCCAAAACAAAACACTCCGTTTGCAGTCTTGGATTAGTTGGCAGCAGCATCTGTCCCGAGCAGGTGCCCTGGGAAACTCTCCATCCTTTCTCTGCCACCACCTTCACCATCTCTGGGGCGGCAGGGGCTCGCTGCGGCTGTCCTTGGTGGCTAAAGAAGGGGAAAAAATAGAAAAGATAGCAGCTGGACTTGATCTTGGGCTGCTGAGGGGTAAGGTGGCACAGCTCCCCCTTACTGACACACTTGTTGTCCGCCCTCGCACCCTCCCTCAGCGCGGCTAGTCCGGGGCGGCAGGGGCGGCCGGGCCGGGCGGGACCGCCCCTCAACCCTTACCTAACGCGGGTAGGGCTGACCTTATGTAAGGCCAGAGGCGGGGCCGGCACCGCTGTGGCGGAGGCAGCAGCGCCATGTCCTGGTACCGCAACACCGTGTGGTTCCTGAAGGGGCTGCGTGAGTACACGAGGTACGGGCGGCGCCCCCCGCGGGCGGGGAGTGCAGCGTGGGGCGGGCGCGGCGCCGGGGCCGGGGCGTTCCTCGCTGCCCGCGGGAGTTCAACCACCTCGAGTCGGCGTTCATTTTGTGCTTTGAATCGACCGCTCCCCACCCCACCAAGCCAAGCAGGTTCCTGCCCGTCTCCGTGAAACCTGCCCGGCCCGGCCCGCCCCGGCCCGAGGCTGCGGCCGGGCCACCTCCTGGGTGTCCAAGTCGGGTCTGGGTGGCTTGTGACGGGCAAACGCCACGAGCTGCTTGCTGCTTTCGTGGACGGGGTTGTAAAGCACTGGCAGAGGCTGCCCAGGGAAGTGGTGGAAGCACTGCCCCTGGAAGTGTTCAAAAATTATGTGGCTCCGGGACTTGAGGACATGGGTTGAGGGTGAACGTGGTGGTGGTGGTGGTGCTGGGGATGATGGTTGGATATGATAATCTTAAAGGTCTTTTCCAACCTTGATAATTCCGTGGTATGTCACTGGTTGCAGTGTTACTGGTACTGTTTGTGGCCTCTCCCACGAGTAATAGGGTGAGGGAGGGCATTCAGCTGAGCTGTGAAGCGCTTTTCAACTCTCCCCTGTGTTGTTTTTTTTTTTTCTAGAAGGGCTGTCTTCTAATTTCTCACAGGTGTGTCTTGCTTTATTCAGGGGCGGCTACGAGTCTGCTTCCAAGCACTTCAATCCAGCTGATGTGGAGGTGGATGTGGGTGGGAGATCTTTCTTGATCACCGGTTCAAACAGTGGCATTGGCAAGGCCACAGCCAAGGAGATAGCAAGGAGAGGTGAGCTGGGATGCTATGGAGCTCTGAGGATTTGATCCAGATAATGTGGAAGGAAGCAGGTTTGGCGTTCCACCGTGAGCACCCACAAATCTGTGAGATGAAAGATCATTTTACCAGGCTCTTAGTATGGTTTACAGGTTTAAGCACAATTGGTGCTGTGAAAACTGGCATAATGAAACCAAATAAGGGAAGAGGATCTGCACAGTGTTTTTCAACTGCATGTTTACCAAAACTATCTGTATTATAGTGGCATCTAAGGATGTTGGTGATGGTTCACGGTCTTTTTAAAGCTGATTCAGAACAAGTAGCAGCCTGGCTGAATTTGAACTATTTTGAAGAATTTGTGAATTTATCATATGATGAAAGAAAACAATTGGCTTTGCAAAGCTGAGATGGGAGATTATAGAAGAAGCAATGTAATTGTGCTTGATCTTAATGATAATATCTTGGATTTGTGCCCTTTGGCTGATTACATGTAATTATTTTTTATATGTCTCTCTGTACACAAGGAGGTGGTATGAACTGGACCTAAGTGCTGTTGAAGGATAAATGTAATACCTTAAAGAGTTGGCAAAATAATTCCTGTTGTGCAAGAGTGATAGGAGTTTTAGCACATAGAATAAAAAGGAGGAGCTTGTGTCTCTTTGCTCTCTCCTTGCGTGCTTAAGTTTCATAACTATCTTGTGAAGGAAAGTGCGACTCAGTTAAATTAAACTAATTCCGAACTATTAGCACAAAGAATCTTTGGGTTAAAGATTTCCATCAGTGCCAGCATGTGATTGATATGAGGTTCTCAGTACTGCTATTATACTTAATAGTTTTATGTAAGTATTGCTTTATCTGGTGACTGTTTTGCTCAGAAATGAATATGCCTGCCAGGTTTTGCTGGCTGGATCTGCATGGGATTTGGTCACCATGTTTATCAGAACGACCTTGGGCTCAGACTGATGCGTTGTATGGGCATTGCTGTTTCATACGAAATTAAAATGCCTTCCTGATCCTATTCTCAAACATGTCACTTTGAAACTCAGTGTCAGCTGTCCTGCACAGGGGTCCTGGCTTCTAGTTGAATCTCTTAAAGTACACCATGACAATATAATAAGGATTTCAGACTCAGCAAAAGAATAATCAAGCCATGTTGGCTTTACCTTCAAGCACTCAGACCTTTCTAACTAATAATGATCTTGATGACAATTTCTGTAGTCTGAGTTCAGCTTTTCTCTGAATTGGTGTCTTATGGGTATGCAGATTTGGGCTTTCCTTTGTGTCTTGTGAACTGCACTTCCGGCTTGATACAGTATTCTCCCAATTACTCTGACATTTCCCATGTGTTAAGTTCAAGTAATTTAATCTTTACTGTGGAAAATGTATTCAAATTACTTTCCTAGCCCATAGGTCACACCAAAACTTCCCCTCTGTCTTTAAAGGCAACAAAAAAGTTTATATTCAAAGCCCTTAAAAATGCATCTCTTTTTGTGGAATGTTTTTCTGCTGTAGACTCTGAGAATGTTCCTGATCAGCTTGAAGGCCAACTGCTTCTTCCATGTGTTTAATTTGTACCTGTGTACATTACTTGTGCTGTCCTTTGTGTTTTGGGAAGAGCTTCTTAAACATTTGCAAATGCACATTCTTAACTGCCTTAAGGTCTGTAATTGGAGCCCTCCTTTGCAGTGAACTCTGCATTCACTGTGAGAATGGCCAAAGAAATGAGCCTTGGACACTGCCCCTTCTGATTGGCTTTCCTCTCACTCATGAAATCGGTTTTCCCTGCAGGAAAGACTGTCTTTCCTATTCAGTGCCTGTCTGTGCACAGTCCCTTCCATGGATGGCGTTTGTGTTACACAAAATGAAGATTAACTGTATTAATCATCAGGTAGTGTCATTTGTATTGTTTTTACAGATTCAGGAGTTTCCTCCTGCTGCCTGTGGCTGTGTACTTGGTGAAAGGAACCCAGATAGCTCTGGAAGTGCTGTGGAGGAATCAGAAGCTGCTAAAAAACTTCAGAAGAGGCTTGTTGGCCCCATCAGCTGCATGCCAAGGATACTTGCTATTGTGGTGCTCAGGGGAAAAGCCTCTCTTGTAAACAGAAAATTTCATTATCAGCCCCCAGACTGGGCTGTGCAGTGTGTGACTGCAGTATCCCTAGAGTAGTCTTAGTGTTTTGCATTTGGGTTCTGGGCACTAGAAGAGTGATCTGGTACTTTTGTTTCTATTATGCATCCTTTGGGATTTCATTCCTTGAGCTTTCCAGTGGTGAACTGTTAGCAATCCCTAAGACACCTTTAAAAATAGATGAAAGTAAAGAGTACAGGTATTCCTGTGACTAACACATGACTTGTAATGATCAGAGAATATAAGGCATAAAAATAATAAAAAAATTGTGCCTACATTAGTCCACTTTTTGAAGGCTTTCTTTAATGTGGCTATGATGAGATCATGGCAAGTATCCAGGTCTCTGAGAAAAGCCTTGCCCTGGGTATTCCTTTCAATGAAAAGTTGGTTGGAAGAGACCTGTAGAGGTCTCCTTGTCCAGCATCTCACTTGAGGCAGCTGTTGGCAACACTCGATCAAACCAGTTGTTGCTTTGTCTTGCTCCCTGAAACCTTGAAGGGTGCAAGTTATGCATCCTCTTGGGACAGCCTGATCTCTTTAGAAGAAAACTAATAAAAATTATTTTCCTTAATAGATGACCTGAGCTTCCTAAACTGCAACTTGAGGCCATAATCCTTGTCTTATCTCCACTGCTGAGAAGAATTCTGATACCTGGCATTTTTATTTCCTTTTCACAGAGCAATATTAGTCACTTGTGTTGTTCAAGCCCTTTACTGAACTTTCGAAGGCATGTATCAAAAGAAACATTTATAATACAGATGCCTTAGCTTCAATCTCCAGTATGGCTCCAGTATTTCATCCACTAAATATGATGTGCAGACCTGACAGAAAAAGATTTGAGCAGAGAGTAGTTGGAGTGCAGTGGTCTTTTCCATACATGCAGCCTTGTGTGAGGACCCTGTTACAGCATGATACTTTCTTCACCCTGCCCTCCTTCATAGGTACCAGAGCCAAGCAGAAGTCTTCCATCTCTCTTCGTATATCCAAAATCTCCCCCAATTAAAATGCTGATATCTCCCCCAAACACAGTTAGTAATTGATTATCAAATGTGTTTCTTGTCTCAATCCACCAGGTGGCACGGTTCATCTGGTTTGCCGAAATAAGGAACGGGCCAAGGTCGCCCAAGAAGAAATAGTGACAGAAACAGGCAATCAAGTGAGTTACCTTTCAGTTTCTTGTTTACTTTTGGAGAAATTGTTAATAATTAAGACCTTGGAGGCCTTCAGATACTGTTTTGGCATTTTACTCTTGTGTTTTTAATAGTGTTTTCATACAGATGTGGAAACATCTTGTAGTTTATCATTCATATGGTTTGAAGTGATTTCATTTCATTAGATTATGTTTTCTGTGATAAATAACATCATCACCAGCATGCTGTTTTATTTAATGTTTGTTGTTGATATGTTTTGTGATGTCCTACTTACTATTCCTAACTATGTGGCTGAGGCATTTAAAAGTTAATGTATTGCAACACTTGCAACAACATTTATGAGTCTACGGCATTGGATCTGAAGGTTTTATGTGTCTGAATAACGTGCCCTTGATTTGCCAAGGTTGGCTGCTCTGTTAAGTCCTGTATGTGATCCTAGTTTTATACTCTACATGCTTTTCCATCTCATTTTCTTATAATATATACTACTTCCTTACCTCCATCCTTTTGTTACATATTCTTTTTTCTGTTTATATCATTCTACAGTACACCCCTGTGGCTGTCACTGTTGTTTTTGCTTATTATTCAGGAGGGTGTGATTATGGAGAAGTGCATAGGTCATTAGCTTTTGGTTTTGGCTGGGGTAGAGTTAATTTTCTTTATAGCAGCTCCTGTGGTGCTATGTTTTGGGTTTGTGACCAAACCAGTGCTGACAACCCATGTTTTAGTTATTGCTGAGAACTCACACAGCATCAAAGCCTTTTCTGGTTCTTACATGCTCCACCATGAGCAGGCTGGGGGTGCACAAGAAGATGGGAGGGGGGACACTAGAACAGCTGTCTCCAATTGGCCAAAGGGATCATCAGTAAAAGCTGAGGGGAAGAAGGAGTAAAGGGGGACATTCACAGTTGTGGTGTTTCCCAAATCACTGCTGCGTGGGAAGAAGTCCTGCTTTCCTGGGGATTGCTAAATGCCTGCCTGATAATGGGGAGTAGTGAATGAATTCCTTATTTTGCATTGCTTGCACACATAGTTCTGCTTCACTTATTAATCTGTTTTTATCTCAGCCCACAAGTTTTGTCCGTTTTGCCTTTGTGATTGTTTGCCCTTTTCCACTGAGAGAGGAGTGAGTGAGTAAGTGGTGGTATGAGGCTGAACTATCTACCAGGGTTAATCCACAGCACTTGGATGGAGACCTATCTTCATTTTAAATAATGACTTGGCTCTTGTACACAGTATTTTGGTTCCAGTAATAGTTTTTAATGTGGATCAAAAATTTTGAAGACATTTTATACTTAGAAATGTCATATTGACTAAATTTCTGCTATTAGGTTTCAGCTCCCTAGTGTGACACAACCAGCATTACACTTCAGTTGTTTAATGGAGGTGAATTAGATCAGTTGTTACGTAGAAATAAATACTTCCCAGCTGTCTATAGCTGTGTAATCCCATGACTATAGTAAGACTGGTGATTATCTGTACTACCTCCCTTTCTAGCTGCAGGCAGACAGCCTGGGAAAAGAGGTGAGTTTGACCTCTGAAGGTTCCTTCATGTTGTGTTTTCTGTCATCTGGTGAAATAAAACTTGAGGCAAATAATGTTCTTCCTTTAAAGGCAGACGAATTACTGCATTCCCACTCTTTGGTAGGCTGCAAACCTGTAGTTTCTGTAGTCATGAAAGAGTACAAGGGCACTGCAGGACTTGTTTGTGACCCTGGGGATGGGGCACTTGTATAGAGAGCAGCTTTCAGTGAAATGTTACATGAGCTGTAGAAGAGGCCCTGTGGGACACGTGACTGCAGTGGGAAGAGCATTTTAATGGGGAATCTCCAAGAACCTCCTTCTTTATAAGTACTCATTCAGAAGCAATCCATTGAGATAATATAATGCTTTATCTACAACTTGACAAGCTGTATCTAGACTGAACTTGCTCTTCCTGATAATTTGGGTGGAGATCCTGTTGTAGTATATAACAAAGCTTCATTTATAATGAAGTATATAACCAAAGATTTCTTCCATTTTCTACAACACATGCATGAGTTCAGTGCTGAAATAGTTACTTGGCAGGCACCTGCACCTAGACCTGGGAACTGGGAAGTTTTCCTAATCTGTTAAAGTAGATCTAGTCATGGAGATGAGGTTTTGCTTTGAAAATGGCTTTTCTACCACTGAGAACTCTTACAGGGAACAGGCGTGTGTGTCCTTTTCGTGAGTCAGTGTGACAGTCTTCAGCAGATAAGTGTTGAATTAGATCTTTTTCAGTCTCTGAAATCTCTTGTAATATTGGGCATCTGCCCAAAAAAACCTCAGCTGTTCTCTACTAGTGGTGGAGGGTAGTAGCTTTAAAAGTAGAAAGCTTTTAGAGAGGTATCCAGCTTGAAACAGTAGAGCAGTGTCAAGTTTTTGGTCCAAAATGGTACACAGAATGAGTAAGGTTGGAAGGGACCACAGTGGGTCATCTGGTCCAATCTCCCTCATCAAGCAGGGTCATCCTAGAGCACCTTATTACAGTGAGAAAATTCTGACTCTGGCTCAACTAAAGAGCTGAAATCCAATGGCTAGAGAGAGTCATGTGCTTTTTATCTTCAGGGAAGCAGAATTATAGGCAGGGAATAATGCCATATAATTTTTTCAGCTTCTTCACTTATCTCATTTGCTTGTATAATGAGTATTTAAAGAAACTACTTGGAAAGAGAGGAGGCCCTTTAATGATTATTTGTTGTTTTGCATGAGAACACATCCTCTGCATAAGTATTTTAAAACAGCCTTTTCCTGGGATACGTCATAAGACTATCTGTGGTGTGTCTTTGAGATTAAGTGCTATCTAGGAGAAGAGTAGGAGTTGACATGCCTTTGTATGCAGATAAATGCCACTGTGCTTGTACTATGTAGAACACCACTCTGTAAAAAGGAAAATGAATTGCCTGTAGCAAACAGCAAAAGGTTTTTGATGTTTTTGAGGAAAGCATTATTTCTAGCTTTAGTGGTTTAGAAAATTATAGCTTTGCTCTATGTCAATATATCAAGCTTTTTCTTTTTTTTTTTTTTTTAATTCTATTGCATATTGCATCCCCATTCCTGGCCTCAGTATTGCAAAACATTGCAAGAGTGTTGTGACATGAGATGACTAACAAGAACTTAGCATTTAATGCAGCAGTTAGCATGGAAGGGGATGCAGAAGGCACCTGATACTGAGACAGCTGGAGTGGGTGCAGGATGCACCTGAAAGCTCACTCTCCCACTGTAGTTGGAGCAGCTGTGCCTGGTACATGGGGGACTGGCCCAGACAGAGCTCCAGAGGAATAATCTGGCAGATGTTGGGCTGCAGGGAGTGACTGGTACTTTTCCCTGAGCCTAGGGCAGTGCATGATGGTGGCTTCATCTATTGGGTTCTGCTGTCGTCAGGGTGTTGGGTTGCCAGGTGAAGTGACAGCAGGAGATGAGCAAGCTGCATAGCCACTGGGAATAGAAACAGGAGATTGACAGGGTCTCCACAGCGAGCTGAAGCGCATATGACATGGAAGGAAGGATGGCTAGAAGGTGTGCTTGAGTAAGCAGAGGATAGAGACTCCTACGATGGGGAGCAATGGAAGCTTGTGAGTGCTGGCAACAGAAGGCAGGCTCGTTCTCTGCCTGCAGATGTGCATTTATAGGGTAGGTATAGTGCCATGGTAACAGATGAGGAAGAACAGGCTCTGTCAGGGGAGGTGTTAGAGACACATGATCCTGAACAGTTGTTGACAGTGGGAGGAAGTGGTGGGTGATAATGGCTGAAGGCTCCTTCCTATGGGGGATGGAGACACCCATCTGCAGTCTTGGCTTGATGTCTTGAAAGGTTTGTCACTTGCTGGGGACTCAGATCTAAGGTATTATGGAGAGTCTGCTGAGGCTGGTCTGGACCTAGGGCCAAGTACAACGTGGGCACCCCTGACATCATGAGGGGTGGCCTGGAGTTCATCAAGAGTGCTTACACAGACTGAAGGGCATGGGGGCCCAAGCAGTGGTCTCCTAAATCCTTACAGTGAAAGGTAAGGTCTTGAGTAGGGGCATATGCACCCTGAAGGTCAACACCTGAATGTGCCTCTGGTGTCACTTTGGCCCTTGTCACTTTGTCTATGGCCTTTATGACCTCTTTGACCTCTGAAAAGTGAGCATTACTGAGCAGCAATGATAAATTGGAGCAAGAGTGTCTTTGCCAACAGGTTTGCTAAGCTGGTGAGGAGGGCTTGAAAATGGTTTTGTTAGGTTATAGTGACCAAACCCTGAAGAGTAGTAGTCACAGAGACAGTGAATAAATGTCTAGGGGATAGCAAAATGAAGGAATGTGAAAGCAGCATGACTGTGAGCCCATTTCAGATGCCCGTACGTGAATACACATAGTGTAGGAAACACAGGAATCCATGTGTGATTGCAGAGCGGTAATCTCTGGGATTAGAGAGAAATGGTTGGCATTACTAGAGTGCTGGAATAGGTGTATTCCCTTGCCCTTTGTGCTGCTTTTGGCTGAGATAAAGTTAATTGCCTTACAGTGGCTGAGTTTTGGATTTGTGCTGAAGACAGGGTTGCTAATACAGAGATGTTTTTGTTATTGCTGAGCAGGGCTTACACAGAGCCAAGGCCTTTTCAGCTTTTCATACTGCCGTGATGGCAAGGAAGTTAGGAGTGCATAGGAGGCTGGGAGGAGACACCATGGGGACAGGTTGACAAACTGACCAAAATGATGTTCTAGACCATATGACATCATGCTCAGTTTATGAAGTGGAGGGAAGAAGGAGGAAGGAGGGGATGTTTGGAGTGATGGCATTTTGTCTTCCTAAGTAACTGTTACCCATGATGTGGCCTTGCTCTCCTGGACATGGCTGAACACCCGCCTGCCCTTGGGAAGCAGGGAATTAGTTCCTTGCAAAAAGCCTACAGCACTTGGTATTCCCAGGAAGTCTCCCATCCAAGTACTATCTAGGCCCAACCCTGCTTAGTTTGTGAGATCAGACGAGATTGGGCATTCTCAGGGTGGAATAGCCATAGGCTTGTTTTACTTTGCCTGCATGTGTTTCTTCTACTTTCCCTATTAAACTGTCTTTACCTGAACCCATGAGTTTTCTAGCTTTTACCCATCCAGTTCTCTCCCCGTCCTGCTGGTGTGGGAGTGTCTGTGTGGTACTTGGCTGCTGGCTGGGGTTAAACCACAATACCATTCTAGAAACACAGCCTGAAAAGTCAAGGAAGAGGAGTGCTCTCTGCAAAGTAGTGGCTTGAATTCATGGAGCTTTTCTTTGAAATGGGTAATGACCCACTTGAGAGCTTTTGGGTAAGGCGCAGAGGTCATACCAGTGTGGGTGACATCATGCTGGGTGTCTGCTACAGGCTGCCTGATGAAGTAGAGGAAGTAGATGGAGTCTTCTCAGAGATCTGAGGAAGCCCCATGGTAACAGGTNTCCCTTGAGATAGCCGAATAGCGCCAACCACCCACCAGCAACCCAAGGCCCACAGGGCCGCACCAGGCCTCACTCCTCCGCACGGGCAGAGCCGACAACAGAGAACCTGCACCTTCGGATCCACCGGCAGGGGAGACAGCGAAGGCTTTTCCCTCCTTCTTATTTATACCCCGAGTTATGTAAAAATCGTATGGAATACTGGGAGCATGGTCACTTCCCTGGTTACAAGCTGGTTACCAGGAAAAGGACCTGGACCAAACCATCACATCATGGAACACTTGAACCACCCTGACACCTGCTGGCAGCAGATCAGGGCATAAAAACCCCAGGAAATTTCTGGAGAACATCAAGGATGATTTTTTTTATATGAGTGTTGGACAAGCCAGCTAGAGGTGATCTCTGCTGGACTTGCTATCAGTAGCAGTCTTGAACAGCTGCCTTGGTGGAAGTGGTCATGAGATTGTGGAATTTAAGATCAAGACAGACAAGAAGATGAGTAGTAGAATTACAATATTTGGGTTTAGGAAAGATTTTTTTGGTTTTTGTGGACCTGTTTGATAGCAAAAGACTGTGGAAAAGCTGGTTGATCTTCATGGGAAAGCTTCTCAAAGTGGGAAGTGCTTCCTGTTAACTGGAAAAAGACAAACCACTCATCTTCAAAAAAAGGCAAAAAGGATTTGGGGAACTACAAGCTGGTCAGCCTAACCTTGCTCCCCAGGAAAACTACAGACCAAATCCTCATGAGACCCATGAAAGACAGGAAGGTGATTGAGAAAACACAGTGTGAATTTTTCAAGGGCAAACTTGGACTGACTGTCCTGATTGCTGCCTTTGGTGAGATAGTTCTGCCTATGGGCAAGAAGGAAGCAGTGCTCTCCTTAGGTTTGACAAGGCTTTTTACATGCTATCCTCGTAGCCATTTTAGAGAGATGCGGTTTGAGCTGGTGGATGACAAGGTGGGTGGAAAACTGTCTGGAACATGTGGCTCAGAAAGTAACAATCAACAGAACAAAGCTGATCTGTTAGTGATTTTTAGTGGCAACCCCCATGAGTCAGTACAAGGGCAAAAACTCATGGTCTCTTTAACAGCAGAGGTGATGTTATAGAGTGCAGTCTTTGCCTAGCTGGCTGGAAAGCAGCTTTGCAGAAAGGGACCTGGGGGTGACAAGCTGTTTCTGTGTGAGCAGTGTGCCCTGTGACAAGGAAGGCCAACACACCCCAGGCAGTGTGAACATGAGTCTAGCCACCAGGCAGAGGGAAGTGCATCTTCCTCTCTGTTAAGTCTTTGTGAGATCACAGCAGGAGTCCTGCACCCAGTTTTGGACTCCCCAGGTTGAGGAAGTCATCAATGTCTTGCAAGTCCAGTGGAGGGCTGCCCAGGTGACAAGGGAAATGGTACATGTGATGTGCAACGTGAGTCTAGGAGGGCTGATTTTGCTCAGTGTTGAGAAGGCCAAGGTGGGTCTTAACTGTAGTCTACAGCCATGTGATGGAAGTGTGTGGGGAAGACAGTACTGAGCTTCTCCTGGAGGTCTGCAGCGAAAGGACCAGAGGCAGCCAACACAGATTAGAACAGGGGAAAAAATGCTGAGTAGATAGTAGGAAAAACTTTCACTGTGGGGATGATCAAGCACTTGAGCAGGGGGCTCAGACAGGCTGTTGAATCTCCACGTTTGCCAAGTAACCTCCAGAGGTCCCTGCCAAGCTAAATTATTCTCTAACCCTGTGACCTTGAAAATTTCTTTGGAAAGTTCCTTTCAGCCAAAGAGGAAGCTGCTGTATGAATTGTTTAAACTGAAGTTTTGCAAGCTTTGCAATATTTTTCTAGTTCTCTGCTATGCCTGACTGTCTGTAACATATTTATCTAAGTAAGACTCTCTCTTAATAACTTTGGCATTAAAAAGCTGTGTCTCAGAAGCAGCTGAATCAAGTGACTAAGCATGTTTTAAGGACTAGAGTTATATTTCCCAGTTGTGCATGTTAACCTGTTTTAGTTGTGTTCTGGAGACAATATTTTTTTCATATTGCTTAAATACCTTCTCACCTAGACAAGCCTAAGCAGTGAAGAGTCTCTTCACTGTCCCTGTTATTTGTAACTTAGTTTCTTTTCTTT
Organism: Pachyramphus minor; assembly: GCA_013397135.1. Taxonomy (NCBI): domain Eukaryota; kingdom Metazoa; phylum Chordata; class Aves; order Passeriformes; family Tyrannidae; genus Pachyramphus; species Pachyramphus minor. Next base: position 507,791 of record VYXB01006401.1, on the reverse strand, counting down.
TAGAATATCTTCTTGCATATTGTGGATATATCTAATCCCAAGGAAGTATGGAAATTTGCTGAAAAATTCAGAAATGAACATAAATTAAATGTGTTGGTAAGTTTACATACTTAAACCTTATGTCTGTCTTTGGAGCGCATAGCCTATGAATTTGTCCAACAGGTTGTGTAGATGTCACAATTTGTCTTCCGATTCTCTGCTTAATTCTTTCTAAATGTTTTTTCAGGCATCTCCATGGTCTGTTTGCTCTTGTTCATTCTCAGTTTACAAAGATATGCTACAAGAAGAGAGAAGAGCAGTACTTTTTCAGCTGCACCTTTTGAGACTCTTATCACACGTTTTCCGTTTGACTTCCTATACTAGTTACTTTTTCCCTCTTGAAACTAGATCTACTTAAAGATTAAACTTTTACGAGAAGTGCAAAGACTAGTCTAAAACAGAGCCAGGCAGAGAGCAAAGAGTTAAACATCATGGTTGGTAAGGGGCTCAGTACACTTTCCCCTTTATTTAGCAGTGAAAATTTGCTTAGGGGGCTGTTCTAAAGCTGAGGCACCTGGGGCAGTTCTTTTTTTGCTTCGTAGATGAGGAACTTCTGATAAAAATGGGAAAATAGCTTTTGAGGAGTGGCAGTGAATGAGCAGGAAGGCATGTAGGGGCAGATCTTTTTTTGAGGTGGGAAAGAAAAGCTCGAGCTCCCTCTGGAAGGAAAGGCAGGTAAAGAAGTGTGTCTGAGACAGCTTGCAGGCTTCTGGCTGTTCATGAGGATATGCCTTACAGTGCATCCCAACTGTGTGGTGCAGTGCTGTTCTTGGCAATGTGTGAGTCAGGTGAGGCATCTGGACAGGGTTGCTAGGTAGACAGAAAAGCTGGGGTCCTACAACCAGGACACCAAGTCACTATGAAGCACCTCTGCTAGTTAACTCTGCTCTTCTCAGGGCTAACTAGGATGCAGCAACCTGCTGACCTGGATAACCTGCCAAATTTGGAGTTGTTTTTTTTTCTTTTTTTTTTTTGCTGAGGGTAGGAATTCCTGTGAGTCATTCTACTGCATGTTGTACAGTTTAATTTTGCATATTTGTGTTCCAGTATTTGTTCTACAAAATAAACCCTTGCATATTATTTTCTGTGAAAAAAGAGTTTAAAGACTTAGAGTAAGGCACTGAGGACTGCTGGCTCTTAGTGTAATACATCTGTGGTGTATTTCCTCTGGGGATCCTTTCTTTTGTGAGAAACCTCTATGGTCAGCCACAGAGTGACTTGCAATAGCATGGTTTATTGAAACAGGTTGCAGCTTTGTGTTGCAGTGTCAAAACTGTGCAAACTAACCTTTACTGCTTGAACATGTGGCTTTCCTTGTAGATTATTTTTGTTTAAAGGAGTTGTTTTACAGATCAACAATGCAGGATGTATGGTGAATAACAGAGAGTTAACTGAAGATGGACTTGAAAAAAACTTTGCAACAAACACTTTGGGTGAGTATGGAATGTTTAGTTCTGGAACATATTTATTTTGGTTATGGAACTGTGTTTTTATAGCTGGATTCGTGAGGAATGTATTCCTGCTTAAAGAGGGATCGTTCCATTGCTAAGCCAGGAAGGAGGAGGGAAGGAAAAGAAGAAATATTACAGCTTGGTTGGAGTGTCTTTTTTTTTTTCAATTTCTTAATTTTTCAGCTGTTCTGCTGTCAGCACCTTTATTTGTCATACCAGCAGTGGACAACTGCAGATAAGATTTAATTTAATAATTCAAAATTTGCTAGGAAGTTTTGTTCCAAGCTGTGCTGCTAATGATGTTCTTTGTAATAAGCGTGCTTCTGTGGCTTGGATAGAGCTTGAAGCATGTTCAGGTATTTAAAGAGACGTTCAGATGTGTCAGTAGGCTTACACAGCCCTGTTTGGTGTGACAGAGGCACTGTGTAGGAAGACTGTGCTGTATGCGGTGCCCCGGACTCTCTCAAAGAGATGTGATCTCTAGTCAGGTGATAGAGCAGTAAGTGGGCAAGTCTTGGGCACCCCACATGTAAGGGGCCTGACCTATGAACTGTGTGGTGGTGGTATAAGAGGCACAAGTGAAGGGAAGCAAGTCAAGAGGGAAGGGGAAATGTGGATGAGCAGGGAAGATGGTGAGCAAAGTACAAAGTTCCCCCATAAAAGTCCTGGAAAAGATGTGAGCAAACAACAAGCCGGCAGAGAGAAGAGCTGCCTGCTGCTGCTGATACCTCTAGGGCTGAAAGCTGCACCTCTTGCAAAGACAGATGTGGTGCTTGTATCAACCAAGAGTCCTGACGCTCTGTCTCTGTGCAATGTAGGTGGCTCTCTCAAGGGATTGTCTTTAATGTATTCAAAAGTGACACATTAAGGAGGAATTGTGGTGCTTTGTGTTTCCCTCCTGTTCATCGGCATCTGGAATGAGGAAGGGGAAAGCTTAGGCTGTAAAGATAAGGCATTTATAGAACTAGCATAACCTGGAAATCACTGTTGGTTTTTATTCTTAGCCTTTTTCCTGTGTTGCTTCCTTAAATCCTACTTAGATTTGTAAACTAACATTTTAGGAATAAATGTCCTGTGCTTTGCTAATACAGTGTATACAGCTTATTTTTTCTGCTGGTCTGACTAAATTAAACTGACGAATCAAGTGTAAAGGCACAGATTCATTTCCTTAGAACTAATTTTCTGCTAACGTTCTTCTGTTTCTCATGGTCAAAAAATACATAATTATTTTATTTTGCCATTGAATTTCTCCTGGCTGCAGAAGTACAAGAACTTCTACACTGAGAAATATATTCACCCTAAATTAGTTGAACCCTCTTGTGGTTTTTCAAACAAAAATCCAGCAATGTGCAAAAGTACAGTTCTTTCAGAGAGAAGCAGAGTGAAACAAATACTACAGTCTGAATGCAAAAGCATGTTTTGGTTTAATTTTAAACATTGAGGAAATTAATTGCTGATGAACTGTACCACTGCATCACTTGAATTATATTTTATCGCAAAAGTAGAAGCAGCAAATTCTGCTTCCCCAGCTGTAAATCAGCCTCACTATTGATATACAGTTGCACAGAGGAAGCTGAATTATGGTTGTGGCAAACTAGGAAAATACCTGTATTATCTTTTGTGAATATTACTTATAGGTCTCATTTATTTATTTGTGTATCACTTGCTGCATGGTTGTATGAGCAGTTTAAGGAGATAAGGCATCCTCTGTTGTCCAGCTTCTTCAGAGTTCAAACAAGGACTGGGTTGTTTGCTTAGACCGGTTCTCTCTAGACAACAATAATGATTAAATTTTGAATCTTTCAGAACAGAGTGGGGCTTGGTTGAGCTGGAAGAGTCTGGCTGTACAAAAGGAAGCTTCTATGCTTGCATGTCAGACACAGATGAAGGACCAATGCTACAAACTGCATGCTTTTTTATTCAAAATCAGAGATGGGGTAATAAATTGTAACTTCTGGAGTCATAGTAGGAGAAAGCTGTTTGGAGAAACACCTGTCAGAGCAGATGTTGTGTTATGTTCCCAAGCATGAGATGCTTTTGGGTGTGCTTTACTTTGGAGAAGTTATTTCTGTATCAGTAACTATCTGTGGTTATAGGTTCCCAGAGAAAAACTTGGCTAAGTTAGATATGGCTGGTATATAGGTTGGCTGTAAACAAGCATGTGGTCTGAGAGGACAAATTAAATTCCCCTCTGTCCCAGCAGCACTAAAGCCTGAAAGGTGATATGGGCTCAAGACCCCTGTTTAGAAAATCTGCAGTTGTTCCCCTCGGTAGCAGCATGGAAATGCTTGACTGATCTCTGCAGAAACAAGATAGAATGATATCAGTATATTTTGCAGATCTTCACATTCAGGGTGTTCCTTCTATGTTTCTTTCATTGCTTACTTCTACCTGGATCTTAGCTCTGGTCTAGTGAAGGAGTACAGTAGGTTGTAACTGTCTAATAATGCAAGACTCTGAAATATAATATGCTTAAAACAAGCAGCAGAGTCTTTGAATTCTGTATCTGGTATCTGATTAACACTTCTGTAAGCTGTAAGTTTACTCATTTAGGTGTCTGAAATGCTGTGGAGCTTTTAAACCCAGTGTAGGAATATTTCCCTTGTAACTGATCTGTTAATCCATTTTTGAGCATAATGGATGTTAAGAGTTCAGTTCTAATTGATCATGTGCCTGGTGGAAAACATTTTATATCCTGATCTTTTCTTGGGCATAAATGGGACAAAAAGGACTGCACATGTACAAAAATAATACTGGTTGGGATAGGAAGTAAAATTCCTTTAATGTAAAACACTGCTGACTGGCTAATTGAGGACAGCAACTGAAATGGGAGGTGTATAGTCCTCTCTGGTGTTGTCAGAATATGCAGGTGGGTGAAGGTCAGGAATATGCAAAATGCACATTGATAGTTCAGGCTTTGTATGGTTTGTCTGATATTCAAGTTCAAACCGTAAACTGCTCTGAGCAGGCAGTGGCAGCTGCATCTGTGCTGGTGCCTGTAGCATCCTTAGAATGGGGCTCAGGCTCAAACACTGTGTGGCTTGTCATTGTTCTGTTGTTGCTGCCAAATGAAATACTGTTCCTTTTTTCCCTGCTAGAACCTCAAGAATTTCTGACTGATTTGCTGGAGCTCAGTGAAGGTGTAGAGAGCAGAACAGCTGTGGAGCTCTCAGACTCTAATGTGGGTGCTCTAGCCAGGCGTGAGTCTGAAACAGCACTTTGCGGATTGAACACACCTTCAGTACAAAATGGAGTGATTGGCTTGGGGTGATATGGGCAGATTTCCTGGGAAGCTGCCAATCCTGATGGGCAGATTTTTATTTTTGTATCCTTTAGTTTGTGTGATGTTGCCCTTATATTTCTTCCTGTGGGCTGACTGTGTACTCAGGGTTGTATCTGGGAGCTGGGCAGCAACAAGCAATCATTTCATCTGATGAAACTTGCAAACTTCTGAGTCAACATTTTTTTTTTTTTTAAACTTAATTTTATTTTTACTTGTTTTAGTATAACTCCCAGAAAAGACTAGATTAAAGATGACTGTATTTAGTAATTTTGGAAAAAAATGTCAGCATTGATAAGCAAGTGGAGGCAAAAGCAGCATGTCCTTATTGGAGCACCAGACATTTAGCTGAAACAATCTTTGTTCCTGTATTTTATAGCCTGCCTCACTTTACTTTTACTCAACAAATCTTTCTGCTTGACATGGAAAAATGGCATATATGTTACATTTTTATTGCTACTTACCAGCCAAGAGGATGCTAAACCACACTCAGAGATAAATAAATGATGCTCCCAGTATGCACCTTTTCTTCAGTCTAATGTGCTCTCATGTTTTAATAATACATAGACATATACATTTACTCTCTGTGCAAGAAGGGATAGAGCCAGAGGAAATAAGATGTTTATCTATCACAGTAGCAGAACAGCCCATCTATGGCAAACTCCCCAACCTGTGTGGGTATTTGTCAGTCTCTTCCCTACACATTTACTGTAGCTGGTGTTTCACACATACAGTGGATCCTGATGGACTGTTATGAATTACTTGGAAGTCAAACAACTTGGATATCAGCTGCCAGTCTGCCATAAGTGCAATACCTGATCTTTGGCAACACACCTGTGAAAAGGAGACTGTGATACCAATTTTCTTCCTAAAGAGCTTTGAGACTTACAGATGAGAGATGCCACCTGAAAGGATAAGGTTTAATATAATTGCACATCCAGTAGCTGTACTGAAGCCTAGGTTCCCAGGACACAGGGGAACCCTTATTGAGCTGAGCTTTGTGATTTGAGGGAAATGTAAACCTTTGTTTTGTCTTTCATGTTTATTGACTCTTCCCATATACTCTTTTATTGCTAGTGCATTGGAATTGGCCCTCAGAGACAGCACACTAAAATCTTCATTCCTTAGCTTGTACTCAGGAAAGAGACTCAGGGATCTCTCAGACTAAGAAATGCATAAATTGTAGGCTTGGAAAGGTAACCAGGTCAAGGAAGAATGTCAGTTTGTTGGGGGTTTTTTGTTTATTTTTGCTTGGACTCAAGGAAAGCAAGCCAGTTTAACTGATTTTTTTTACCAGATGAATGAACCATTGAAATCTGTACAATAGAAGTTTTTTAGTGCTTTGTGGTTTCTGGTTTGTGTGTTTTGTTTTTTTTTTTTTTGTTTGATTTTTGTTCCCACTTTTTTTTCACACTGTTCCTAGTAACACTGCAAAGCTCAGGCAGATGAGCTTCGCTGCGTATGGTGCTGGCTGCCTGCCCTTCTCTGAATGTTAGCAGGGTGAATACCTCACCAGCAATTTGCCACTGATTGCCAGATAGAACATCAAGTGGAAAACATTCTAGAATCCACCAAGACACTTGGGTTTACAATAATTGCATCATCAATTAATTTGATGTTATAAACAGGGAGTGGCTTTACAATATTACTTCTGCTGAAACCATAATTTTCTTTAAAATGTATTTCTAAAGTATGGGGTTTAGGGTCACATTAAATCTGTAAAGCAGATCGGACTCTGTGTTGGTGTACTATTATTAAATGTGATATCCTGTTGATTTTTAAGTCTGAAATATGTGAATCCTAAGGAAGCTTCCAGGTTTTAGCAGACTAAAGCTCATTTACAACACCAGCAGTTTGGAAATCTGCATTCACAGTGTTTGCTTGTATTCTCTGTTAGGGCTATTCTTTGTTTTGCTCCGTTTCACCTTCTGGGGGAAAGACTAGTGTCTAATATACTGTAGACTTCTGTTGCTTGCACTAGGATAGCTTTCTGTTTGTTGTTGAGATTCACAGTGAAATAACTGTTGCAAGAACATGCAGAGCTACCTCTCCTCAAGACCTAGAAGCAGTGTTTTCCATAGAGCCGCTTCAGCGTCTTATATCAGGTCATAGGAAAGGTAACATAATTCTATTTAGGAGTTTATGAAGCAGACAGGCTGATTTTTATAGGTTTTCGGGCTTTTTTTAAAACAACTTATGATATGAATTGAATGTTTATCTCCATAACAGTGCCTCATTTTCTACACTTACATCGTTAATGTTTCACTCTGTGATTGAGAAACCACTGATTTAGTACTTTTCCAAGTTGACAGAGTAGCTCACTCTATGGAGTCAAAAATGGGAGTTATTAATTAGAGCACAATATTGGATTACTCAACTGAATTGAGAAGATCTCAGGGCAAGTGGAGCAATTACAAAACAGGCCACAGGGGAATGCATGGTGAGTCAGTATTTCTGGTGTTTGGTGGGGTTTTTTGTGTGGGTTTTTTTTGTTTGGTTGGTTTTGGTTTTTTGTTGTTGTTGTTTGTTTGTGGGTTTTGTTTTGTTTTTTCTTTTTTTATTTAGCAAGTAAATATGAACTTGAATAAACATGAATGTGATCAGCACTTGTGAGGGAGTGTGTGTGAACAAAGTGTGTTTCCATAAAATGCCATGCTCATTAATGGCCAGACTTCGCGAACGAAGATCTGTGGAAGGTCTTTGTGCGCCTTCCAGCCTGCGCATTGGATTTATTTTAGGTGGGACACAGTGCGCGCAGAACTGAGCCCACCCTTTAATCCTAAGGTTCGTCTGCCAGGGCCAAGCGAGCTTGGACAGTGGCAGCGAGGTCCTCAGGACGTAGGTGGATTGCCTTACAGGGCTAACGGGCTCCACCTGCCCGGGGAGTTTCCCCGACCGGGAATCGAACCCGGGCCTCGGCAGTTACAGTGCCGTATCCTTAACCACTAGACCACCAGGGGCTCCCCATGCTCATTACTTTTATGTGGAATGACCATGTGTAATGCATAGATTGGCAACCCACGCTGTCTACTTCACCATATGATACAGTTGGTTTAATGGTGTGTAATGGTGGAGTTGCTCTATAGGAAAGTTTTAGTTACATTGTATTATACATGATTCCCTATTATGTGGGTTCAGCTTCAAGACATAGAGTTCCCAGGAATTTTTCCAAAGAAAAGCTGATGTTGAGAGGCTGTTTATCTTTAAAAGAAGTTGTACATCAATTCCAGGAGCCTTTTTAACTGGAGAGCACAGGGCAAGCAGGTGTGTCAAACTTCATTACACAGAACAGGGCTGTACCTTGTCCAGTAGGTTTTGCTAGTCAACTCTTCACCTCGGCAGAGTTCATTGAGGGCAAGACAAAATCCTGTATGTGAGTGTGACAGACTGGACTCACCTGCATTCCTTCTGCTTCTGAGCAAACTCCTACATTCATCTTGCTGCACTCCTTTGAGTCACAGTAAATACTTCTTTTCAAAGGGAAATGTTGTATGCCATTTCATTGAACGTTTTTTTTTTTTTTTTTAGCTTAAATTTCTCCCCTCCCCTGCTACACTAGTGAGTGGGAGACAATCTTTCTGGCCATGTAGACAATGTACCTTCCAATGACAGGAAATGGTGATGTACAAATCTGGCCTCTGTCACACAGTTCTAGATGCAGGTATTGCAGCCATATGTCCAGCACTGCCTGTGGGTGCACTCACAACCTGCCTGCTGCTGGGTTGGAGATGTTTGTGAGCAAAGAGGCTACTGCTTGATTTTTCTGCTGTAATTCCAAGTAGCCTGCTCTTTTCCACAGATACTCAGACCTGTGCAAGAAGTGGGCTGTAGTCCAGGAGAACTGTTCAGACAGAAACATCCTGCTCTCAGTTGCTATGTATCCCAGAGGGCTCTCAATTCCTCCTCTGTCATGGATACAACTGCTGCAGAATATAGGCACTGGAAAATGTGGTGGCATCAAGGCTGAGCATCTCTGTTCACAGAGTGTCTGTTCAAGACAGGGACATGCTTTCTCCAGAATCCCCCAGGAGTAGTGGCAGTCCTTTTTTCTGGGGAAAAAAGGTATTCCTTTGTTTCTGGTGGAACCATGAAGGTCCTCTCAGGGAAGGAACAGGATCACCAAGATACCCAATGCTTAATGCTTTTAGTTCTAGGCACATTTCCATTGATTTCCATTGATTCCATTTCCTTTCATGTACTTTTGTGTTAAACTATTAAATAAAAAAAGAAACCTCAAAAAAATCTGTAGTTTGAACACAGTTAAGCATTAGTCACATTTGATATGCTTTACCTTTTTTAACTAAGCTCTGTGGGAGGAGGTTTCTCCTTTAACAGACAAATGATTTTTGTATCAAGGAAAGATACTAGAATGCTCAAGTGTTCATTTTGGAAAGGCTGATGTCCAGTAGATGGGTATTAATAATCAAGTATTGGCAAAAGGATATACAATTTGGATGTTACCTTGATTTCCTTAAGTAGGGGCAGAGATGAATATAGTTTCTCCTACCAAATCAGTTTTGGTTTTGCTTGCGAAGTTGTTATGGCTTTTTTTTAATCAGAAAAGTTCCCTTTTTTTTTTTCCTATACTGTTAAAACAATCTGTGTTTTTTTTATAAGGACTGTGGGAGGCAATGCATTAATTTGCAGCTCCCCCTTTTATTTAGAAATTAATTTCTGTGTTGCTGCATGCTGTGGTACAGCTGTGCTTGACAAAACATCTGCCGTGAGGTACAGTGCTGTGCCAGGCCTCTGCACCAGCTCTACTGAGCATCCTTCCTATCTGACTTTAACTATCAAACTGCGTGCCAGCTTTTGCCTGAATAAAAATGTGGAGGTTTCAAGTCATCATGATGTATTCCAACCCACAATAAACCTCATTATAAGGTGTATCTATTCTGCTATTACTGTTCTAAATTTCTTGTCCAGCCTATTTTGCCTCACAGACCAGCCCAGGCAAATAAGAACATATCATATCCAAGTATATTTGTTAAAACAGTAAGGAGTTTGTGTTCAAATCCTTAAAATGGGGACAGTAGTTGGTGAAATATTTAGTAGTGGGTGAAATTGGATGCTTCAGCCTTAACGCCTGATGCATTGCATCTGTGTGTGTTTTGAGACACTGTTGCTTAGCATAGGGAGCTGGGATCAAAACTGCTCTGTTTGTGCTCTGTCTCAAAGCAAATGAGCAAGTGGTTTTGTGGGACAAAAAGACAGAATGCTCTGGCTTTGTGGAATTTACCAAATTCTTAATAAACTTGGGGAAGAGAGGAGACACTGGCTTTGCATTTCGTTTGTGGTTTTAAATAAGCACATAAACTTCTGACGATCTGTAGTTGCTCTAAGCAGGATTTCTGGCATGGAACATTTCTCTCATCCAGCTGGAAAACAAAACAAAACTCAGTTGTTAGTGAGGCAACGTTAATGCATTCATCTTTGCAGCTCTTTAGAATTAACAAATCAACATGAAGCCCCTTAGAAGTGTAAAGTAATCTGCAGGACAGTAAAATCCAGCATCGCCATAGCTGGTGCATTGCAGCTCTGCCTTTAGGAGATGCAGCTTATTTAACCAAGATGTTACTTTGCATTTTGAAACATCCGTAGCAAAACAACACGTAATCCAGGCTCTCAGTTTGTACTGAAGTGATTTTTTTTTTTTTTTTTTTTTTTTTTTTTTTTTTTTTTTTTTTGCGGCTT